>CM019752.1:14813209-15413209 GCA_009761765.1 Phenacoccus solenopsis
ATTTCCATCAAAAAATTAATCGTTCGAATTTACCTCGTAAATTGGCTTTTTTTGAAGTTTAAAATTACCTCGTTTAAATTCGTACGCCGGACCTCTTGAATATTTCAACCGGAAAATTCGCTTTAACTTCCCGGTTATGAATTTTTCACCGTAACTTTCTCGCCGAACCAGGTAAATCTCCGAAAAGGTAAACAAATCCGGATAATTGAGTCGAGTGATAAATATATTATTGAAGCCTCAAGATTTACTTGCAAACGTGTTAGATACTCATTGGCCAAGAAAGGTGTACTCTTTAATTGAATTGCTCGTGTTCATGTCCTACCTACCTACACAACGACTGCACGACAATCACGAGGCTTCTCACTTCCAGGCATTGTTAATGTGAAAATTTTCTTTAAATCTCTTCGACTTCCATAATCACGTAAAGGAACAATGTGAGGGAAATCTTAATTTTTGAGCTCTCGTTAAACATTAAGTACACTTTACATACCATGGGAGTAAGTTGGAATTCCGTACTTTCTCTTTCAGATGGACAAGTGGTATCGGATTTCGAACATTACACATTGCACAGTAGTGGGGCTATTTTAAAAGCTTTTTAAAGTTATTTTTCTGCCGTCTGTGTTAGTACATTTGCTTCATGTAGGTATACATTTTCACTTCGATTTCGCCATAATTCATCATCTCGTACAGTGAGGGAAGGCAATAGCGAGAGAATTTTGTCGTTATTAGGAAAAGTTGACATTCGTAGTTGCTGCTCTTTTCGCTCGTAATGGATGAATGTGCTATGTCTGCATGTTCTACCATTACAGTTTTTCAATGATTTCGAATACCTTTGCTATTCATCGTGCTATCATTTTCTACTAATTTTATTTTGGTGGCAAACCTACAAATAAGTCGATTTTTTTTGTAGGCTCAAAGCTTGGTTTGCAATAAACCGTTATGTATTGAATATCCGATTATGTGAAGTATCAAATAAAATCTGCTAGGAGCGCTAGTTGAAGATTATCTTTCTACTAGTTCGAGTTGAAAAAAATTTCTATTAGGACTGTTACACGCTGTAAAATTTACAATTTGGATTTTTTAACACGAGCTTAAATGGTGTAACCCGTTCTTCATACTTATACAACGATAACCTAGTCCCAATCCTTTTATTTTACATAATTATAATTGAATTAAATGATAACGCCTAGTAAATTTGGAGCGCTAGCAACGACCAATAAAAACGTTTGTTTACATTCTAAACAGGACTTTTTTTATCAGTAACGTATTTCGTTTGAAAATTGAAAGCTGTTTCGTGTGATTTTCATTGAATTGTCTATTAATTAATGAAATTTTTTTGCCACTTCGTGAACAAGATGTGAGAAAGAAGTGGCGATCCAGCATCTGGACAACCTTGGATGCAAAAGTTCTATTAATCTTTACCAACATCGTTCATCACAAGTTCTCACAATTAAAAGTAAAACACGAAACACGTCATTATTGAATACATTAATAAATAATTTCAATGAACATCGACAAAATCGCCCGAAACAGTTTAAATTTTCAAATGAAATACGTTAGAACGTTACTGATGAAAAAAATTTTCTTTATAATGTAAACAAATGTTCTTATTGGTCGCTACACTAGCGCTCCAAGTTTACTACATGGTCCGATAAGTTTATGATCGGTTGCCATATTCCGATTACCTCATGAATAGAGATGGTTAATTACCGGTACTTCATTTTTAGGTAACTTACCCAGTAACTTATCGGTAAGTTACTGGTAATTAAAGTAATTTAAAAGTATAAAAACTTCTATATTCCATGTGAATGAGTAGATTTTGACAAAAAAACTTCATTTATTATCTAAAATTTCGCTAAAAAGACCCAAAAACCAGTTTTTAAATTACCGGAAGAATTTAAGAAACTTATGTAGTGGAAACTTACCGGTAACTTCTCTACTCATGAACAAAACCTGACCAATTATGGTTATCGGTTGATGTAGAATTTAAAGATTTTTTTAGAATAGAAATAAAATGAAAAAAGTTTGTTCAACTTTTGATTTTTAACATGATTTGAGTTTAAACCGATGTAAATTAGGTTGTATTTTATCTTTAATAAATGGTTAAAAGTAGATATTCATAAGACATATGCGATTACGGTGATGGATTTAGAATTTGCCTCCCTACCCCCTCCAAATTTCACCTTTTTTATCATTTTTTGGCGGTCGAAAAATTATCTAGTTTCCTAGTTTTTTTAACCACTTCTTCGTGTTTTGTTTTTTCTCCTTTGCTTCTTTGCGATACTGAGCACCACTCAATGTTTTTCGATGACTCATTTTTTTTTTTTTGTAAACACCAATTAAATTACTGTTTTGAAGAAAAAAAAAAGGAATGCCCATTGGTTATCGAAAAAGATTACATTTTTGCTTATTTAACAGACAACTATTTTTGAAGTTTTTGGCGCAGTAGTACTAAACACATAGGTAACAATTCTGTTTGCTCACATGTTCAATAATTACTATCAAGGACCAGGAGTCACTCCGAATTTGGAATCAAAATGACTCCGAAACCACAATGACTCCGGAGACAAGCCGGAGTCTGAATTCAGGATTTCGAAGTTGACTCGGAGTTAGAGGTTGGAGTCGGGGTCACATGTTCAACTGACTCCAGAGTTAGGTCGGAGTCAGAGTTGGGCTCATAGATTGCCTCTCCGGAGTCAAAGTGGAGTCGGAGTAATTTTTAAAGAAATGCTCCAGAGTTGTGGATTAGAGTCAGAATCTGAGTGAAAATTTTTAGGTGACTTCTAGTCCATAATAATTACGGTAATAAACAAAAAATACCGTCACAACAAAGACCGAAATAACTCCAGAGTCAGGAGTTGGAGTCGGAGTCGAATGTTCAACCTGACTCCAGAGTCAAGTTGGAGTCAGAGTTAGGCTTTTATATTCGCTCCGGAGTCAAATTGGAGTTCGACTCATGTTTGGAGAAATGCTCCGGAGTGAGAATCTGAGTGAAAATTTTTGGGTAACTCCTAGTTCGTAATAATTACGGTAATAAACAAAAAATACTGTCAACAAAGATTCCAAAACCAAAGCGACTCCAGGGTCAGGGATTGGAGTCGGCATCAAATTTTCAACCTGACTCTGGAGTCATTGACTGAAGTCGGAGTCAAATTTTAAACCAGACCCCGGAGTCAAGGGTCGAAGTCTGGCTCGAATGCTGCCTTGATTCCGAAGTCAGGCTAGAGTCGGAGTCAAATTTTTGGTTGACTCCTGGTTCTTGATTGCTATCTCCAATATAAGAACATTAGAACATGACTTACGTATTATTGCTATTCATAAATAAAAAGGAATAAGTGCTGATAATGATTTATTTTCCTTCAAAAATTATTTTTTTGAATTAAAATGTTTTTTTTTTCGAATGTAAGTGAAAATTTTGCCGCCCCCAAAAACCTGCCGCTCTATGCGCGAGCGTACTAAGTGTATGGGGAAATACGCCACTGTGCGACTAAATGTCGTAATACTCTCTCTCAATATATTCTTCTCATATCATCCTCTCTCCCTTGCCTCCAGCCTTTACTTCACATCTTAAATTCACAAACTTGAACGCACTATTTGAAACTGCATACCTAATGATTGTAATGAAAAATAAACGTGTATATCGATTATTGGGGTTCCCAGTATACCAATTAGAAAATTGTTGGTGTTTTGGAAATCTACCAACAGTATTTGAATTGAGGATGGAGTTAGAACAATGCACGAGATCCTTAATAATTTCCTAAAATTATAAAAAATCGACTTTCACATCAATTATGGAGTTTCTGAGTACCTTGAATTCACATTAGACTTCTTGGCGTTGTTTAAAAAACACAAAAGGAGACGATTCCTCCAAATTATAATATATTAACAAACCTATCCAATAGTATCCATTATTGGGTTATTTGGCCCACGAAGTTAGCATCTATGAATATCATTATAAGGCTCCAAAATTGATATATCAAAAGATACGAAAAAATGTGTATATTTCGTAAAAGCCAATTTAAAAATAATTCCAGAGATCGCTTAGCTGTATTTTCATCGCCTTCGTTATCACACTAAAACCTCCCACATCGCAGTGGGCTCCCCACTAATCTTAAATCATCGCAATACCGCATAAAATTTCTCTAAATTAATTACAGTCAACCGATACCATCTTTTAATACATATTGTCAATCAAAATAGTCCAAGATTATAATCGTTTTCACCAAATTAATCCCTCCCCCACGCCACAACTTTATGCTCAATTCCTAATCTCCACCGCCAACGCTACGGATTAATACGTAACAATGCTAATAAGCTTTCAAAACTTCAACGCCATTGAAAAATACACCAAGTAAATTGAAAATTGCCAATCACCGCTATAAATAAAATATAAACTAAACCGCCGAAAGCTACCGCCAATATCATTCGGCTATATAGAAAACCATTCCACCTCAAAGAGTGCAAAGCGATATCGAACAGATTATTAGTAAATATTTCCAATGTAAAAGAGCCAACCCATTAATAATTCCACCGTTTCGTATATTTACAAATAGATTTCAATAGCCTTTGATCGAATTTCTCGCCGCCAATCGGCAAAATATACAATCTATTATATCCTCTAATTTCGCCATTTTATTTCCAACAATGGATTTTCACTATGGGCATTTCAGCCGCTCGAAAAAAAAAACCTAATGGATAAATCGTGTATTAGTTTTGAAAAAAAAAAAATAAATAAATAAAACGCTGACAAACTTCCGAAAAAAAAAAGAAAAAAAATTCGAAAATGTAATATTTTGTTCTCGAATAAAGCGAGCTATGCAAATTGTCCACATTTTCCAATAAACTTTAAATATCGCTTAGATTAGTATTTTTCGTCGACTCGAAAAAAATATTATTATCTGGATTCATCTCTTGTCGATATCTACTTCAGCGGTTGTCTCTTTTCTCACCCCTCGCTAGTCACTCCTAGACCGTTTGATTCTTTATAGCGATGATGATAAACTTGTTAGGATGATAAGAAATTGAATTTATCCTTGGATTTGCCAGCTGAATCAAATCGAGTTGAAAAACTGCACTATCGCTCGTCCTTTCGCCCTTAAAGCCTGCAACCTCGTGGTTTTATCACAGAAAAATTATTCCAGTTATTGTCAAGTTTTTTCGTCGCAAACATAATCAAAAATTAAATTACTTCAAGTCTGTAAACTGCAATCCCGATATACATAATCGTCTCCCAATACTGACGTTCGATTTCAAATCTAAAATTAATTTCTATAAATTCCTCATCACTCGAAATTCTTGTTACCTCCGCATCATCAATTCACCCTACAAAGATGCTGGAATCTTTCCCACATACCGATCTTTATAACGGTGCTTCGAACCAGCAGGTCGTAGGGCGGGGTCGACGGTGAACCATTATGAATACGAGCCGTGGGATCTTTTCATTAGCGAAAAACGAAGGCGCACCGTGGCTCGAGCCCTAAATAAAAAAAAAACGCGCCCAACGAGCTCCGAAGCTTACGGTCGTTCCTAAAACGCTGCGAGTCTTTTTTATCGTTAATTTATTATTCAAGTAGCGTCGGTTACAGAACGAATTCTACCATCGTCGGTATTTTCCGGCACCGTAATTTTTCCATCCACCAGAATACAACCAGCTCGGAAATTTCTTGTACTAGATTAATAATTAAGATATTAGAATGTGAAAGCCATAAAGTCAACTTTTAATGAAAATTTCCACCCTTCCCGCTGTTTCACCGCCGCCCTTACATTTTCATTGTTTTGGGGCGAAAAACGTGTAAAATTTTTAATCGAACGTGCTTCAGCTCAATTCAACGCCTCCAATTCTCCATCTTTCGCGCGCGTCGATTTCATTTACACTACCAGCACCCGATATACAGATGAATCATCTCAGCGCGTCAAATTTCGTCGCTCCGTTACGTCCTTATCTGTATACGCTCTAGCGGCCTAGATGAAATTGATATCGTGGTAAGGAACGTGTATAAGAAAAACGCATTACCACGTATCCTCCTTTGTCTTCTATATACTCCAGAAATTCCTACATACCGTTGAATTGTCAAATGAAATGGTCCTGGTTATGATGAATTGGATCGCTAAGTAGTAACCTCTTTCAGCTCGTATACGTGTCCGGTAATTAAACGAAAACTCAACCATGGTTCCCGTTCTTCATCTCTTATTGTGGCTGATTCATTTCTCATTAGGTAACGCAATTTTTGGAGAGTTGGAAACGAAATCATAGCTCTAGATTTGTGCCTGTGTTGTTACCTTATGAAAAAATACGAAAAAAATGCTAAGTTTTTAATGACTGCTCGTTTAGATGTGCAGATAATGTTGTTGATAGCTTTGCCTTCAGCTTTCCATAACTATTATAATAAAACTACCAATTTAAAAGTTAGATATGTCATTATGCTCGGTCTCACTAACCGTACCAGTTGGAATTCAAGAAATTTAAACAATTTAGAATTCCTCAAGCTTTTTCAAATTTTAGTTCATTCGCAATGTTGAATTTAACTCAAATTTAGATGTCCATAGGTCTCAAATTGAGCAAATGAGCATAAATACAAAATTTAAGCATTTGGTGAAAAGAAGTGAACGATTCAAGATGCTATATTTTTATTATTTCCAAAAGCTTTAACGCTCCTCCAATTCTATCTTTCTGGCAAAGTTTTAAATTGAAAATTATAGCTATTCCAGCCTACCTGATTTGGGAGGAAAGAAAGGGGAAAATGAGGACTCATATCTTGGCGTTTCAAGTTTTTTGAAATTGATTGAGCCAATTTCCATTACGATGTATCTAGATACGTTCAATTCTAAAATTTTTTTCCTATTCAAATTTTGGTAATAAGACATTTAGGTAAATAAGATGAAGTACTTTTTGTCTATTTTTTTGCTTTAGCACAAAATGAAGCATTACTCAAATGTTGATGAGAGCTGAAGGCGGAACAAACAAATATTGGTTCATGGTTTTATTCAAAAGAACAAGTCAAAGACATCAATCTATTAAAATTTCAGCTTTTTAAGTAAATTTACAGAAGAGTTGAGACAAAATACTGCTTATGGAGAAGACTTTAAAACACAAAATTTCTTGAAATTCTCTTAGTAAGACATTCAGCTCTGCACCCTTCAGCACCAAATTAGGTATCTCATTAAAAACAAAAAAACTTCAAAAAATGTTTTCCATTCATTTCAAACGATACATATTTATCAAAATTAAG
The DNA here is from genome assembly GCA_009761765.1 of Phenacoccus solenopsis. Taxonomy (NCBI): domain Eukaryota; kingdom Metazoa; phylum Arthropoda; class Insecta; order Hemiptera; family Pseudococcidae; genus Phenacoccus; species Phenacoccus solenopsis. Next base: position 14,820,439 of record CM019752.1, read on the forward strand.
AATTTTTTAAACTTTTAATTAATTGCTCTAACTCATTTGACATCATTAATTTTTGATAAAATTGATTTTAACTAGTTGATAGTGAAAAAATATAAACGTTTAAAATTCAAAATTAAATTTCATGTATGTCTCCATAATTCACTATGGCATAAAAAAATAGGTAGGGAATATGGCATTTGAGCAGAGCTTTAAGATCTCTTGCGCACAGTGTATATTGCCTATTTGAAAGTGCAGAAAATACGATTTGCAAGTCAAAGTGAAGCAACTCCCAAGTCCTCGTCTACAACATTTGAAAGTATCCGAATATATCCGAGAATACTCGAATGTATCCGAAGATATCCGAAAATCTCTGAAAATACCCTAATATAACCGAAAATACTCGAATGTATTCGAAAATAATCTGAAGACACCCGAACATTTCCGAAAATACCCTAATATTTCCGAAAGTAACCGAATCTATCCGAATACACTCAGAACTACCCTAACGTATTAGAAATCCCTTATATGTATACAGAAATATCACACTTTACCTATATAAAATCATGTGTGATATTGTATGGGATAACCGAAAATTTCCACTTATTACTAGATGTTGCTTGTTGGTACCGAACATGAGAAGGTTAGCACTCACCAAAAACTTAGCCATAGTAAGCAGCTTGTGTTCCCCAGAATCATAACTTCTTCTCACTGCTGGACCCACTTGATTTTTATTGATTTTCGCCAGTATTTTCCTTTTTACTTCGGGAATACCCTCTGCTAGTTCACTTTTGTGCGACCTCTCCATCTCATCTTTCGAATTTTTTCACTGGGTTTTTCGGCATTTCTAAATGACTGCTTTTTATGCGCTTCTACAGCAATTTCTTCATAATTTTGGCAATTTGAGTCTCTTAGGCTTTCCATTCGCTATTTTGGATCTATTTTGAAGCACATAAAGAGGCCATGGTATAATTACCAATAAATCTAATATAACAAATTTTAAAGTTTCTAGTTCGTCATTGTGGGAAGAGGAGGATTCAAGAAATTTTTGGAGTCAAACCTTACTAAGAATTGGTTTTTCGTTCCAACTCCCTCCCAAATCTATTTTGGATGCGTTGATATTCATTCCTCCCTACATCATACAACACCAAGATCCAAAGTTTTAGATGTGATCAAAAATATAAAAAATGTACCTCTAGGTATTTCATGTGCACCCACCTTCGATTGAAAAAAATATTATTTATTCAAGAAAAAGTTTCATATTGGCAGATCAATTATAAATAGTCTGAAACGTATAAACATCTGAAAACACAAACTCCTCCAGTCCTCCTGTGTCCCCTTCAACAATCTAGGGAATGGTGACAGAGAGAGATTTCATTAAAAAATCAACTAATAAGAAAGCTTCTTAATGAAAATACATAACTATATATAAATAGTACTAATTATTATCAATAAAATTAAAAAAGTATGAGCGTATAATTTTTTTTTTTTTTATACTGGGCTTGTATAATTGCTGGATTTTTACGCCCATTGTCAGAGGGGTACGGAAAGAGTGGATTTTATATTTGGTTTTGTAATTTGAGGTCTTTGATCAAAAGTAGGATTTTGTTCATTTTTGGAAGTAAATCTGGAATTATTGTAGGGTCTTCAGATATACCTAGGTTTTGTCTGAATGACCTGAGGCTAGGGCAGAGGAAATTGAAAAATATATAATTTTTTTTTTAATTTGCGCCATGTACAGGCCAAGGCTAGAGACACGTAAAAGAAATTTATTGAACTATACAGTTTGGATGACTTAAAGAAGGACAAAAGATTAATGATATCTGAGGAACTGTTTGAAAAGATTCCATTTGTGTTAGAGTAATACAGGAACGTTGGATGCTGCATTACCATTTAAAATTTAAATTATCAAAAATGACTACCAAAAACATACATTATTTTGATTTAAAACATGTTGACTGTTTTACTAATAAATAAAAACACCCAATTTCACATTCGAAACTCGTGTAAATACGTATGAAAGGTTAGTCTAATGAAAATTTCTCCATGAGTTTCTCCTCGTCACCTCAAATAATTTATTCCCCCTCCCCCGAAATGTATTTTCTTCCACTCCTTGATCGTGGGTATTTTTAAATTTACGTAAAAAAATACAGACGCGTTTCATTTTAATGTTTCCCTTTAAAATACACATATGTGCGCGTCGTTACGTGTTCCGCTTCTTACAGCCAAGTTTGCTCGCTTGCATTTGAAACAACAATAATAAAAAACACTCACACATAAACGAGAACGCGTCTAGCGACCGAAAACGTACACACAAAAATCCGCCGTATAACGAAACGAATAAGCAATAGAATCGCGCTCGTTATTTATGAAAGATTTCGCCGAAAAAGTAACGATAAAATTACGAATATTCGCTCTGCTGTACGCAGCGACGAAAAGCTACCTCACGTACGACGAAAAAAAAAAATCCGCAAAATGAAAAATCCGTATTAGGAGACACGCGAGAAAGTTATTTGCGATTTATAAAAGGAACTTAAATTCCGCAACCATTTAGGAAAACTGTAACGATAAAAAATTCGCCATTTTTTATTTCTAATCCTTTTTTCTCTTTTTTATGGGTTACAGAAATCGTACACATAGTGAAGCTCAATCGAAACTTATACGCGAAATTAACACGGTTCATTGTGCAAGCTGATTCTTCATTTCACCAATTGTAATTGACTCGAAACCCGAATCAAATCCACCATCGAAGAACCAAAGGTAAGAGACGTTTTTTCCAATCCTTTTATTTCGCGCCTTCCATAGACGTGATTTAATAAGTATTCTGACGCCGCAAAATGCCCGCTGATTTCTTTTCATCGTGAGCACTTAAAGCTCGGTGTCGAATTGGAAGCGTCCCCGAATTCATTGTACGGGCGTTTAATTTTCGAAATGGAACGTATTTTTTATTTAACGTTCGCGCCCTTCCGTCTCCGTACCCAGTCGTATATACGAATTACTGAATTATATAAGGAAGCTTTCCTCCACTGCCCGTGTAATCTTGCCAAACGATGAGAAATGAGATTAGAACCGCCGCGAAGAATATGTGGGCGAGGTTATGTCGAGCGCTTTATCGCAATCGAGTTCTTTTTTTGGTAGAACCGTATTACCGCGCCGAGCGGTTAATAAGAATGAGCCAGCAATTGAAAAGCGTCGAGTTTGCTTTTTATCGGGTTCAATGCGCGATAAACGTTAAGTTATGGCGAATTCCGCTAAATCAACTGGCAATTTTGGCTTTAACAACATCTCAACTCTTCCCACCATTTCCTTTCCATCTATTCACCTATTCTGTTCGCTCGAGTGGACTAGTTTATTGAATTAACCTCGATTCTTCGAGTACCGAGGACTGACTGTTGTTGTGACGATGCTGTACCTCTTATTGAATTCACGTATATCTTATCGTCTTGGAGTGTGATTTTTTTGCTTCATCGAACGATGCCAGCAACCTTCGTTTTATTACCTACAAGATAACTATATTTTGAAAAATAATAATGCAAAATGTAATAACCAGAGTTTTTGGTGAACTTCTGACTTAAATTTTTTAGTCCAGTTTTCAGTGTTTTGAAGAAGGCAGAAATTTGGCAAAATATTCAGCTGAATTATGTCTAAAGTAATCATCATAAAAGCAAAACAAACAAAAACAGCTTCATGATGTACAATCATGATAACAATCTCCAATCTTCGAATACCACTCATATTATTGTTGTGGTATTTGGAAAAACATTCAAAACTTACTGAAGGATTTCACACAAAACTCTGCTGAAATTCCTTTTCTCAAATTTTTGATTCGATCATAATATCGGTTCTTTTAAATTTCAAGGTAAAGTGATGTCTAAAGATTTATGATCTTGATATCACGTAATAAAATAACATATGAATACTAACGCATCAATGTTTCACTTTCCTAAACAAATTTAGGTACGAGTTGAAAAAAAAAAACAAGTTTTTAAAGGTACTTTTGAATCTAACTTCAATATACCATATCTGCCCATCAACCTAGAAAGTTCAAATTTAGTCAAAAGCTTATTAAGAAACCATAATATCAATCGTTAAAATTAGATCGAAATGGTCTCAAAATAGCAGAATAAATCTACAATGTGAGATGAGAAAGCTTGAGGAGCCTCACGTAACTCAAATTTGATAAATATGGATTTCACATTCTTTCTGTGGCAAGAAGTTGAAATATAAATTTTAAATTCAACTGAGATGTTGGTGCAAAAAGATTTACTACATCATTTACAAGTGTGGTCAGACTAGACAGTCAGTGACATGGCTGCTTACTTTTTTTAAACTATGCTTTGAAGTTCATTTTTCTCTCTTTTATTTCATTTAATTTAGTTACAAAGCGATTTCACCTTTAGAACCACTTTCAGTTCTATATTGGAGTCTGTTTTTCATTTGTGGAAGAAAAAATAATCAAAATAACTCATTCTTGTAATTATTTTTATTATTTCATGTGATTTACTTTTGAGATAATCATACATCTCATTTTTCAGTTACTTTTCAGTTCTTTTTTCTATTTTACTGCAAGAATGAGCGGTTTTGTGATATTTTTTCTTCCACAAATCAAAAACAGACACCAACACAGAACTGAAAGTGATTTTAAAGTTGAAATCACTTTGTAACCAAATTAAACGAAATAACAGATAGAAAAATGAACTTCAAAATCAAAGTTTAAGAAAAGTAAGCAGCCATGTCAATCACTGCCTATTTTAACTTAACTTGGCTTAGTGATGTAGTAAATCTTTTTGCACCAACATCCAAGTTGAATTTAATACGATTAAACTCGGTTTCAACTTCGCTTCAACACTGCAATATTTTTCTAAACTTGCTCTTGACATCAGCTTGAAACTGAAAAAAATATGGTTTTCTAGTCAAAGCGAAGCAAATCCGCCTCTTTGTTAAAAATATTGGAAATATCCGAATACATTTGAGAGTATTCGAATATATCCGAACATACCCGAACATTTCCGAAAATACCCGAAAACATCTGAAACTATCCGAATATATCCGAAAATACTCGCATATGTCCGAACATAACCGAGCATTCCCGAAAATAACCGGATATATCCGAAATTACTGGAACGTATCTCAAAATAAACGATTATATCCGAAAGTTTTCAAGTACATTCAGAGATACCTCAATTGTATTTGAAATCATAGTAATAATACTCTCACTTTATGAACTAAGTCATGCCCCTTTGCATGTAGAATTAAAGCTATAATAATAAGAATAATAATAATAGACAGGAATACATTTTAGAGTATATATGAGGGCTCACAACGTTTCGCAATTCATTTTTAGAGAAATCATATTACTCGATTATTTCACCAATATGCGACTTCTATCTATTTTTATTTCGTCATAAATTGAGATATTGCTACCTATTAAAATAATAAATATTCTTTTTATATTGTTTCAAATCGACAAGAGTATATTAATCTAGTTTGTTATTTTTTAACAAACAGCACATAATATAGAAGCGATACAATTTCCTAGAATACTCATCTACGCGAATATTACGCGTATGTAACTCGTGCAATTCGACCATTTATAACTTCGTCCGAATGGCGCGAAAAACTCAGCGAGCCGATGAAATAATTAGGAAATGAAATACTATCGATCGAAATGGCCGACAGTACTGCGCGGTCGACCAACGACGGCCCTGAAGAAACCAAACTTTTCTATTTTAATGATAACCCTCGCTTGTCAATCTGGCCCAACAAGCTGGCACAAAAAATAACAGCGGGAAAAAAAGAAAGAAAGAAAAATAAGTTAACTTAATAATAAGGAAAATTTGTTGTTATATAAAAAAATTTAATAACAAAGTCATTATTTATATAATAACTAACTTACAGCCAAAGTCAACTTGATCAACGTTCGACGACGAACGAGAGGAAAAGAACACCAGAAAATAGAAAAACCGTCCTCACGACAGGCTTCTCTTTCAAAACACGCTCGCTTCGATAATCCCCAGACAATTTCATTGTATACGTGTACCGTAACATACGCTCTCGGTGAAGGCGTAAACATTAAATGACCACGCTCAACGGCCATCCATAGCCTTCTTCGCAAACACAAAAATAGGAAAAAGGTCTTGCACGTAATCCTCGCATTCAATCGCTGAACTACGAATAGCAAAAAATTATAATGACTGAATTGTAAAAAGATTAAAGGCTTCCGTAATATACCTCTTGATTTTGTAATGTTCACCGTGATACAGCTTCGTATTCTAAATATTGTTTGCAGTTTCTGTTTACATAGCAGATTGAAAGAGAAGGTACTTTTTCCTACTCTTCAAATTCGCCTCGCCGCCGCATCATTCATTCGCTCTTTCGGTTTCCGTACATGTATTCTTTTCTTCTCACAAGCCGCCATATTTTTACATAACTAAATCGAAGGAAATTTCATTCTTTATAGCGCCGTTCGCTCTCTTATCATCGAATTCGTAGCCTTCGTTCGATTGATTCGATACACATAGAAATTCCTGTCGCGTGGATTTTTTTCCGCGTGATTTTCGTTATTTCGACATATTTAGGGGTTTTATTCGTATTTCTCTTTGCAAGCGTTCTCCTCATCCTTCGATACCTACTGCGTTTTCATGTAACAGCCATGAATCGAGATCGTGCTCTTGCTCAGCGAATCGAATACGTTCAAGTATTGTAAAAAGCTTATTTCATTTCCAACATTTATTTACAATACCGTCGCCATATAAGTGGATACTCACATTCGTATTATGCGCTTCGAAATTCTAAGAGCTTTTTCAGGGTTGCATCGCGTGCATTTTATCAGATACGACCAAGGTAATCGTTTCTTTTTATTTTTGTTTGTACCCGATAATAATTCCCATTTTTATGAACGTGAATCTAGGTTAACCTCTTTTAGGTTATGGTTGCTTCTCCTAATTAAATTTTTCTTTCGATGCATAACTTCAGTTTGATTGATTATTTATAGATAGATAAAATTGATTAAATTAAACAAACGACGAACACAACGAAAAAAATTTTAGCATAAAAAACTGAAAAAAAAAAAAAAACGAACGAGGAACGATCAATATAAATTTATAGATGAATACAACCACCAACGCAGTCAAGGAAACACAATAACCTTATCGGAAATCATCTCTTAGTATCTAGCAGTTTCTATAACTTCCCAATCGGTCAAGTTTGCCGGATAATTACCTAAATTTCGTCGGCTAATTTTAGAAGCATAACTCGACAACCCTTCGGCTACGATAACTCGGATTCCTTTCCACTAACCAACATTGTGGTAAATTAATAAATTGTTAACCGTTAAATCCTTATTCCCCATCTTTTCCGTATCGTAATAATTTATTATTTTCTAACGCTCCATTCGGCTGTCGAATTACTTTGCTTTTCGAAAAACGTAGTTTGTTACCATGCAGATTGCAATTTAGAGCGCATTTTGTTTTTTTTTTTACAGCTTTTTTTATTCGTTTAATCCTCTTCTCGTTATATCGCGACGCGACGTAATGCATCTTTCGCATTTTGAATAGCGTATACTTATTTTGAAATATACATTATCTGTTCAATGTTTCAAAGGGATTTAAAATAAAATTTATCCCGACAAAAGGTTCTTATTTTCTGTTTTGATTTTTTAAATAGACAAAAGTTATTTGAGAAATTTCTATTATTATTTCCCCATATTTATTTCAACACCGAAAGATATTTAATAGGATGTCTCTCTGCAACGAATGCGTGAGATTTTTTGCCATGTGATGACGTCATATGTAGTTTTATAAAATATTCAAAATTTTTTTTATGCCATTTAGGCGTTTTACATTCCATAAGCAAGAATGATGAAATGCCTACGAATTTCATAATCTCGAGTGAAATATTTTTCAACTTTTGGTTCCTATTAGAGTCGAAACCAGAATTTCACATGCTTTTTTTGTTACTAAAAAAGCGCACAAGTCAAAATAAAAAATATGTGGATAAAAGCTTATACTTTATGTAATTCCTGATCGTAATAATTTTTCATTCATTTTTAAAATAAACCGAGATTCTGAAAATTCCTAATTTTGATTTAGTTAAAAGAAATATCCGAATACATCCGAAGATGCCCGAACATTTCCGAAAATACCCGAAAATATCTGAAACTATCCGAATATATTCGAAAATACTCGCATATATCCGAAGATAACCGAATATTACCGAAAATACCCGAATATATCCGAAGTTTAAAAATTAAAAAAAATAGCAATATTGAAATATTATATTTTGCGAAGGCAATATCATACGTTTATACGTATGTAGTTCATTTGAAAGCTATATAAAACAATTACCAAATTGAAAAAAAGCAATAACTCGCGAAAAAATTACTTCAGGAAGCTGAATTTTTCATCACACAGTATTCTAATGATGTACTTTCAGTCAAGATTGATGAAAATAAAATCAGCTGATTTGGTTGAAAGCATTTTCAGCGATTTCGTTTACCTTCTCAAACTAGGTAGGTTGTAATAGTTATCGTTTTTAAAAACAAAAACAAAAAAACACCTCTTAAACTTGGAATAAATACTCAAATAAATTTCCATGATGATTCATCACCAAAATCAGTTTAATAAATGTAAATGAAAACTACATAAAAATAAATTTTTACTACAACAAAAAATTTTAATCAATTTACCCCAAACACCAAAAAGCAGAAAATTCCATCATAAATACATATCAGCCACTCCGTTAACTACGTCATCGATCATCGCCATTTTCGCATAAACTATAAAGCCGAAATAACCAACCAATTCACCTATACAGTACATTCGTTGAGCAGGTCAGTGAAATTTCCACCGTATCGACAACCTAACCCATTCACAGTTCAACGATCATTAAAAAGAAAAGGTCGTTCACGAAAACAAAGCGTCGCTACGAACTCGCCCCTAAGCTGAAAAAAAAATTTCACCCTATGCTCGCCTCGAAAGGTAAAACAGGCACTTAACAAGAAGGTCGTTCGTGCCAACGGCGGTATCGGTAATATACGCGCGTGTTACGTGATTTGATCGCATAATGTAGTTGAATATGTCAACCAGGGGGAAAAAATCCATCGCGACCAAGATTAACGGCTACATAGAATTTCACGGGTTTCTTTATACAGGCTAGATGACGTCACCGATGCACGCGGCCGTGATTAATAAGCGAACTCGAGCTTTTTTCTTTCACCGTCCGTTCGAGCAGGTGTTAAAAATGTTACGAAAAAACCCACCTTATGTACGTCCTTTTTGTGCCTTTATATGTTGTGAGTCGAGTCCACAAAATACCGCGTAGTAAGGTGATAGGATAGAGGCGGCGTGCTGCGTGTATAGGTATACGTGGTCGCGCGTATTATAACGAAGACACGGTAAATTATTGATCTTTTACTAGCAAGAAGGAAAACCTTTACCTTTTCCTTGGCTTTAGATATACGATCGTAAAAAGCGACGCTACACCGTACGCGTTTTCGTTTTAAAATACGCTCCGACGTACAAAACTCCAACGCCATAGACCGTTTGTTTGTGAACTCTCGGTAATGATAAAAATGCCAGTATGCGGGATTTTCGAATATTTTCCCTATTACGATAATACGGTTTAGTGCTTTGTATACGAATACGGTTACCATCGTCGACGGTACCGACAATTTTTTTTCGAACGGATTAAAATTTACGACCGTTTTATGATGCGATATTCCACCGCGCCGTCCATTTTTTCACCCTTCGCTTTTGTGTAGTTGTTGTTTTTCACATCAAAGTTATGTTTTCGAAAATATGCTCGTAAAATTTTATTTAATTTCTTTTATTCGTTTTATTCGCGCGTGGCAACGTGTTAGAAAATTTTTCCAACCTTTCGTACCTTTTCGTGTATTCCTTCGATTAGCGCATTTGCGTAATTAATCCGGATAAAACGACGTTAACTTTTGTTACCGGCTATACATTGAGAGAGCATTTAAATTCTCGTTACAGCCTATGCCCGGCGTGCTTTCAATTTCTACATCGAACAGTAGCTTCGTACGCGTGTATAATTGAAACCAGCCACTCAGATCGATATCGTTACATTGTCGGTGAACCATGTACACGTGAAATGTATTCCAATTTTCTTCCTCTCACTACGCGTCATCCTCACCAACCCACGAACATTGCTCTCGAACGACAAACAAGTTGAAATATTGATGCATACCGTTGCCATCGTCGTACAGCGTCGTGTTCGCTCGAATTATCATAGCGTCACCAATTCGCCACATCAATGCAATTTTCTCCCTAACCGTTACATCATTTATTACAATATTCGTCGAGTCGACTCGTATTAATCCATTAGCCTTTAAAATACCTACGCGCAAATTATTCCTACGAATATTGCCCAACACAAGCGTCGGGTCCAATGCACATTTCACACGAATCAGCTTTCATCGAACGAGCAATCTCACCAATTTCCATAAAATTTGGACTTGAAATGTATACCTCATTCAACGCTGAACTTCGATCAGTAGCATTTCTTTCTCTATACTGCTCCCTCTTTCTCCATCTTTCAATATATCTTTTGTGACAATGTGGTATTTCAGAAAATCCGATGGAAAAATAAACTGAATTTGCTATATCACCTGACAAAACTACCTCATGAGAAGAATCAAACAAGCTCGTAGCCAGAGGTGACCATAAGGGCTGACCCCCCCAAGAAAATTTCGAACTCTCTGTTAAATTTTCTATTCAATACAAAAGTGCCAACTAACAAAAAAAATAAGTCGAAGCCCCCTCTACGTTTAGTCACCCACCCTAAAATGATTGACTGATTAAGGGCTTCGAATCAAGGGGATCAATCTCCCACTGACATTTACTTTTATTTTCTATAATTAATGAAAAGTAGTTCTTAACACATGAACATCTGATGTTGAAAATTCGATGTGTTTGAAATGAAACAATGTATGTGATAGAATTGTCACATAATTTCTTTCCCTCTCTCATTATTTACATAAGTGCAGTAACTAAATGCTGCTGTGTCTTATATGAACGTAAACAAACAACCCGTAGAGATGTTATTTCAAAAATATGTTATTCTTGACAACAGTACTGAGGTAAGTGGGTTGGGTGGCATGAATCTACATGTTGAAGGCAACTTGAAATGCGAGGAGAAAATTAAGATTCAGGACCAGCTACGTTCATCCTCTCATAACAAAGTACATAGCGTCTACGCTACTGAATCTTCACTTTCTTCCAATCACGTGTTCACTGAATGAACAAATTCACATCACCATTGCACTCGTATTTACGGCGAATTAGTTAGGCAACTTTATTAACAAAAAAGTAACATTTTTACGGGGCGAAAGTAGGCAAGTATTACTATCTGAGAGTATTCATTGCATCACTACACTATCAGGCATATCATCAATTTTTTTCCAATCAACAAGTTTGTAAGTTTTTTAACAACTCTATGAAAAACAAAACTCAATAAGAAAACTAAATAAATACAAATGAAATGAAAAAAAAAAAACCCAAAATTCAATTTTTAGAAATAAACATACTTCCCATAAAGCACTTTAGAAATTTTCATCTAAGCAAAAAACTGACAATTGAAAAATTTTGTGGTGCAAAAAAATCATAAGGAACTATTGTCATCAGAAATTTAATGTGCAGAAACGACCAAAATTTCGATAATTTGGCAGCTTTTGTTGGGAAGGAAAACATAAATGTACTTCAAATCCCTGAGAATTCAGGAAAAATGGATTTTAAGCTACATTTTAATAAATATGATAACTATTACAACCTACCTGGTTTAGGAAGGGGAGTCGGGGGAGGGTGAGGTCTTCAAATCTTTGCGTTTCCGACCATTTTTAATCATCTGGCAAACGTTCAACTTTTTAGTATATGTAAGTAAATTTTTTGTATTTCTGAAATTTGCTCAAAATTTAGTGAGAAACTTTCCTTAAAAATGCAAAAAAAATGTAATTTCTTGTTTTTTCGATACGCCTCAAAATGGTGGATTACTCAAATTTTGAGAGATGGAGAAGAGGCAAGCTGTTAGAATTTTTTATTTTTGATCTTATATAAAACGGAGCCTCAAATTAGTAAAAATGTGATTAATATGAACTCATATTTGAGGACCCTTAAGTATTTATAATTTGAAATTTTTTTTTTCATATGATCATCGCATAGCAAAAAATACTACATTTTAAAAATTTCTGAGAAAAAAAAATACGAGAAAAATTGCATTTTTAGTGTTACCCAAAAATTGAAATAAAGCTTACAATTTTTTAAAGCGCGAACATCTGTAACCTTTCTAAATTTTGAAAAAGAATTAGAAGTAAAAAATTTTTTAAAATTAAAAACATTATGAACAAATACACCAAAAAACTTGTATTCTTGCGAAGAAACGAAATTTTAGTGAATTCGCCATTCTGTACACAAGAAGTGAATGATTACAGAAATGGGTGAAATCTCAGAGCAAAAAACTCCAATGAAAAATCATTTTTCGGGGGGAAAAATATATATATATATATAAATACAATTCTTGTGGAGTTACAATATTTCCAAAATAATATATGATGCACTTTCAGAATAAGACAGAGTAAGATGGGACAACTGAAAACATCAAGTGACTTTGGAGAACTTAAGAAAATCTTTTCTTACAAAATCTCACTTCAGAAAATTAAGAAGTAAAATTGTAGTTGAAATTTCCCAACAAAATTTTCCACATCGTTGAAAATGCACAGAACTTGAATACTCAGGGAATACTGAAATTTAAAAAAGAATTATAATTCCATAATATAAATTATTTTGAAAATAGTTTTAAACGTTACTCTTAATTTTTTTCTTTAATATAAGTACTTATATTGGTGAATGCTTCCCGAGAAAAGTTTTGAAGGAATGACTCTGCGTCAAATATCAAATTTTTCAGTTTTTTTTTCCTAATAAATTCAGAATAAATGCTAATTTTTAGTTCAATCATTGCTAAAGTACACGCATTGAAAAATGTGTGGATTAAATTAAAATTATTCGCTTACCGATGACCAATTTCTTTTCATCGAATTCCAACTTCAAAAGCCCAACTCCGCAACATATATGGAGATTTCCAAATATTTTTTATTAAACTGTTGTTCACGAATATCTACTCATTTCTTAAGCTTTGAAAGTGCTTCTCGGTACGCACTTAATCTCCCTATTCTCGAAATTTTTCGTTGATTCTTTACTTTCATTCAACTTATTGAAAGAAAAATTAAATCGAAAACTGCTGTGAACCCATAAGTGGTTTCACTGCCAGTCCTACAAAGAATACCGTATCCACCAACCCAGTAATAATCGACTCATACGTTTAGAAAGCCAGATTAATCAATCAAGTATATGATACATTATATGACCTCTCCTATATCATATAATACCACACACATGGAATGCACACTTCTATATCCGCAACCACAATGGCTTAGTATCTAACGCGAATACGAATAGTTACCAACCATCGACCATTCGCCGAATTCAATGGCGCAATGTAGGTACGTGAAACGTTATCGTTTACTACATTCGACCGTCCTAATTTCGCAATTAGCCCAAATGAACGGGGAAGGGCACAGAGGAAGGGTAAAAAAGACGAATACAGCTCGTTAACCTAACGACTCTACCTTTATATAATTTTAGTCCACTATTATGGTACGACGAACGAAGATGATATTATCAACGATGCACATTCGATGGAAATTTCTACATGGTCGATGCATAGTACACAGATTACCCTTGCCAGGAAGTCATCTATGGCCCTACACCGATGAAAATCACCCCATCAGGCATCTTTTAATTAGCACCGAGTGCGTCAGTAAACTAGGTTACTCCGAAAGGCGTTATTTGCGTCAGATTAATGCGGAATGGCGAGAAAAAAAATCCTATGAAGCATACCATCTAACATACTGGTAAAAGTATAATTAAAAAATTACGACAGTGTGCTTTCAACGTATAATGTACGCGCTTTAAACGAACTAAAAAATTACATGTTTTATTTACTCGGCTGCGCTAACGACACGAACAAATAATATGGTTAACGTTTCGAGTGTGATGTACTTAAGTATACCGAGTCATCTCAGCTATGCGTATGCATTGTATGGGCGTTCAAGTGCGCATTAATACGTCGGTGTACGTTGCTTCTTCGTATTAATTAAGCAAAACTCGATTTCTCTAACGAATGAGGAAATATCAGCAAATAAGTTTCCGTGGAGGAAGATGCGCTTCGGCATAATGAAGATGCCTCTTCTCTGCGTCAAAACGTATAAAAAATCCCTCATTCCAGCCTTATTGTTTACCCGAGCGATTTTTTTGGCCACTGTTTATTTACGCTGAATGTAATTTTCAAGGTTTCCGAAACGTCTCGCATCGTCCGTTATATCACGTTCGCGTTTCCATCGCTATTGAAAAAGTATATTTATTTTACATCCGCCCAAAAGCCGGACCGAGGGTTATTCTTTTCGCGCCAAATAGCATCGAGAGGAAATACGAATCGATGAAAAATACCTCTTGTCCGATCATCTCTCCGGCGTATAGATAGTTTCTCCAATTTTCGTTACAACGTCTCGTGTCTAAAACTTACGCCAGAACCGGTGATTAATGAACGTTTGTAAACTTCGTGATGAACAGTCAAAAACAGAAGCACATATACAAAAATCTCACCCGCATCAATATGTTTGGGTTGAAAGCGGAGCCATATAAAATCAGGTCATTTAGTTTGAAAAATTATCAAGCTCTCGTAAGCATCACCAGTCTCATGCATGCGCTAAATACGCGCCACGCTACTAACATAAGATCAGCTGTTTGATATTCAATTAGCATCAATTTGTAAAAGCGAAAGACTCTCATTTTTATCAACGAAACTCGCGCCACGATTAGCCGAGTAATTAGTTGCTGAAATTAGCGACTCTCGATGGCAATACACGGTGCCGTTTATAACCAAATTATAACCGGCTAATGAATTCGGACGTGAAAATTGAATTAGACCGGCCTTTCCGTGCTATCAACACCATCACCGCACGCCTTCTGTTTCTTAACGTTCAAATTAAAGTGCATTCGATTTTATACGCGTTTATTAATTTCATTTACTGTTCGCGTCGGTGACGCCAACGTCCGACGCGTCTTGAGTAAATTTCAAATTCATCGACAGCCTTGTGGCCGCGATATTGAGTGAAATTTAATTTCACTTTGAAACTCGAAGGTTTCCAGGCTTATTTCTAATTAACTTTCACGCCGTAACTCTTAAGGTGACCCTTTATTTCCATTAAAATAGGTAACCTTTCAATTTACTTCCAACGATATTTTTCACCGAGTCGAATTTTCCAGTGATATTTGAAAATTTTCTCGTCGATGGGTTTCAAATGACTCGAGTATTTTTAATGTAGGCAACTCGAGCGTGCTAGGTGATAACTCTCGTAGAAAATGGTAAAATGATGTCGTAACGTCGATAATGAAAAATTGATAAAGTAGTCATTTTCTGTCATCTGAATTCAGCTGAATAATTGGTGCGTTTCAAATTTTTTTCGAACTGGGCCTCATCATCGCTATCACTACAATCCATTTTTACTCTTCGTAATATTTGCCTATTTCAACTATCTCACTGTTTCGATCTGTGTTAATAAAATTGCATAGTCTGTTTGCCGTAAATGCTATGGTTGTAAAATGGTGCCTTATATGTATTTAAATGACTCCACACCATGCATACCTGCCATAATGTTTGTCTACTTCATGTGCCTTATTCATCATGATGATGTTAATAAAATTGCATGACTTGTTTGCCGTGAATATCTTCTTAATAGTCTTCATACTAGAATTAAGTTCAAGGGTGTACTGAACGTCGGTTTCTAAAAAATCTATGAAGTTAGTGATGTTAACATGTTTAGTCACATTCTGTTGACAGCGATTTGTTAAAAATACAACTTTGTAAATTCTGAAATTCACTTCCTTCAATATCTAAAAATGTAGTTACATTCTCAAAATGTAGTATTGCGAATATAATATTTCAGATTTATTATTCTTCAATAACTTCCCACCTCCCGATGTATATGTACATTTTACCAATGAAAAACAATTGTGGAGTTCAACTTGTCATGATTCAATGTTCAAAAATTAAACGATACTAACTTAACTCAACATTAATAGATATTTGGCCATCTTGAATATTCAGTATCAAATTATTAGTCATCCTATCTGATTGATTTCTCAGTGAATAATTCAGGTTAAAAAGTGGAATTATTTACCCTATACCTAGTTCGAAACTAACGTTTAGTGCTTTTTTTTTCAGATAAACTTCTCATATTAGAGTGAACTCCACTAGGAAAGTAACTTAATTTCCACTAACATAGAGTTAGATAAATTTATAAGAAATATGAATAGAAAAAATGCACCGCACCTCGGTTAATCGAATCTTTTACGATCACGTTGCTAAAAATTGAAATTGTTGATCGAATACTCATTGCAAAATCTCTAAAATACGAAAGGCTTTTTATCTACTTAAATTACCAACTCAAGTACGCTTTTACACCCTAATAACCTTATCGTCATCACTTCAATTCCATTTGTACTCGTTATAATACTTGCCTATTTCAACTGCCTGATTGTTTCAACCTGTGTTAATAAAATTGCATAGTGTGTTTGCCTTAAAATACTAAACTATTTGAAAAACTGAGCCTTATACTAAAATGATACCACTTCATTCATAGCTGCCATAGTGTTTGCCTACTTCACCTGCCTTACTTAACATTATAATGTTGATAAATTTGCATAACTTGTTTGCCGCAAATCTGGCATTGAAATCAGAATGAACGAGAGTAACAAAAAACGACCTTAATTCCATTTTTTTATTCGCATTTAGGGTGATGTTTGATTATTTCACGCCAATTACTTTTCTAATGGTGTTGACAAAGTTTGTATTTACAAAGTATGATGATTACACTGGAACGTGTACCGAAAATTATAATTTTTTAGAAAAATAAGCTTTTCTCGAATTTTGATCATTAAGTCGATCTATATTCAAACCCGTGTAGCTCCAAGCAACACTGATTGCCACCACCAACGAAATAAAAAGGTTATTTGCGTCTCCTGTAAAATTCACATGAAAGGAGTTATATGGCTTTGGATATAGGTCGACGATTGGCTATTTTGGATCCAATTTTACTCCAGTTCAGGAGGTCATATTCTAGTCCTAAACGAGCCCTATACACAAAGTTTGAGTTCTCGACTCAAGCTCTCCTCAAAAAGCCATTTTTCTTTCCAATTTCTCTCCATATTGCAACTTATAAGGCTAAAATTGGAATATCTGTCAATTTGGCTCACTAATTCATCTGGCAGTGAAATCAACAATTTTTATCTTTTGGTACACCCCACTACATTTAGAGGATAATAACCCCTTCTCCTCTCCTCCAAAAATATGGGTGAATGTGAAATCGGCATATAGCATAATTCTCATCACTAGTAATCACATGAGTTCAAATTCATCAAATCTGAGGTATTTGAGGCTCCTTGAGCCTTCCTCAAATTTTTGTAACCATCATTTTGGATCGATTTTGACCCAACTTTGAGGCATCATATTCTGGTTTCCAACTTACTTTATATACAAAGTTTGACTTTTCGAGGTTTATCGTGATTTCTCCTCTCGAAAACTGTTTTTGGCTTTAACTTCCTTCCAAATGCAATAAGAAGGCTAAAATTTGGAAACCCTATTGTCAGTGACTTATTCTTTCATACGAGGCTAATAACAAAAATTATGATCTGTTTGAGAAGAGGGGTTTCCCCGGGCCTGATTTTGTTTCAGGTTCACAGAGGGTCTGTGATTTGACGCATCGACGCTTAAAATCTGTCTTCACCTCTACGAACTTTTTTTTTGCTTTTATGACTTTTCCTCCTGTTCTGGACTCGGATTTTCTCTACACGACGCTGCCTCTGTTTGCCCATCTTCCACCCCCTCATAAGATTTGAATGAACCTACATTTTGAGTTGAATCAAAAAAAGAAGTTTTACACAGTTCCATTTGCCATGTGATCACAAGTGTTCTGAAACGCAAAGATCAAAGACACTCTCCGCAACCTCTCTTTTCCAAATCAGGTAGGCTGTAGTAGCTAACGTTTTAAATTAAAAATTCAATTAAAAAATTGTTAATCAAAACATAAAAAATGAAATGCTTTCGATAAAAAACAATGACACAGATGAGCAATTAATTATTCTCCAACTCTTCAAAATGAAATCGAGATTTAAATTATGTTTGGGGGGAAGGGAGGGCGGGGTAGAAATTACTTACATTAAATTAGCCTGCTAAATACCAATTCGTTTATTTATAATGTAGAAAGTACATATAATTCAATCACATAATGACAAAGCCAAATTTGGAATTCAACATTAATATTATTGAGTGAACTTCATTAATTTTTTTTTGAATATGCATCGATGACAAAAATAAGTTGTCATTAGTCAGTGAAATGAATATATTTCGACACTTTAAATTACTCTCCCATCGCTCACTTTCATCATACCTAACAAATAAGAGGAAACTAAAAGAGAAAAATATTGTTGCAATTCTAGACAAAAGAAATTCCAAAAATTTTAACCCTCGAGGGTTCATTCACGAACCCCTACTCATCGCCTGGCAACAAAACGCATATCTTTCCTTCCCATTACTCCGGTAATTCAACATCTTCAACAGCCACATAGACTCTTAAACTTTAACCATTTGACCCAGTTTTCGTACGAATTCGGCACCGTTAAATAATTCCACGGTTAAAAAAAAGCAACCAACACACAAATACATAGCGTGTTGGAAATTCGAAGGTTCCACAACGACCTTGTGACGCTAAAAGGCGCACTGTAAATATGAACCGATAATGATTGCCATACTGAATATTCTCATCGGGTTCGTGAATTTTTAAATAGTCGTCTTGCATTCTACGTCAATAGAAAATTTATTGACCCGCTCTGCCCGTTTTTTCGACCCCATTTTTACATCGAGCTCGCTCGTTTTGACAACATGATTCCTTATTCAAGGTTTACTCGTGCACGTATAAAAATGTTCGACTATCTCGACCCTGACCATCGGATAGCAAGTACGTATAAACAAAATACCGTCGTACATAACGCTGACGTGAGCACAATGCAGCCTCTATAGAAAAGCTCTCGTAAAGGAATGCGAGTTTTTATCAATTTTTAAATACTCGGATGCGTTCGTTGTTGGCAAAGACAAAAAAATGTTCACGCGAGGTCTCATTAAAATATGTCAAAAGAACGCTCGTTATTTCGAGAGCTCGCAAAAATGAATAATTTAAAAAGCACTCCTCTTTGGACTTCACGTTGAAAACACCCGGGTCTCGGTCGTAGCGACCGACGCGAACAATACACGCTATTTCCATACTATACAAGATATACGCCGAAGAATTTCGCTCTCCGTAATGAAAATCAGCCGATAAAACTCGTCTAGCGGCGTCTTGTCTTTGTGCATAGCAGGCAGCTCAAAGGTATGCGCTCGTTCAGAAGTTACGTTTTCCAGCATTTCAACAATTTTAATTTAAATTCGATCCGAAATCTCGACTCGAATTAAACTTTCAGTAGAACCAACAGCCTAGAAAATTTTGTTTTATCGCAAAAATTTTCCTCCAAATTACAACCAGTCGGTAAACAATTCGCGCCTCTGTGTCGTCTGCTTTCTAATTAGTTTCATTCGATCGTAACATCGAGTCCTCAGCTTTTCGGTTCTTGCACAATTTTCAAATATTAATATATTCTCCTCCTCTCCTACTCTACGCGCAAATCAATTCTGTCAACTTTTTACAAAGTATCGATTACGTTCGCGACTCGTGTACGAAAGGTGAAAACGTCTTTGGTACACAGACTCTCGAGTGTCTAACAAATAAAACATTTTCCGCTTCATATAACATTCGCCTATATAACAAAACTACCGTATCGAACGCAGACATAAATATTGTATACCTGTGTTTACTTTACTAATGCAAATATTTCCTCCGTTCCGCGTTCATCAAAGCGTATTTTCTAAACAATACCGTACTCTAAAACACATTCCAATATTGTAGGCAACTCGTACGTTACGTATCCCTTAAGATCACGTGTCGTCTCCCAACTATATCAAATATTACACAGAACACGAAACACGATTCACATTCTAATATTAACGATATCAATTTATAATAAGTTGGTGAGATTCGCCACTCCATGTATACACTACATGTTTCTCTATTAATACAAGAATAGATACGAATTTACATTTTCTTCAACTTATTGTGAACCTTTTTCATATTTCATTACGTATTCTAGTTATACGGTACGCATAACCGACGGAGTTTTTTCTTTAATACCACATAATACCGAGCGAGTTTTCTAATAAGTGTTTCTGATACGCTCGTTATGCTATTCATCTGGAAAATGGAGCGAGATACTTTCTTTGCTTTGTTTTTCACGAATGAAGTCTTCATTTGGAATTCCAAAGCAGGTTGATCGTTATAACACTATTTGTAGTATTTTAGCATTTACACAGCAGGCTTATTTCGAAAGTAGTTCTACATTATAACTATTTAGGATGTTGAGAAGGCAAAAAATTACTGTATTACAAACGCAAATATCGTAACATATCTATTAGATTATTTAGACATGGAAATATTTTTTAGAATTAAATTTTCATTTCCTATGCTAAATAAAAAAAAAACGTAAGCAGCCATGCCGCATTACTGGAGCTGGGTTTTTAACTGAAATTTATTTTGGTTTGGTGATAACGTTGCTAAACCCTTCATGACTTCAGGCCACACTCAATACAAAGTCTGAAAACCTCTACCCTATCCCTTCCAAAACCACTTAGGAAGTTGAATTTGGAACAAACGTACTTACCATGAAATAATCACACGAACGCATATTTCTCAAATGATAATTATTTCAAGCTCCACAAATTATCTTCAAATCGCAATGATCTGCCATTTTGGATGCATTTTGACCAAAATTCAAGAAGTTATATTCTGATCATTAGCTAATCGTACACATGAAGTTTGACCTTTCTATGCAGATTTGGTGACAAGATATGGATAATTGATGAAATTTCCTGCGGCCATTTTCCCTTCAAAAATCGTTTTTTGCTCCAACTCTCCTCCAAATTCACTAGGGAAGCGAAAATCAGAATAGGTTAGTCATTTGAGCTCATTTTATCATGTGTCACAACAATAAAAAATTTTCCATCTCTGGTGTATCGTTACCACATTTTGACGTCGAAAGGCCCTCCTCCTCCTTCTCCTCTCGAACATCATGTATGGAAGTGCATTGGAGATATTGTACAAATATATTTCTTATACCCAATAATCATACAGTCGTAAAGTACCCTCCCTACTCCGGGTCTCCGGAGCACACCAATGAATTGGCAATATACGTAATTATCGTTAATTTTTGACAATTACGTCAAGTGTCGAGTGTTTGAGTACTGAAAATAAAAATAATAATAAAATAAAGCAATAATAAAGTAATGAAATACAAAAAATAAAAACGAATTAAAAATTACCAAATTTGAAAATTTAATCCTATCGTAAAAAGATTTATATTAATTTCGGTACTATATGTTTGAAATTTTTTCAACAATTTATTTTGGTTATTTTGAGTGAGATAATTTTTCAAAGAAAAAGACCAACATCGTTGTCGTACGAGATATAACGAAACCGAGTCGAAACCTACTTCAAGCAAAACTGATGATACTCACCAACAATTACAAAAAAAGCGATCTATAAAAAATACTTATCTCGTAATTAAGAGGAGCAAAAGTGTAAGTACCAAAAATTATGCACCCAATATTCACAGAAAGAGCACTTTTCCATCTTACTATTTGAATTATAAAAAAAAAGATATTTTAATTTGACGAATTAATGTTATATTTATCATTAACTATTTTTTTATTATTTAAAAATAATATAATAATTATTTGAATTATTTTAAAAGAATAATTTTTTTTAAAAATAAATTAATTTATTTTAACCATTTAATTTTTTATCTCATTTCTTGCTATATACTTAGGAAGCGTCCATTAATTACGTGAGGCGATTTTGGAGATTTTTTGATCCTTCCTCCCTCCTGGTGAGATTTTATGAGATTTGCCTCAACTCCCTCCTCCCATCTCCCAATTTCACGTGAGATTTTTCAAAATGTGTGTTTTTCGTGTAAATATATCGGATTTATTCTCAAAAGAAACAACATAATCTCGTCAAGTATTATTGAATATGATTTGGCCATATTTTAATCTTTTAATTAATTTAATACTATTTTCTAGCAATTTTACTCTGTTTCTGGCGAAAAAAAATTATGTGATATTTTCCGAAATCCTCCTCCCCCTCTACCGAAAGTAAGATTAGATGAGATTCAACTTGACCCTCTGCCTCCCTTGAGTGGCACACGTAATTAATGGATGCCCTCTTGTTCCATACAAAGTTATAAAAAATTTACTCCATTTTTGAGGGTAGAGTATTGTACCCATAAATCATAAGTGTTAAATTCACTTTTCTAAAAATAGTATAATTTTTTCCATAAAATGAAATGAAAAAATTAGTGCAAACTGATTAAAATTTTTTCTTGTATAGTAAAAAATAAATCAAATTTTAGTTTAAATAAAACATCCATTTTGAAAATTAATAATGATACATTGTTATAAAATTTAAGATCTTCGTACCTCTAATAATTCATCTGATTTTTTATAAATTTCTACAAAATTCTAGAACTAAAAAATGGAACAAAAAAGATACTGAAATTGTAAATTCATTGTTCCATCTGTAATGTTATAAACAGGCAAAAATTTCCCAAAGATATTCATTTTCCAAGTTGTAAATATTAATTACAAAAAGGATAACGCCGCAAAACTTTCATAGAACTTAAATAAAATTTTAATAACGTTATATTAAAAAGAAAAAAAAATCAAAACTTCTCCATACAAATTCCCAAAACGAATTAACAAAGAAAAAGATTCGATAAAATGAAAATCCGCTATTCGAAAATTTCCCATTCCAGCATTTCTTCCACTATTCGTCAAAAGCAAAAAATCCTCTCGCCATCATTTCCAAAACGGCTGGTCGTCTGAAAACAGAGGCTAATATTTATTAAATTTTCTAGCCGACTTACGCCCGTACCCTCATAAAAACTTCGCTACGGATTTAATACCGAATGTTGACAAAGAATACGTCAAATAATAAACGACCATTTAGCCAAGACGAACGCTGCTGAACAACAACCAAAAAAAAAAAAACAACGCACGCACACGCATACAGCAGTTTATCTCGTTCTTTTCACAAACGAGATATTAAAAGAAAGTGACGTTTGCGCTTTAAGCTAACAATACGTCGTGCCAATCATCTTATGCAGCTCGACACTTTTGATTACACATGTCACTTATGCTGGTAACAAGCGGAAGAGTAAAATAAGAATAAAAAATCCTCCTTCTTCGTGCTGTCTTCATTACGTCGACGAAAAAAGAATCTGATCGGCTTTGTCCTTATTTTGGTTCACGATACAATTCCGTTTATCGAGCCCAAAATAAAATGGACGTAGTAGAAGGAACGAAGGGGAGTTCATTAATAGTAACAGTTTTTGGATTCGTTTTCGTCGAAATGTACGGATCGCTTTGAAATAATTTATTTTTATATACTTAATCACGATCCAGTCTATTACAACGAAATAACACTAATCTTATTTCGAACTTTTACAACGAAACGTTGAAATTTTCCATTCGATGGAACGAATGTCGGAGTAAAACGAGAAAAAAGAAATCTAATTTCCAAAACGCATTCTTTTACGCGCCATATTTCTCCCCTCTTAATGCCTACGCTTCGGACAATCTATCTCGCGACGAAAAAAAAGGAAAAAAAACCGAAAACGTTTTTACTACGCACTAAAATAAAATACTCTAACCGGCACCTTCGATACATTTCCAGCAGCGTTGAAAGATTTATACTGATTCACGGCGATACGCTTTTATACACAAAAGGAACCCCCTCTATAGACTTCTTTAATAATTACGCCTCATTCGCACTAAATTTTGCCACCGATACGAGCCACCGAAAGAATAAACCGTCGGTTTAAAAATCGCATTTTACATTCGCCTCGACGTGTTTTGAAATTTTCATCGAAACGATTCTAATAGAAACCGCGATGGCATTTTTCTGCGACCTCTGTGATCTACAGTAACGAAAGAAAATCACGAATAAATTCCCCAATAACGTCCCTTATCATTCGGAGACAGTAGTTTCCACTTGGCTGCAGATATCACTACTGGGAATACAGGCTAGAATCGCGTGGAAATTGCCGAGCGCAATACCGTGAAATTTATACGACGTTTTGAGGAATATTAACGTGTAAATCTCCAAGTTATTACTTCATGTATATTTTTTCTCTCGTCTCGTACCGCCATCGGCTCGACATTCTGGTCTATGATACGTTGAAAGAAGCGAAACTTTTACTTCCAATAACACACCGCTGTAGTCGCCGACTAACGGAATGTTTTTTCACGTGATTCGAGTATTGTATGTTTTTTTTTTGTCGCGTGGATTTTATTTTTTTCATTCTCTTTATTCGTCGCCTCGTTTAGCAAATATTATTTCGTGTATTCGACTACGATAACGAGTACGTTTCGTGGAAACGAATCGTTTTTAAATTACGGGGTACGATAAGCTCGAGTTCGCGAATTAAATGATCCAAATTTGCTGACGTATCGCGTAAATGCAAACTAACGGGCGAAATGTCCAAACAATCTTTTCTTCGGGAAGACTCGCTTCTATGACGCCATTCTCTCGAGATCGTCGGTCAGATTTCATTCTTTTTTCTCGTGCTCTCAATTCGGCGTACAGAGGGGTAAAAAGTTCGTTACATATGCCACACTGGTGCTTAGTTCATGAACAAAAGTTTACACACTACATTGAATTCGCTGATAAGTGAAGGCGTAAGTTTTTTAATACGAGCAAATTAGGTTTTTTGTTTGCTTTGCTGGGGAAAAAAATTAATCAAAAATTTCTTCTCGCTTCCATTTGACCATGAGATCATTCACATATTTTCTAGTTATATAAATTTTACTTCATTTTTGTTCTATTGAGAAAGAAATTATTATATTTTTGATTCATCAATCATCGGAACTGCATTTCAATGTTACCAACGACGTTTCAATTATTATGATTTTCGATGCACTGGTTATTTCCCAGTTCGATTGGAAATATCAATAGTTAACATCTCCCTCCACCGTTCACGGCAACTGAAGGCAAGTTATGCTGTGCCCGGAGATTCTGAGAGGATGGGACGGTTTCAAGTTCTACTCGGAAAATACGTTTAAAAATGATTGCTGTAAAAAATAGAATAGTGAATAAAAACAAAAATTTCAAAACACTCGAAACACAAGAAATTTTAAAAAATACGTAGATTTCCGAAAAACAAAATGTAAGCAACCATGCCACATTACTGGAGTTGAGTTTTTAATTGGGACTCGTTCAGGTTTGCAAATAACATTGCTAACTTTTTCATGTCTACAGATATCTAACCAATTCCAAGTCTGAAAACTCCAACCCTATTGCTTCAAAACAACTTAAGAAGTTCACTTTAGAGCAACTGTAGTATTTCTTCCCATGCAATAATCATATGAACATAAAATTTTCAAATTATCACTGCTTGAGGGTGCTCAAATTATCCTTAATTTTGACTTAAATTTAAGAATTCATATTCTGATCATCAACTAAGCTTACATATAAATATAAAGTTTGACTTTTCTAGATTGATTTGGTGAGAAGATAATATTATGGAAGATACATGAAATCTCCTGTAGTAATTTCTCCTCCAAAAGCAGTTTTTTGCTCTAACTCTCCTCCAACTGCACTTAGGAAGCTAAAATCAAAACAGGCTAGTCACTTGGGCTTATTTTATAATGTGACACCATAATAAAAAATTTTTGACTTCTCGTATACCTCCACCACATTTTGAGTTTAATAAATCTTCCTTCTCCCCTCCAACATCATGTATAGAAATGAACTGCTGATATTCTATAGTTCTTATTCTCCCTAATCGTATAAGTTCATAATATTTACATTTTTACTAATTTGAGGCTCCTCAAGCTCTACTCAAATTTTAATAATCTGCCATTTTGGATTCATTTTGATCCAAATTCAAAAAATCAAATTATGGTCACCAAATAATCCCACATACGAAGTTAGAACTTCCTAGATTGATTTGGTAATGGGATATAGAAGATTCAATAAATTTCACGACTCAAAATGTCCTCAAAAAACAGTTTTTACTCCTGCTTCTCCCCAAATACATTTAGGAAGCTAAAATTTGGATATATTAATACCTATGACTCACTCTTTCATATGAAATCAAAAAAAAAAATTAGCCATTTGCCCCTTCTCCAGTCTCCCTCAAAATTTGAGTGATCCGCCATTTTGAGGTGTACCGAAAAAGCATATTTAAGAAATTTTTTGCACTTTTAAGAAGAGTCTTTCACCAAGTTTTGAGTGAATTTCATGAATACCATCCGGCACTGTGCCTTGGAGAAAAAAATATAAGTATATAATTATATGTGTATACACCAAAAGGTTGAACATTCGCCAGATGATTACAAATGGTCTGAAACGCAAAGATTTGAAGACCTCACCCTCCTCTGACCCTCCTTCCTTCACAAATCAGGTTGGCTGCAATAACTGTTGTTTTATAAGTTGAAAACTCCGCTAAAAAGCAAACACATGAAACCTGCAACCTGTTAAAAAATAATAAAATGAAAGTTTGTAAATCTTCAAAAATCAAAATTAGTTCAAAATATCGAAGTGCCTAAGAATAGCCTAAGAATAAACAATTCTTAAAAATTGAAAAATGTCGAAAAATCAAGGCTAAGAAAATTACTTAAAATTCAAAAATATTCAAAAACAAAAAAATTCTTTAAAAATACCAAATTGTTCTAAAATGAAAAATGGTTACAAAAATGAAACAGTGTTTAAAAATATAAAACTGTGGCAAAATAACAAAAAAATGTCCAGGAATGTAACACAGTGTCTAAAAATAAAAAATTATAAAAAAATGTGGAAAAATCAAACCTGACAAAATGTCTTAGTAATTAAAAATGTTCAAATACTACAAAATTGTTTCAAAGCGAAAAAAATGGCCAAAAATGAAATGATGTCTAGAATAAAAGTGAAATTTTTCCAAAATTAAAAGTAAAAAAGAAAATGTCTAGAAATGTACTACAAAGTCAAAAAATTAAAAACTGTACTCAAAATCATGAAAAAATAAATTTTAAAAATTGTTTATAATTTAAAGAGCCCACAATAACAATCAATAACTAAAAAATGAAAAATATATAAATTCAAAAAATTTAAAATATTTTACAATGAATGAAATGCGCACTAAAGAAAAATTGGTCAAAATAAGAGAATACTCAAAAATCGAAAGATTTTAAAAATTCTCAAATGCTTAAAAATCAAAAATTATTTTTAAAATTAAAAAAAAACAGAACTGAAAAAATGTTTGAATATTTAAAAATGCTAAAAACCCTTCTACTATGTATTATTCTAAAATGAAAAATTGTTCCAAAATGCAAAAAATACGCTGCAAGAATTCAAAAATGTTTTAAAATAAAGAATTTTAATTTATTTGATAAGAAATACAAAATTAAAAACTGCCAAAAAATGAAAAAATGTCCTCAAATGAGATAAATGTTCAAAAAAATTTTTGTTTTAATTTTCATCAAAGATAATAGCATTCATCCAAAAAATCATTTTCCTGTTTTGCAACTATAACCATAGTTTTTGGTGGTTTTGATAACTATATTTCGTTATTTTTTGAACAAAACGCTTCATCTGCTTTATTGTACTGGAGAGATGGGAAGGTTCATATCTTCACATTCCAAGTCATGTGTTGTACATATATGATCTATGTTGGAAGTTATTCTTTTTTTTTATGGACTTTTTTTTTTGGACTTCCCTGTATTTTAACCACATTTTTGTATTTTACATAAAAAATGCTGTAATACGGTACAAAAATCATTTCAATTGAAGCACAGACAGGACGTCTAATGCAACATCAACACTATTGAACTACACATGAATACATATGTATAAAACTTCTACATACGCTAGGGAAGTCTTTTTGTGTTACAGTTAATTGTACTCTTTGCCATCAAATGCAGTCTTCTGCATATTTGCTGTATTCCAATCCATAAAGCGCAGAATTTCTGTGAAACTACAGATTTTTGAATTTTTCAGGACCTGGGATTTCCTCACCGATGCTATGTACGAGTAAATATGGGTGTATGTATATGTAATGGTTAATTATTTTTTCGAAAATTGTGCATTCAAAAAAGATGATAAACTTCTATATATAAATCATCCCATGTACTTTGAATACATGAGTTAGCAGGTTAAAAGAATCAAATCTCGAGTTATTCCAACTTCCAAAAAGCGAACGTTATTCCCTACTCGACCAATAAATCGCAACCTAAAAGCAACTTGATATTCGTACCAGCTAAACGTCACGGTCACCATAAACAACGTTCAACGCTCAACTCGCAACGTAAAACTCAACCAGCACCGCTATAGCTTTCCGGCGTACACGGCAATTCCATTTATTTATCTGTTTTTCGCAAATATGGCGTTTCTGTTTTGCATAACGAAAACGCAATTTCTTACCATATGGAAATACGTTTACACGGTACGTTCGCGTAAGGGCTTCAAAAAAAAAAGAACCTTCCGATATAGATCTTTGAAATAAGCTATGAATTTTTATAACTGCGAACGCGGTCACGTTCGAATGACACGATTTCTCCCTTATACTATGCGTAGTCGACTCGATGTATGTACATTCGCCGAACGGCCGATGGAAGATGACAGCCTGTTAGTTGCGAAATAAGCCGCTTTTTTACGCTTTCTCGCGCTATACCCAAAAAAGCCTTATTCTTTAATGTAAAAACGTAGTAGCCTCCGTGTCAAAATTCGCAAAAAGCTCGTAAACTGAAAAGAAAATTCTGACGTTTTTATTCGTCGTAGCTTATTTCGCAAATTCGCCAGCTTTTTCACCGAACCAGCCGCAAGATTAAGATTCGCCAACGTTGACGAACGCAGATCAGGAAATATTAAAATTCGCATCCGGCTCGTCTTCTAGGTGCCGTATACGGTTCAGGCTCCAACGAATATTTTTCAAAACCAACCTCGCAGAATTAACCGCTACCATCGTATTTCGGGTGCCAATTTCCACGCACTTGGCGCACCATGTAGACGCGAAAGCAACGAGAACCGAATTTCTTCGCTTGCATCGTTCTAATTACTTACACCCAAGTAAGACTGCGCTCGACCAACAAGAAATCTTTTAATTACTAAAAAATGAAAACAATTTCCCAGCTAAGAGAGTGCGCGGCCGTATCTTGTTATTTAATTAAATATTATCCGAATATTTTTCCTCTTTCTTTCTTCCTCGTTCGCGTAAACAAAAACGGAAAGCCAGACTGTTTTAGTGTAATTAAGTTCGAGTCAAAAACGTTTAATGGTTTTTGTATATTTCAGCGAAACATTATTTAATTTCGAATAAATTTTTTATACGCTGCGGGATTTGAAAAGGCTTTATTTAAATGGCCCTCTTTTTTTTCTGCTACCCGGGCGCGAATTAAAAAAGCATAAATTAACTCGCAAATTAAGCTATTTTTCTTCCATACTTAAACTGATATTTCTTAATATACGCGTCGTCTTCGTCGTCTTCTCGCCCGACACGTCCTAGCCAGTTGCAACATCGGCGATAATTTATCAAAATGAAATCCACCAATTCTGATCTTACAACTAAAATTCATTTGTAACGTATCGATGAGGAATCCCTTTTTACTAACAAATCCAATATTATGTGTGTGCGTGTGTGTGTTTCTTTTTTCAGAGGTAAATTAAAAGATATTACAGTTCCTTGGCCTCTATAATTTCCTACTTCTGGAAGAACAAACGCAGTAATTTCTCACCTCCGTATAAGCCACACAGCTCTTACCCAGGTTAGTTTTTTAAATCGTCAACCTCCTTCCATTTGCTCAGGCTGTCACTCATCTTTTAGTGTTATTCATCTTTTATTAGAATGTCCATATTTCACACACTTCGGAAACATTCTCAACCACTCATCTACATTAGCACAAATTCTTAATAGCAACCCTGCCACTTTTCTAACCCTTAGACAGTTTCTTGAAAAATCTAACGTTTTCGACCAAAGGGTCTCTCCTGATAAGATAGTGAAAACAGCCCTTGACGCAAATTTGATCACAAGTGGTCTTAAATGTTGCCCTCGATGAAAAAACTTTCCAAAAAAATTTTTGACCCCACCCCACCCCTTCCTGAGAAATCGACTCCCATATGTCGAAAATTCAATATTTTTTAACTCTGGATGGGATAGATGAAAATTTTTGAAAATTCCACTATTGATAGGCATTATATAAGTAAATTTGTGGAAATTTTTTCAAATTTTTCGATTCATATTTTCTTGAATTTTTTAGGCTTTGAAATTTTCAAAAAATTGTAAAAATTTTTTTTGAGGGGGTACATGGCTAAATTTTTTTCCATAATTAGCTCGTACTCTAAGGTACAACACGATAATATTTTCAATCCCCCGAAAGGGGTGGAAATTGGTCAAAAAAAATGAAATGTGTAACAAGAGGGGCTTCTAAATTCACTTTTTTGCATTTTTTTTTGCGAACAACGCGTTTTAGAGAAAAAGTAGTCAAGTAATAAAATGTTTCTCATTAAATTTTTTATAAGAAAGGGTCTTATAATTTTTCTCGTATACCCATTAGGGAGGAGATAGGGGACTACAAAGTTGCTCCTAATACTAATATTATGTATTACACTATCGCAAAATCAGTAAGGACTAAACAAGAAAAAAAATGGAAAATGAACATTGGGAATGAAGGCGAGTTACTTTTCGATTATTGTGGCAAACTTCTGATTAAGGATTTCCCAATAAGAATAAATAAACTTCGACATAATGATGGTGAAGTTAAAGTAGTACCTATAATAGCCCAGTCATATTATGGTTATAATCGAGACTAATTGGGGTCCGAAGTTTTTCTGAGGAAACTTGTAGCTAATAGCGTCTGTAACAACACCTAACTTCCCCGCAAAAATCGAGCAATTGCTTTTCCCTCAAAATCCACATTTGTGCCCCAAAACTAGTTTTTCGCAAATAACACGCGTTCTAATCTAGATACAGAGAAAAAGTCCAGTTAAGAAATTATGCTGATCATATTTCCAATAAAAAATATTATTACGCAATTTTCGCCCAAAATGATAGAATCGCGAGAAAACGTACTTGAAACGCCCCACTTACACTGCACGTACGCCCATATCACGATGTTTGATATAAACCACAGCGTTCTTGACTATGTATTCCAAAATTATGTATCCTCAGATGCCGAACATCCACCTCACATCTGGGTACAGTTTTCTGCGAGCATTAATCGAACTACGAATACCTGCGAGAGTTTCCATTCTAAGCTCAATAACGATTTCTACTCTGCGTATCCAAACATTTACATTTTCGCGGACGTCCTTCTCAGAATATAATGTGAAACGTACATCAAAAGTAGATCAATGGCGGTACGAAAATCCAAAACCAGAGATGAAAAAATCGTGTTCATTGAAGAAGCTATGGCACGATACTACTGAAAAGAAATAACTTCGTTACAATTTGTACGCGAGCTATCTTTGAAATTTTTACCTCCAAAACTTTAAATATTTACTGATTTTATTTCATTTGTATTACGTACATTCATATTTTACACCTAATGAAAAATCTTAACTTTTAATTTTTGAGAAATTATCCAGTGAACCTCCTTGTGGTGTCTCCTGGTTAACGCTAAAAGGCTGGGAATCAATTCGATTGTATGTGAAATGAAGATGGGAATCAATTTAAATACACCGAAAATGGAGTGAGAATCAATTCGAATACTTTTAAAATTTTGGGAATCAATTCAGTAACTCCCGAACGAATATACCGTGCGTCCAAGTGATTCGGGTTCAATCAGCGCAAAAATCTCAGTTTGTTGATAACATAATTAGAGTTAAACTACAATTTCTAATTCAGAAATTATTTTTAAAATTACTTCGGTGAATTTTAAGGCTGATAAATTTATTTCAACTGCATTACAATTTCTTTGGTTTTGAAAAAATCGATTCTAAATAAGTGAAAAAGAGATTTTTTCGCGAATCACTTGGACCCACGGCATAAGTATAATCCTCACTCAAATTTGATTTTGAATAATTATATCACTCAGGAGTAAGAATGAGTTATATCATACTCTTAATCAAGGTATTAACAATAAATCAATTATATCACGCCATAATTATCTAATGCGAAAAATATCGAGAAATTAATTAAATCGATGTAAAGGCGAAATATTTCCAATGTAAGAACCCAATATTTTCATAAATTAAAATCACACAGAGCACTAAGCCAAAAATCCTATAAGTAATTGAAATTTGACAAAATATTTTTCCCATTTCGGGAGCCTTTTTAGATGAAAATTCATTTCAAAAGACTAAAAAATATTTCAGTATTAATTTCTAATTCCATACGATCACATCGACCGCCAATATTTACACTTAATACTGAGTCGAATCGACGTCATCGAAATAAGCGACAGATGTCGAATAAATCAATTAATTTCGCATTTCGTTATAAAATTTTAATATAAAAACGAAAATTCCGAAATAATCTCTTATTAATGCTAATTCGATAAAATTCCGGAAAAAAATTAATTACCAAGTCTTTCAGCATATTCGCGGTATTTTCACCCCTTTTTTTTCTCCCTCGCGAAAAATATACACACGTAGCGAACTCACTAATTAAAAATTTTAATAGAATTTCAAAACTCGTTTTCACGTTTCCAAAAAAAAAATCTCTGAAAAAAACAAAAAACTTAATAAATTACCCCGCCGAACGTTTCATTTACATTTGTTAACATAACAAACGATTTTGGACCTTTTCGCGCTTCAATATTTACGCTGTTAAGTTTTCTTTGGCTAAATTAACTACGCCGTCGTATATTTCAACGCGCCGCGTTTTCCTTCAGCTCGGGCGAAAAAACCGAATGTACTTTGATTTAAAATACGAAAAATTTTAATGAAAAAGTACGCTTTCGCGTCAAAAGGTGGCGCTTAATTTACGCTCTTTTCCGACCGTAAACGGCATTCGGGAATTCGCCGGGCGACCGAGGAGTTGGTTTTTAATTAAAAGCCACGTTTGACGATTCTTTTCAGCGAAAATATTCTTTTCTCTGGAGGCACACCAAGCTATCGCCTGCGGCCCGTTTCATAAACCTTCGCCGTTCTATTAAAAAGCCCATCATACGCGCGCCAATCGACGCCGTCCTAATTTAAAAGCCAGCTCGCGATTAATGTTCAACAAAAGCCACATTGTCTCGCAATCCGACCGACGTCGGCGTTGGCTTACTTTTAAATTACCAAAGTAAACAAACAGACGGTGAAAAATACTAAAATGCGATTTCGTTTTATAAACTTAACTAAAATAAACTGGCCGCTGTTTTCATTTCATTTCGACGCGATGTCGTTTCCTTTCCGCTGCCACTAATCGTCCGCTCAGCCGTATCGATAATAAGCCGAATACGCGCTATTTCTATTCCCGAACAGTTCCACCTTGTAACGATAAATTTTCCCCAGACGAGATGATTTACATAAAATTTACGCCCTTTTCGTAATTTCCGCCATCGCGTTACGTACGTTTTCGCAACCGACGAGATAAATTTTTACACTTCACTCGGACGGCGCTAACGTTCCGATTCTTTTTCTTAATTAACGAAAGCTCTAACCTCGGACCTAGCTCGTTTCGCGTTCCATATAGCGTGAACATTTCTACGCAAAAAACCGAGCTGGCGAAAAAATCCCACCCTAATGGGTTACAAAGCGATTAATCTCTGTATCCGTATCGTATACACCGTCGAGCTAATAAATATTTCCAAAACAGACAATCGACGATTTTTTTCTACACACCGTGAAATTTTTTGCCACCGTCTGAAAATTTTTCGCTACGGTTTGCGACCCGAATAACGACAAAAAAATTCTTCCGTAATTTTGCCGAGTTTTTAATTAAAGCGGTAGCCATTGTAGTATCCCAGATGATGTACGAAGGAAGCTCAGGCTCATAGCTAAGGGAGTAGGGGGCTGAGCCTCCCTAGAAAGATTGGAGCACCCACAATAACAATTTGTATTCAATACAGAAGTTTCTTCCAACGAAAAACAGAAGTCAACGCTTCCTTTAGGGGTGAGTCCCCCTGAATTTCCAGGCTGGCTACTAGCCTGGGGACTTTATATTTTGGGTCTTATTTTTTCCACGCCCCAAAGTATTTTCACTTTTGTGGGGTAAGTAAACTACTAGTAGATACTAGTTACCAGTTCATCGGTTAATTTTAGTCCTAATCTCTTGAATTTTTCACCTTTTTTAAAGTAATTTATGTCACATTGGCTTACTGATTTTCTTAACAGCCTACACTGCATTGTTCACAACATTTCCGACATAATTTGAAACAAAGTAGATTCAGTAACTGTAATTTTATTTAAAGCCCAGAAATCATCTAAAAATTTGACTCCAATCCCGGTTCTTGAGTCGAGAGTCAATTTGGAGGCTTGACTCCAAGTTCTGCCTTTGACCCAAGAGAAAATTTCTAAAAAGGACGCCAACTCCACTATGAGTCCATAGTCATGATAAAAATTCGACTCTGACTCCTTTTTGATGCAACAGAGTCATATTATTTGAAATTCAACTCAGAGTTTAGCCGTATGCCTTGGTATAATTCTTTAAACTGAACTTCTACTCCATTTTGACTCCATAGTCACAAATGAAATTTGACTCCGACTCCGCTGGGATCTGCGTAATTTCTGTTCTGAACCAGATTCTGATTTCACTTTGACTCCATAGTCTCAATTGAAATTTGACTGCACTTTGACTCTTTAGAGTCATACTTGAAATTAGACACCAATTGTGGTCTCTGATGCGAGAGTAAATTTAGAAAACTGACTCAGAGTTTAGCCTTGAGCCTTTGAGCAATTCTCTTAGCCTAACTCCTACTCTACTTTGACTCCATAGTCGTCATTGAAACTTGACCATGACTACCCTTCAACACCAGAGTCTATGTGATCCTGCTCTAAATTGGACTTGACTTCACTATGATTCATAGTTACAAGTGAAATTTGTCTCTCAGTCCACTTTGACTCCATAGTCACAAGTGAAATTTGACTCTTGACTCCACTTTGACACAGGAATCTACATGATTTCTGTTCTAAATCAAACTCAGACTTCGCTTTGATTCATGGTCACAAGTGAGACTCCACTTTGACTTTATAGACACAAGTGATATTTCACTTTGACACCATACTCTTAAGTCAAATTTGACTCTGACTCAAGTTCAACTCTGGGCTCAATATAATTTTAGTTCTAAACTGGACTAGACTTTACTTTGACTCCATAGACACAAGTGAAACTTGACTTTTGACTCCACTTTAACACTAGAGTCTGTGTGATTTTTGTTCAAAATCGTACTCAGACTTCACTTTGATTCATAGTCACCCATACTCACAAGTCAAATTTCTTTCTGACTCCAACTTGACTTTGGAATCCATGTAATTCAAAGTCATGTTTTGATTTCAAAGTTGGAGTCAGATTTTCAAGAATTTTAGGTATAGAAATCAACAGGAGAAGAACGAAAACTATTGAAAACTTGAAAAAGAAAACTTCTCAACTTTGGTTGTAGACCTGCAGGTATTAAAACAACAACAACAACAACAGAACTTAGATTTTACTAAAAATCTGACTTCAACTCAGGCGCCATTTGTAATAATTATACTAAAATTCCTTTTGCGACTCTACTTTGACTCTGGAGTCAATGTAGAAGTTGAACCCGACACCAACTCGACTTAGGAGTCACCATCTTAATTTAAATCCATCTCGAAATTATATAAAGGGATTCATAACATTATGTGAAATTTGAAGATCTCTCCATTAAAATCTCAGCTCCAGTAAAGCGATTTGACCAATTAATTTTTTTCTCAACGACCTCGCTTTGAAACTCAAAAAGGCCACCATACAATGATCGTTTTCCGTTCACGTGTAAAATCGGCATCATGACGCGTAATTAAATTTGCCTCGATGGAAAATACGTCACTGGAACTATCCGTCCAAATGACCAAGTAATTCGGGTAATTAATTCGCTTTGATGTTCGAACACTACGGCAGTTTCCAATAACACCGAGCCGCACGACAACGCGACGCTGATTTTATCTCATTAATTTTACACGCACATCGTCGACCAAGGACGACGGCACAGGGTGCTCCGCCTAACTAATCTCGTATTCGGTCGTCGCTCGTATTACTCTCCTGACAATTACCACTATACACAAATAAATTCGATTAAGAGCAATTTTTGCACCACTACGGCTCTGAAAAATCATACCGAAAGTAATTCCATTTCCAGCCTCGTTCTTTTCGATGGTGATACTCCCGTTAAAAATTTATACCCGACCCGGTAACCCGATTGGTGTACGCTTCGATTGGATGACCTCTCGAAATTACCTTTTTGTACCTTTTTCGATGTCGTATATCGATATTTTTCTTTCCCATTTTAACAACCGTTTCATTCATCCATACATTGTTTACTCATGGACGAAAGCATATACAGAATGTTCCACTGGAAGTAAGTATACCACCCTGTGTATGATGAGAAGAACAACTCAAGTTCCACAAATTCACGTTTTTCTGCCCACCCAGAAATATAGTAAGATTGAAAAATACTACAAATTTGGTAAAAAATAACCACCAAGGATTAAGTGTGCGCACAAAATTTTTTCCTCAAGAACTGGCTGTAGAAGTGGCAAACGACTATACATGTAAACGCTAAAAGTATATTCTTATTTCTCGTAATTCTTGAGAAAGAATATATTTCAGCACCTTTAAATTTTCGAATAGACCATCAATCATGCATATGTGTAACTTGAACGGCTCTGCTTGCGATTTGCGGGTAGATAGCTGGAAGCAGGACATCTTGTATTATGCAAGTT
This sequence comes from Phenacoccus solenopsis, assembly GCA_009761765.1. NCBI lineage: Eukaryota > Metazoa > Arthropoda > Insecta > Hemiptera > Pseudococcidae > Phenacoccus > Phenacoccus solenopsis. Next base: position 14,857,487 of record CM019752.1, read on the forward strand.
TCACACATAAGAACTATGTACTAATATTTAAACTAGGTAAACAACTAAAACGATGCCTCTGCGTCCTTCAAAACTTATTTACACCTTGCCATAGATATATGAACTCCTAAGTTTCAAACAGTGCTTAGGTAATGCTGCAGACACCTTTCTCCATGTTAAACCCAACATCGAAAGCATTTCCATCACGTTATTTCTGTTTATTCAGTACACAGAATCCGCACACCAGATACCAAAAGTTGCAACTTGCAACAAACACACGATACAACTGATGGCGTCAATTCGCTCAAAACTAATTTAACTTGTGAAACTCGTCGCTGAAAAATTGTAATTACTTCGGACATTACTTCCTTTAATTTACCAGCTCGCTGGCGCAACCTTATTACAGTCTCGTTTCATGCAGTTTTGCGGCAAAATAAACTTACGTATAGTTATCGCGTTCGCTGGTAGCAGCTTATTTTTCTTTCGCGCTAATTTGCAGCAAACTTCTTTCTCGACGCGGCGTCTATACTAATATTCGTATTTATCCCATACTCGAAATTCTCAACTTCGTGCCATAACTCATCGACAAATAACCTAGTCTACAGTCACGTTCTGTAAATATTACCCTACTTAATACTCGCTATACGTATTGTTTCCTTGTTTCAATATGAATTTATAATGATTTCAAGCTTTTATTCTATATTTACATAATTTTTTTTTCTTGAATTTGCAGATTGACTTTACAAAAAGGACTAAACTACGTTCAAAGTGATATTCAGGTAAATTAAGCTTCATTTTTTGCAACATCATAAGAATCATACATCTAGGAATTGGAGATGAAATGTTTTTCTAAATCAAAACAAATATCAAAAATTGTACTCATTTTGAATATTCTTTTTTATTTCCTCTCCACCTAATGATACCATCAACTGAAAAGAGTTTTTCACTTCAATAGCAAGTAGAGGTTAAATATATGGACTCTTTTCATATTCGATTTTAAGTTTCATATCAGTGAAAAAAGAAAATATCAAATTCATTCTTTTCAATCTCTCTTTAAAAAAAAAAAGAAATAGCAATATTCAGAACGTTCAGCAATAGAATCAATGATAAAAGAATGAACGAAAACAAAGAGCTCTGGATGAACGAAATTTTGAAACACAAACACGAACTAAAAATTTAAGAAGAACAAAAACAAGAATCGAACTTAAATTTTTTTAATCATTCCTCTGATCTTTTCCTCCTCTAGTCTCGTTAGTTGTTATCTCACATTATAATATTTTTCAACCATATAACTATCGCTGAAATTAATTCTTTGAGTTTAAATTCACATTTTTAACATTCAAACAATTAAGTAACCTTACTTCGTTAATTTAATTTGAATCCTTAAGCCAAATTTAGTAAAATCCATAACCGAAGCTAAATTCTCTATATCACCATAAGCTTAATCCAAATCCGAAGCTAAAAAATTCAGTCTTCTTCGGCGTCAGATTCGGTCTTAATATTTCAGAAACAAAAGAAAAAACCTTACACCTTATTTCAAATTTAAGATGTTCCATTTCAGCACACGAGCGAGGAAAGGTAAACTACTAAATCTCACTAAAAAATTTGTTCATTCGTGTCACCGTCCAATTCATCATGAAACTTTGAAAACCCCTACACACATTCGATCGGTTAAACCATCGTAAAAAATAATCGTAATTTTCTCCAGCCGACAAATTTTTACTATCGACCAGATCGCCAACACTTTGAATATTTTATGCGAAACAGCTGTAACTCTACACCATCTTATCAACTGGCTTACTCGGTAATGCGATCTAGTATTTGAAAAGTTTTCAAGGACACGAGGCTTTTCTTAAAAGTACCCGCAAAAACTTCGCCACACCTACCGAAAGGAGGCAAAAGCCGAAAAACTTTTTCTAGTATTAAAAAATTATAATCTCATTTTCTACAAAACATTTCGCAAAAGGCACCACAGCTAAGAACAGACGCCATGCAAACTGTTGATTTTCGATAGAAAAAAAAAAGAGAAGAAGAATTTTCATCCTGCGTAATCCTATATCGTCATGGTAGGCGCGAAAAAACCTGCTAAAATTTAAACTTCTCTCACATATAAATGAAACTTTTCGAACGAACGAAAACATAATTTTCGCCGAACCTCTTACCATATTTCGCGCGCAAACCACATCGAAAGGCGAGCGAAAGTTTCCATATTACAGGGAAAACTTTACCTCAAAACGGCAAATTTTTTCACATCTTCGCTCTACTTTCTAATCTATTCGTAGGCCTGTATTTAAAAGCGAATCTTTGTATGTATAGGTGAAAAAACGCCAGTAATCTATACCATAGGCTGCGAAATTCGCGCATACCGGCACCATAATGGATCGTAAATGTTCAATAAAGCAACCTCAAGTTCGAGCTACTCCAACCTTTAATTTTACAGTAGGGAATTTTCTTCACGTTTCAAAATATACGAGTACTTCGAAAACGGCGGCTTGAAATGAAACCGAGTAAGAGTTTTCGCCTTATACAGTACCTAAGGTGAATATGAAAGACGTGTTCCTTACTTTCGCTGCCTTTGTAATGGTAATATTAAACGCTGCCTTTACAACCCGTCCAATCTGAATATACACGGTCGACGCTCCTCGGCCGTTAGATTAATAAGATGATACCATTTGAAAAATTACCGATCAATGTAACGACATTCAGTCATCGCAGATGTTATCATCCAACTTGAAACCAATAAAGCGTCGTGAAATAGAAACGTAAAGTACTAAAAATGAACCCAAATAGCATCGCTGCTTCTAACATCGTCAGCCTATACAAGTGCCTTTTTCACTTCGATATAACCGAAGAAAAAGTCCACGTAATTGTTTTATGTGCCGAGAAATTTTCATTAAACCGCTTAACGAGAAAATTTTAAGTAAGTGCTACTTCAACTTCTCATGAATATGCAAAAACTTAATGGAATTCTGCAAAGTCCGCGTGCTTGTACCGCATTTGCATCCGAACCACATCGCTTATGGTAGACACGGCGAATAAATTAAATGGATAATCGCCGTCTTTTGGACTAGGCTTGCGTCGATCATGTAATTTATTAATACACCTCGCCGTCGAATATGTACCCGACATTCCTGAAATTCCAATCCGACATCGTTCACTTTTTTCCGTCGTTCAATTCCATTTTGTAGGTTTCTCCATGAAATCGATCAAACCTTACCTCATAAGGTATTCTGGTGACCAACTTATAATCGAGTTTACTTGTCGATTCCCCAGCGTAAAATGGCAACTTTTTAAATTTACCAACTTGGTTTTGAAAAATTTTTAAATCAACTTCCCAGCACGATAATGAAATTTAAAAAAAAAAAGTACGCTATAAATAATAAAGTTATAATGTTACATGGCAATAGTTTCAGCCAGAAAAGTTTATCTATTTATTTAAAGTGCTGATGGTTACGCAAAATAACGTTGTTCATGCTCAGTTCTAACCTCAGTAAAATCACTCAACTGTGTTTCCAATCGGCGTTGTTTGATTCACAAGTTAGTTGAAAATGTTTGAATTTTTTACGCTTCATCAAAAATCACGATTGATCTTAATCCACCACATAATTTATTTGTATTTCATTTTAAAAATATACCAGATTGGTTATTTACATCTATGGACGAAAAAAAATTATAGTAGAAGTTCTATCTCTTTTAGTCTGTTGCATAATAATATGATGTCCGTAGGGGAAGTTCGGCTACCTGATACTAAGAGACAGACTCCCGGCGCAGTATTTTGAATAGTGTGTTCAAGTCACAGATGTAAACTAATAAAGCAGCATATGAAACTTGCGCCAATACGAGAGCGAAGTGCAGTAATTTTAAATGACAGAAAGGGAATGAGGAATAACTACTTTAGCGTACGTTGTAACGCTGCCATCCATGCATTGAAAGGACGGAGGTGGAGGTCCGTGTGGTTTAAACGTAATGTTGCATGATAACCGGTATAACCGATTATGCGTAAACGAGTACTCGTTTCGAAAACGATCGACGATGATCGGTTAACGGTTATATAACCGATTATGGCAATTATTCAGAAATATCTGATAATAATATCAAGTACTAAATAAAATCTGTTAGGAGCGCTAGTTGAAGATTGTCTTTTCTACCATTTTGTAGATCCAACTGTAGATAAGCTCATAACCGGTTGTATAACTGATAACCGATTATGAGATAGACAAAACCTGACCGATTACGATGATCGGTTATCGTGCAACACTATTTAAACGTAGCAACAGCGGCGCAAAAACATACGCTAAAGTAGTCATTCCTCATTCCCCTTCCACGTTAGCGTAGTAATTTTAAAAGGCGGAAGGGGAATAGGAATAACTACTTTAGTGTACGTTTTAGCGCCACTGGTGTTACTAGTAGTTATTCCTATTTCCCTTCCTTCTTTTAAAATTACTACACCAAGATGGAAGAGGAATGAGGGATAACTACTTGACTACTTTAGCATTTGTTTCAGCGCTGCTATTCCTGCATTGAAAGGACGGAGGTGGAGGTCCGTGTGGTTTAAATGTAGCAACAGCGGCGCTAAAACATACGCTAAAGTAGTCATTCCTCATTCCCCTTCCATGCAAGCGTAATAATTTTAAAAGGCGGAAGGGGAATAGGAATAACTACTTTAGCGTACATTTTAGCGCTGCTATTCCTGCATTGAAAGGACGGAGGTGGAGGTCCGTGTGGTTTAAATGTAGCAACAGCGGCGCTAAAACATACGCTAAAGTAGTCATTCCTCATTCCCCTTCCATGCAAGCGTAATAATTTTAAAAGGCGGAAGGGGAATAGGAATAACTACTTTAGCGTACATTTTAGCGCTGCTATTCCTACATTGAAAGGACAGAGGTGGAAGTTCGTAGTTTAAACGTAGCAATAGCAGACATCGGCAGAATCTTTTATTTTCTTTATCTTGTTGTCAGTGCATATTGTAGGTATATAAATTCTCGACTTTTTTTTTTTTGCACGTCGACATCCCCTATGAATAATCTTTGCACCATCTAGATCGACATGATGACTGATTATACCAATTCAACTTGAAGCAAACCATTTCTAACAATCTTGATCGTTTTTGTTTTCATTCCTATTGTAGAAAAACTCGAAGTTCATTCTAATGAGATATTTTGACTCTCTATTTGAAAACCATTATTTATAACTTCTTCGAACCGATTTCCTATGTTATAAAATTCGAATGAAATCATTTTTATTGTTCGTATTTTAATTAATTGAAAATTCGAGTGCTGATCCTTTACGCCAAGTTCTTTCGCCATTTCCGTACTCAAACTTTTTCGTTGCAACTGCAGGTAATTTCCGCTTTAACTTCGTTAACTTTTTAATTTATACTTTTGAGCACTTTTACCGAGACGACACTGTGCCAGTACACTGAATAGTTTCATTAGGTTGGAATTAGCGCTTCAAAGGGAACCTCCAAAGAATAAAATACATTCAACGTTGTAATAAAATCATTGTAGATATTTTTCATTGAAAACAATTTTACATTATGTAAATCTCATGCTATCTTTTCTTCTGTAAATGAAAGACTTTGATGATTTAAAGTAGCGTTAAATGAAAGCTCGTCGATGATCTCGATATTTTACTTGAATCATCACAAAATGAGTTGAACAGAGTAAAATATACATAACACATACAGGTCGTAAGTTGAACGCCAGACTTATTCTAACACGGAGTCCTAAACGCAACGTCAGTAGCTATTACAGTCTACTTCATTCGAGAATGAAAGCTCAGATTCATTTTGACCCAAACTTCACTGGTCATATTTTGGCCTTCAGTTAACTCTACATACGAAGTTATTTGTTTATTTGTTCAATTTAAATGTCGCATTCTACCTTATGAATGGTTATTCACGGTAGAAAAGTAAGATAAGCCTTAGAAGTACTAAGATTAGATGAAGTCTATCATTTTAATTAAATTTAAATACTGGAAGATTTTCGGGTTCTCTAAAGTCTCTTCAAGGTTCCTTTCAAGTCTGCGTCGCAATTGCTGTGTTTTGTATTTCTGGTAATCTGCAAGTAAATGTTTGAAGGAGAGGGGAGTTTGACAGCTAATTCATTTTGGGGGCTCTTCGCTCAATAAATTATGTTCTTGAGTAATGCTTGTGAGTCCAGTACGTAGCCATCCTATTACCATTATCCATTTTTTGTTGTATTTCCATTCTCTGACGTCTGCCTTAATTTTTCGTACTTTATTACTGGACTGCTTCCATACTTTGTTTTTTGTATACCCTGATAACTGACCTGGTGGTATGTCGTTGCTTGTTCGCTAACTCGTCTGCTTTTTCGTTGTAGTCTGTATCTATGACTTGGTGGCTATGAAAAGATTATTTCAAATTTATTTCTTGATGTAATAGGTTTAATTCTTGTAGGTAGATCTGGTAAGGAGCTAAGGAAAACTGGACAAATTTTGTAATTCAGAACTTCCTCGAAAAACTGTTTTCTGTTCCAAGTCTTCTGCAAGTACATTTGAGAGGCTGAAATTTGGATATGCTGGTATTCATGACTCACTAATTTATATGAAACCAAAAACAAGAATTTTGAACCATTCACTCCCTCTTCGTCTCCACTTAAAATCTGAGTGAACTGCCGTTTTGAGGTGAATAAAAAAAATCAGTTTGACAAAATACCACATAGAGTCTATCAATCAATTTCTAGCGATTTTCATTCACGTCTGTCAGCACTATAATTGATAAAAAAAATATATACCAAAAACTTCAACATTTGGCATATGATTACTAAAGAGCCAAAAGATGCTTTAATTCTTGAATAAATTTCATATAAAAAATGGGCAACTAATACAACGCACCTGTGAGTAAACATTTTTATAGCGCGAAAACCTATGCCAACTTCTACAATCATTTGATTCTTATGTAATATTTCTACACTTAAGATAGTTAACTTTGCACCAAACAAAATCTGAAGGAGTTCAAAATTTCAGTTCTCACATTTCCAAGGTTCAACTCTCAATAAACTTCCAATTAATATTTAAAGACAAAGGCTCCAAAAGTGGTAACTCTTACAAAGACTCAAGTTTTGTAACATCAAAAGGAATGAAAAAATACATACTTCGCAGTTCGTACTCTCTCCATTCAACCCATAAATTCTTGCTGGCGTCCCTCGAGCAAAGGAACGTGTGCGAAATAGAAAAGCCTGCGGAAAATAACGTACCCGCGATAAATTGAAATATCGATTAAATGCGACGATAATGGAATGTAAGATTATAACTCGAGCATTCCAATTACGCGGAATGACCGCTGGCAATGGGATACCATTATTTATATTTTATGGCCTCGCGTATAGCGCCAATACGGTCGGCTATTAGGTTCACAAATTACCCCAATTATGTAAACATTTTTCTCGTCCAAGGTACAACCGACGCGTTTCGAATACGATGTAAATTCGGCACGACCAACGTTTATTAATTCGACATCGCGACGCTATCGTCTATCGATCAACAAGAACGACTTGACGCGGAGAAATTTCCTATTCGTTCACCTTTCGCAATATACCAAAACGCGAATTACAAACCCTCCAGGAGCGAAGAGAAGTAATATTATCCAGACACTTTATGAACCCAACGTGACGGAATTCATATCGGACGAATAAACAATTCTCGTCAAGTACAAGCGACAACAAGTCGAAAAGCTTCGTACAGCGATTCGAATTTTCGATTATTCAAGACTTTCGGCGCACTTCAAATTCTACTACTAAAACAGGGCGCATTTCCCATTTCCCATAATATCGACGTAATACGTGAAAATCTCTCGTAAACAGTCGTACACGTCTATTAGGTAACGCAATCACGTCACAAAGGCTATACACATTCGTCGTTCGACCGAATTAACAAATTCCTCGCCACTTCTCGTCGAAGCCCCAAAAAAAAGAAACAACCGTTTCGAGTACTCATTCCAGACGATACGCGGACACTGAAAATTGTCACGCTTCATTTTGAAATTAGTTTATCGTAACACGCGCGAAAACTGTTTTCATTACGACGTCGATTTGTTAAAACTTCAACACTTCTCTGGCAGTTCAATTTACCGACCAGTTTTAAATTAATGAACGATCTCCTAAATTTAATTGAAATGTCGGCTCTTGCTCGTCCAATTATTAGAAGACCCGATCAAATTATCGTCCCGATGATTCTTCAGCCCTTCTCGCGTATACCTATCGCGCGTAAAATTGTTATAAAGGACTCGAACCGATGAACTTTCCATAAAAGCTCATTTCCACAAATTGTTTCGCAAACGAAATAAAAGCCGAGGCGCGGAAATGTGGTCAGGTTACTGAGGTAATTTGTTTTGCATCACTCGCTTTTCTATTTTCACAATTTCTCCTACCCAGCCTGTCCGCACTCGAGGTCTTTTCATTTACTTCGCCCGAAGAACTATTTTTCACATTTTCGCCTCAAAACTCCGTCTTGTAAGCGAGAAAAAGCCTCACTCGAGGATGAAAAATTCAACCTCGTTTGACTTTTCGCCATTTCTACCCTTGAAGGAATTCACTCGACTTAGAACCCGACTTAGTTAATTACCCGACTGTGTTAATGTTCGTCAAAGAAGATTTTGCTAATTTCCAGAGTTTCACGTAAGATTTTCACTTATTTCTTCTTTTTCTAGCTGTAACGAACACGTGACTAGTGCATTAGTTAAACTAACGAGTTCGAGTCCATGCATACAGAACGAAAAATTAATAAGATTTATAAAAACAACGATTTGTGAATTCGAAAAAAATCACCCATCTTAGTCGAAGAAAAAACAATAAAATGTCAGGAACGAAATCAGTAATAATTAACTTCGCTTTTCGTTGTTCGCGTGAAAATGTTCAACTAGAATTGCCGATATGATATTCTTTACCAACAGGAAAATAATGTATTTGAAGATGCGTGAGCCCCCACGGGGGGCTTTGATACTGTATTTACGAGTATTTTATTCCATTTTAAACTATTGAACTTATTGTATAATATTTTTTCGTTGGCTCATTCAACAGTTTTGAAGTGATTTTGAATTTATTTAGTTCGCAGCCATGAGTAAGACGACATTGGTTCCAAATTTCGACTTTTTTTTCATTTTATTTTTTTTTCAATTTCATTTTTTAGCTGAGTTTTTAACTAAAAAACGACAGCTATTACAGCCTACCTGATTTGGGAAGGGAAGGTCGGGGGAGGGTGGGGTCTTCAAATCTTTGCGCTTCAGACCATTTGTAATCATCTGGCAAATGTCCAACTTTTTGGTATATATTTTTTTTTTCCCACGCGTAGCGCCGGCGAGTATTCATAAAATTCGCTCAAAATTTGGTGAGAGACTCTTCTTGAAAATGCGCAGAACAACTTTTTGTTTTTTTGATAAATTTCAAAATGGCCGATCACTCAAATTTTGAAGGGGGCTGGAGAAGGGGGCAAATTGCTCAAATTTTTCGTTTTTGATCTCATATGAAAGAGTGAGTCACGGACACCAACATATCTAAATTTCAGCTTCCTAAGTGCATTTTGAGGAGAGATTAAGCAAAAACCTGTTTTTGAGGAAATTTCGTTTTTTGTGTCACTCGCCTTGCGCAGGCGGGTGTGGATAAAATTCGCTCAAAATTCGGCGAGGAACTCTTCTTGAAAATGCGCAAAAGTTCTTTTTTTGTTTTTTCGAAAAATCTCAAAATGGCGGATCACTCAAATTTTGAGGGCTGGAGAAGGGAATACTCAAATTTTTTGTTTTTGATCTCATATGAAAGAGTGAGTCACGGACACTAACATATCCAAATTTCAGCTTCCTAAGTGCATATTGAGAGGAGTTAGATCAAAAAACGGCTTTTTGAGGAAGTTTTGAGTCATGAAATTTCTTGAATCTTCCATCTTCCCACCAAATCAAGTGAAAGAAGTCAAATTTTGTATGTGAGGTTAGTTGGTGAACAGAATATGACTTCTTGAATTTGGATCAAAATGGATCCAAAATGGCGGATTATCAAAATTTAGAGTAGAGCTTGAGGAGCCTCAAATTGGTAAAAATGTAATTAATATGAATTCATATGGTTATTGGGAATACGTTGTATATATATCCCCAATTCACTTCCTTACATGATGTTGGAAGGGGGAAGGCTGGGTTATCAGCCTAAAATAGTGGTGGGGGTACAGAAGGGGTCGAAAATTTTTTATTGCTGTGTCATATGATAAAATGAGCCCAAGTGACAAACATGTTTTGATTTTAGCTTCCTCAGTGATTTTGGATGGGGGTTGGAGCAAAAAACGGCTTTCGGAGTGGAAATTACTGCAGGAAATTTCATGAATCTTCCATATCTCATCACCTGGCCTGTAGTCATGAACGCTTAAGCAAGGTTATTAGTAAATCAAAACAAACTTCGGTTAAAAACTCAGCTCCAGTAATGCGGCATGGCTGCTTACCTTTTTTTTAAATTTTGTGTTCCGAGTCTTAAGTATTTTAGGAATTTGATTTTTTCCACGTTTTCTAGGGTTTTTTTTCTTGCCAAATAATTTTCAAAAAATAAATAAATTAGCTTCGTCCTATATATTCGTAGAATAGCTCTTTTTTGCAATTCTTCGCATCATTTTTATTCTTTATATGCTTAAAATAATATCTATAATGTTTTAAAGTAATTAAAACAATAATAAAAAAATTGTATTATAATTTAAATGGATCCATCCGCTTTAAAATTTTGTTTTTATGATAAACATAGTACATTATGACCTATTCCTTTAAATAGATCTATCCGGCTTTACTATAGTTTCTTAAACTTAGTGATATACTACTAAACTGCAAGATCCAATATTATATTAGCTAGTGCTCTAATGTGACGTCCACTGCACAGATAGATAGAAATTCATATGTCTTGGGATATAATAGGTTGTTAATGATCTAACTTTCTGGTACTGTAATGCTACCACCACTAGGTAGATTTGGCGAAGAGTTATGGAAGATACATGAAATTTATTGCAGCAATTTCCCCTCCAAGCGGTTTTTTGCTCTAAATCCCCTCCAAATTCACTTGGGAAGCTAAAATCAAATAAATTAGTCACTTGGACTCATTTTATCATAAACGACACCGCAACACAGAATTTTCGTCCTTCCGTGTACTACCACATTTTGAGTTCGATTACTCTTCCTCCCCTCCTCCAACATTATGTATGGAAGTGAATTGGGATTATGTATACTTCTCATCCCAATAATCATATGAGTTCATATTAATTACAGTTTTACAAATTTGAGGCTCTTCAAGCTCTACTCAAATATTGATAATCCGTCATTTTGTATCCATTTTGAGCCAAATTCGTGAGGTCATATTACAGTCTCCAAATAACTCTACACACAAAGGTTGACCTTTCTAGGTTGATTTGATGAAGAGATGTAGAAGCTTCAAAAACCGTCTTTTTTCGCTCCAACTCCCCTCCAAATGCACTTAGGAAACTGAAATTTAGAAATGTTAGTGACCGCAACTTACTGTTTCATATGAGATAAGAATGAGAAAATTTGAGTCATTTGTCTCTTCTCTGGCCTCATTCAAAATTTAAGTAATTCGTCATTTAAAGGTGTATCGAAAAAACAAAAGAGCGCATTTTTGGCATTTTTATGAAAAGTCTTTCACCAAATTTCGAGCGAATTTCAATTATACCCTCTAGCGCTACGCGTTGGCGAAAAATATATACATACGTACCAAAAAGTTAGACATCTGCCAGATAATTATAAATGGTCTGAAACGCAAAAATTTGAAGACCACGCCCTCCCCCCGACCCCTCCTTCCTTTTAAAATCAGGTAGGCTGTAATAGCTGTCGTTTTCAAGTTAAAAACTCGGCTGAAAATGTAATAAAGAAATCGCAAAAAATCACTCTCTTCTTAAAGAAAAACATATCGCAATAAAAAAGAAAATGATTTCTTTAGTCAAATTAAAAAGAAGGAACACATTTTTAAATGTCAATAAAAACACAGCGTTGATTTACGTAGGCGCACGTGGTGTTGATATAAACCGTATACGCGTCTTTCGACATTTTCCGCTCTGATGACGGGGTATACCGGAGGAGGAATGTAATAACGAGTAATTTTGATTTAAACGTCGTCTCGGAGACATTTATTATTTTTATAAAATTTAGTCGTATTTTATGAGCGCGCGGTATGATACGCGGAAGCGAAGAAAGGTACGAAATATGACAAGCAGGGGATCCTTATTTTCCGCTTGGGTTAGTTTGTCGTCATCCAAGTCGGCTATCAGCTTCGTGTCAGCAAAAGGCGTTCTTTCGTAATACCAAAGTTTTATTCGCTGCCAGCTCGAGGCTTCGCTTGAGAAAAAAAAAAGCGCAATACTGTATTCTCATCTTTGTCTAGTTCCACGTCAAATTACATTTTTCCCCAAACCATTTTCTCGCAAATTAAGGTAATATAGTGGAAATATGAGAAATAACCTATTTCCAAGAGAAATGGCTCGTTTAGTTTTTAACGACGAGACGAGGCTTCTTTCATTTGAATAAACAAAAGTCGTACGCGTGTCGCGTGTCGCCTTATTTATACAGTTCGCTAATATCAAGCGTAAATATTTCTTTTCGGCCGGCCGACTCCGGCGAATGGTTTTTTAACGCGATGTCGCCTTTGATTAATGTTCGAAAAGCGAGAAATATTCGATTTAATGGATTATTGAAATTAATTTCGGAATCTCGCGTTGCCGGTGTCATTTACAAGTTCACTACTTCTGGAAACTTTGGCGACGACGAAATGGAGGCGCGAACTCTGTGTCGGATTTATTCACGCTTATCCATTTCACCGAGTCCCTTCGCACGTCTGCGAGAACTACACGAGTCGAGAATTTATCGCCCATTTGACATTTTCAAATGTCACCGCGCCTCTTTCCACAATTTACCGCCTTCGTCTCCGTTCCTAATCAAATGAACACCGGCGACGAATGTAAATTTAATGCGAGCCGTAAATTTAAATCTCGTATACGTTTCGTCTAATTAGCCTGCACGAGTGGTGTTCATAAACGACGTTGGGATCTTTTTCGTCGTCTCGTGTCCGAATCATTTTTATATTCTGTTACGTGACCAAATCACTGGATAATGTTGGCTTTAAATGTGAAGCTGTGTTGCGAGATTTGCCACCGTTGAAAGTTCTAAACGGGTTAGCCTTTTATTTACTATGTACCGAGTGGATTAAATCGGCCACCGATGCTTTAATTGTGGTTAATCGAGGCTAAATTTGATTCCATTTAACGCTGATAGCCGTCTCGTCTCTGGTACATGCAGCTGTTCATTTTCGCACCGTTTGGCGCCGCTGGGTTTGGCGAGATGACGTACTTTGTTGCGGCTGAATCGTCAGCCTTTCTATCAGCGTTTACAGCTTTCACGCTTCGTAGCGAAATATTCGAAATGGGTTCTTTCTAATATCACCTGTTTTACCACCCTGGTCTGAGGTCACACACCAATATGATACCTTTCGGTAGAATAATCGAGTTATACTCGATGGAATAGGAAAAATACTAAAAAACTTGAATAATAATCTGAAAGTGTATATATCAAACAGTAATTCCATCGTCATCAGAGAGAAAAAATTTTCACTTTTTTTTTCTTTCTGAAAAATTAATATATCGGAAAGGTCATTCGTGAAACTTAGTTTATCGCGAAAATCAAGCTTGCCAACAAATTTCCGCTTGAAAAAATTGAGACATTTCATGTTTCTCGAGCCATCTTCAAATTTTGAACATTCACCATTCTCAATTTATTGACCTAAATTCAAAAATTTATATAATCATGGTTCCTAACGATGCACAGCTTTTACACCCGCACAACACCATTTATATCCTCTAACGGGAGGACGTATTTTACTATTCTTTGGAGTTTTACATATTTGACTGTTGATTTTTTTTTACATATGTTATGTTAGCTTCCCAAGATTGTTTTTAAGACATAACGAAACTCCCTCGAGTGCACTGGCATCTTTTTCAAATGTCTCAAGAAATAAAAGGAGGTGATAGTGCACCCAACATGATCTCTAATTTTCAAGCATTTAATTTCTTTTCAAAAAAGAAAGTTGATTAAAAATTCAAGAACTTTTATGACTCCAAACCACCTTCAAAAGCTTTTTTTGTTCTATTATGTCTCCACCCCCTATAAATTCAATCCCTTCGAATAAATTCATCTAAAAATCTGAAATTTGATTATGTTGGTGTCCTTCACTTAATCTTTCATAAAAACCATGAATAAAAATTTTGAAGTATTTGTAACCCTCCAACTCTTCTCAAGAGTTGACTGATCCGCTATTTTGAAGTGAATAAAAAAAATTTTTAAATGAAACAAAAGTAATTCTGGATATTTCCACGAAGATCCATAGCCGGTTTTAAGGGGGGGGTTTGGGTGTCTAACCTCCCAAGAGCTTCTTTTTTTTTTTTTTGTAGATGTTTAAACGAACTATTTCATAATTTAAACGATTTACTCTTTTCCACTTGACTTTATGGAACTTAACTCCCCCCCTCCCCCAGCAGCGATCCTAAAACCAGCAACTGCAAAGATCTCAGCAAATTTCTAACGATTTTTATCCATACCCGGCAACATTACGCTCCAGGTAATCAAATATGTACATAAAAAAATTCGTATTATTCGTCACGTGATTACAAATCACCTTGAACGCAAAGTTTTGAAGATTGTTTCTTCCCCAAGTCTCCACCACCGCTCCTTTCTGAATCAGGTGGGCGGTGATAAGCTATCATTTCTAAGTGAAAACTCGATAAAAAATCGTTACACGTGGATCAAACTACTTTAGGAAAGATTATTTGAGACGGCCATGAAATATAATTGAGCCAAAGATTTAAGAACAGTTTTGAAGAAAATTTTTAAATTAAAAAAAAAAAAAAGGGAATTTTCTCATTATGAAACATTCAAATTTGTTTCATTATTATTATTATTATTATTTTTAATAGTTTCATTCGTGATTTTTTTCGTCATTTTTCTTTTCAACTACCATCCTTCGTGGACATGGAGTTATTTCTTGAGACTTTTATAACTTCAGAGCAATTTTTCAACTTTTCGTATAGCTCAACAATTTTTCTTTTTCAGACAAAGTTAACTTTTTGGAGTTTGTTTTATTTTTTCCCTGCTAAAAACAGTGTACTCTTTCCTGACACTATTTCTTTTATAAATGCATATTAATTCTTTAATTTTACTGAATATTTTTTTTAGTTATGTTGTCATTTTTTCCGAAGAAAAATTAAAAAATCCTTAAGACCTTTCAAAATGTCCTAATCTCAATGCATTTTTACTTTTATCATTCTTTTTCAGAGATGGTCAATAATGATAAGGTAAAATATTTAATTTTATTAAAATTAGATTAATAAAAAAAAAAAAGTAAAATATTTAATTTTAAAATAAATATTGAATTTATTAAAATTAAAATAAATGTAATATATGACTAGCTCCTAATTTGCACTGACAAAATATTGATTCGGGACCACTCGTTATTTCTAGTGTGTAATCGTATGACCCTTTTCCTATGATAACATGATATTTAACATCTTAATTATATCATTAGTTTTAAGTAGAGTGATCAATATTATTAAATTATAATTATTATAACAGCAATGAATACATGCGCATTTTGTGGGAAAAGTTATCGTCCAAAACATAATTTAACCAGCGTTTATTACCATTTTGAAACAAAAATATATAATTCGAAGTACGCGAGATTCTATAGAAAAAAAATTAAAACCCTCCAGTTCGATGCCAATGCAAATCTAGAACATCGAAAAGCATAGAAGATTATTTAAAATAAAAAAAAAGCAAAATCTGCTAAAAAAAACAGCAGGGATTATATGGATGATTTTTTCAAGAAATGCCTCTCATAAAATATCCTTTTCCTGGCACTTTTTTTTTGTTTTCATTTTTCATGTATGTGTTAATTTGGCAATGAGAATCGACAATATTATTCCACCAATTATTTTTCATTTTGTTTGTCTACTTTTGTTTTGTTTTCATTTTTCGTGTTTGCATTAATTTGGCGATGAAAATCAACAATTATACCATTCATTTTCAATTTATTTTTTATAAAATTTCACCACACTACAAAGAGAGAACGCGTGCGATTGCCGATTGTATAAGAGAAATAACCAATGGTTCCGAATCAATATTTTGTTACTGCAAATTAAGAGCTAGTAATATATGTCGGCTATCTTGTAGAATGAAGGCAGCTACCTCTTCACATTAAAACTAAATACATGATTACTATGCATTATTCCAGTAATGTCTGTTTTTTCCAAAGCTGAAAAATCTGTGGAATTATTACACATACATGTATTATATGTATTTTCTCAATTAATATTTTGAATTACCTAAACGTGTGAGCAGTTAGGAATTTTCTATTTATTTATAGTCTTCAACTTCTAAATCGAACGTTAAAAAAAAATTGCCTACTATAACCGAAGTACGTACTATGCATTTCACCTTATAAAATTATATATATATTTTTCGGTAGGGTTTTTGATAAAAACGATAGCAATTACTGCCTACCTGATTTGGGAAGGAGGAGGGTCTTCAAATCTTTGAGTTTCAGTTATTTGTAATCATCTGCCAAATGTCCCACTTTTTTGTATATACATATTATATATTGGAGCGGAGAAAGAAGGGTTATCGACCTCAAAATATGGTGGGAGTGCATGAATGTTCCAAAATTTCTCATTGTGGTGCCGCATGATAAAATAAGCCCAAATGACTAACATATACTGATTTTAGCTTCTCAAGTGAATTTGGAGGGGAGTTAAAGCAAAAATTGGTTTTTGGAGGAGAAATTGCTGCGGGAAATTTCATGAATTTTCCATTTCCCCTCACCAAATCAACCTAGAAAGATCAAACTTTGTATGTAGGATTAGTTGATGACCAGAATATGACCTCTTGAATTTGGGTCGAAATGGATTCAAAATGGTGGAGAATAATTTGAGGAGCCTCAGTAGCTCTAATTCAAATGATTATTGTATAAGAAGATTTACACGAGTGGCGTAAATACGAGGGTGGAGGTTACAACCGCCCCAGAGACCCTTCGAAAATTAATTTTTTATTCGAATTGGAAAGTATTTATGATCTCAATTGGTATCAAGATCGACTATTCCAGTTTTTTATTTTCCTCATTTAAAGAATTTTATGCTTACCCCTCCCCTTCAACAGCCGCGTTGGTCGGTTGTCCACCTTTTGTTGATAAAGCATAAACGATGCCAATGCAAACATACATCAACTTGCCTGCTCTCGTATCTACTATACCTAGGTACGGTTTTGTGAAATTATGACCCATACGTGACTTTTCGCTTATTTAACTTTTTTTTTTTTTGATAAAAACATGTAAATAATTGTTAATAAAAAATTTTTGTTCTATGATTTCTGTCTTCACCCAAAAGGAATGTCAAGTTACGCTACTGATTTATACTATATTTATTCTAAATTTAATTTCTTCAGTGGTTTTTGAAAGGATCCCGGTAGTGGTTTTCGATCTTGGTATTGGGTGTGGCCTGTAGGTATGAAGCGATTAGCAACGTTATGCGCATACGTGAACAAGCTTCAATTAAAACCTCAGCTCGAGTAATGCGGCATGGATGCTTACGTTTTTTTTACTTATTTTAATTTCCGATTATATTTCGATTTCAGAAGTGAATACCTTTTGTTTGTGACAAATATTTATTTTCCATCCTTTTTTCTAGCTCACAAGACCAAGCAATGCTGCACAATCGATTATAAATAAAACATGGACGAAATTTTTCGTCGACGCAAATTACAATGGTAAAGTTGCGTCAGAGCCGCCAAAAGCGGAATTCTGTAAAAGTGGTTTCCGCCTTCATTACTGGTTGCAGACTAAGCTTTAAATTCGTAGCGCTTCCCAAATGAACAGAGTTGAAAAATTTGTGTAAGAAAAGTAATTCAAAGTCCGAGAATTTTTCAAATTAATCTGCTTTTTGTTCCCTTTGTTTTGTTTCGCTGCGACGAAAGCGAAAAAGGGAGCCAGAGAGAGAAAAAAGTTAATTCGACGCTAGAAACGCGGACATACTTTTTCGGCGACACTACCGGAGTACCAGATTCCAGCAGTATCCTTTAGAACAAAAGGCATAAATTTAAAGTTAAACCTCCGTTACTCATATCCTTTAAAAAGTTCGAGCGAGCGCAAAACTTACCTAATATCGTTTCGGTTTAAAATTGGCGCGCTCGGTCTTTACGCGGCTCTTATTGAAACAAAAATCATTCCTTAGTACCGTTTATCTGAGTCGGATATTAAACGCGGAATTTCGGCGTGTTTCGAATTGTTTTCGAAAAACGTTATAGCGAACCGTTTTGCTCATTTTAAACGCCCAACCAGCGGTCTTCGGATCATCGATTTCTGCAAATAATATACGGCGAGTAGGGCTCGTAACTTATACTTAAATTTATATAGGTATCTCGCTCAGCGCCATGTACTACGTACATATAAATTCAAAGCAACGCGCCATGCTGCGGTGTTGCATAGTCGAGTAAGCTCGATACGCATCATCAACCGACGCTGCGGCATATTTCCAGTGGAACCGACGATAACTGCGAAGCTTTCGTAACGCATCGCTTGACGTTGTCTAATTTTATCACCGTTTCTACGTATATATGGCGCGTGATCGCCGAGTTCGAAAACGTTATAATTATGTTCGAAGGCGACCAAAAAATCAACTTCGGCCCGCTCTCGTGATTACTCCATTATGAAGCTTTTCGTCGCGTCTACCAAGGCGTAAAGCGAAACTTTATTCTACTACTAAATCTAATTTCGCTTTTAACGCTATTATTCAAAGCGACGCGTCGCCGCTTCAGATGTCGCGTAATTATCAAATAATTAAGTACGATACACCCGTTCATATTCCACTGCGAAGAAGCCGTTTCAGTTTCCCGTCTCTAATTCGTTTACAGCTGTATCAAAAGAGCTATCAACTCGAAGACACTATAAATTAATTGCCAATTACCGCTACATACGATAGCTAATAACTTGATATCAAGTCGTACAAAAAGCCCATTCTAACTTCTCCATATGCAACTTTAACTTCGCGCCTTTTCTTAATGCAATTTCATTTGGTTCAGATATAATTAGAAATTGACCCTTGTAACTTTCTTTCGACTTTGATTCTACCCTGTCGTTTTTCTAATTGATACATATTTCTACAGTGATTTCATATTCGCCTTAAATATCTCTTCCTGTAAATATATCGAAAAGTAAATTAACAAGATTCATACATCAGGTAATTCAATGGGACAGGTTTGAATGATTCGAATCACGAATCGAATCATTCCTTCATGATTCGAGATTCAAATCAGTTCGAATCATCAGGCTTAAAATCGTGAACAAATGATTCAACTAGCGTTCAAACTTAAGTTTTCACATTTTCAACTTTTTTTATTATTTCAAATACTGTTGAAGCCACTGATTCCCTTATAGTGTAAGCACTGCATGTTTATGGAGTTATTAAAGTAACTAGTCCATTTTCTGATTGGCCGTACGTCACGCGTGTAACAACCAATCAGCAAGTCGAAAAGTAGTAAATTACTTCCACTTACATGTAAAATAAAAATGAATCAGTAATCAGCTGATGAATCAAATCATAAACGAATTTCATTCTACAGGTTTAGTTCATCTTCAGTGAAAACTGAACAATAGACCTTTATGTTTATACATAGAAATTGAATTTTTTGCGTTTATGGAGAAAATGTTGTTGCCATATCTTCAAATTAACCAACTATTTTATAAAATCGAATTGTAATTCGCATCAGAGGTTCGCTCATCATTCGTTTCAATAATCATTATTGATAGATGTTGTAAGCTAAAAAACAGAACAATTTCGTACTTCCTAACACAATTTATTACATTTCTTTAAAACAAAAAAAAAAAAAAAAAAAAACATATATGGCTACCACACTTTCATCTCCATAATTATTATTACTAAATATAGAAAAAAGTGCTCTTTAGGAAGGTCTAGTTTCGTCGACAGCGCTATAAGTAAGGCACTATAAAGGAGAGTGCTCATTTGTTCCATGTCACGAATGTTGTAATTTCATCAAATAAAAGAAAATCATTTGAATTACTTTACAACCATACTAATGCGATAGAGTAAAATAAGTTGAGGACTCTTTGGGTACTTCAGTGTTGAAAATTCAATCACCAAAATCAATTCGACGAGAGTAAAAAGGGTTCAAAATTCGAAATAAAGATACGATACCAAGCATCTAATAATAAAAGAAAAGTAAAAAAAAATGAATTTAGTGCCAAAATTTTGTTGAGAATAAAAAATATCTATGCGTACAACCCTTTAAAACCAAAAAATATCCAACTTAAATTGCTAAAATGAGAGCCAAAGATTAGTTTTATTTGAAAAAACAAAGAACTCCTATGTAATGTATAAAACATAACGTTCTGGTATACCTTCTTTTTACTAGTAATCTACCATTAGAACATAGAAATGAAATATCCTAAATTTTATCACATTTTAGTCTTTAGATTGGTCGTTACACGTGTGATGTGAAAGATAAAACCAATCAAAAAGCTGACCCATAATTTGTACTGCTCATAGAGTAGTTATAACAGCTAGTCCATTTTCTTATTGGTTGTACGTCACGCGTGTAACAACCAATCATCAAGTTGGAAAGTGGTAAATAACCTCGACTTCCAAATAAAATAAAAACAAAAACCAGCTGATGATTTAAATCACATACGAATTCCAGTCGTTCACTAAAATATGAACGATATTATTTAGAAATGTAGAAGCCTATAACCTTTTTTAAGCCTTTTTGGATGATTGACATTTAGACTGATTGACGTTTGAATAATCGACGTTTCACTGTTTGGTGTTTGAAAATACTTTATATGAAAATCTCTATTGAATTTTCAATAAAGTGAAAAATTATCACGTCTGGCAATGCTGTTTGTAATTAAACTTCCTTAAGAGTAGGAACATCGAGGTAACTCTTCAAAATATAGCCCATACCATATCATGTCATGTATTGCTTTGGTATTGTGTTGGTGTGGAAGAGGCATACTGGTTGACTACTTGATTTGAGCACCCCAAGCGCAAAACTCTTTCCCTCATAGAAATAAATTATGTATTTGAATAATATTAGCAAGAATAAATGACATAAATAATATTCATATAATGCTTAAAAGGGACTATCAATGAAATTCAAAATTTTAATTTATACTTTCGTTGTTAAAAATACATTATATGTTTTGAATTTATCCAACTTTTAGCTAATTTTTTCGCTTGGGCACTCGAATTAAGTAGTCACCTGGTATATTACCCATTCAAACCCTGCTGTAAACTTGGAGCGCTAGTGTGTGACTAATAAGAACGTTTGTTTACATTCTGAACAGGACTTTTTCATAAGTAGATACCATATTTCGTTGAAAACTTTAAAACTATTTCATGCGATTTGCATTGAATTGTTTATTAATAAGTGAATTTTTTTTACAACTTTGTAAGTTGTTGAAAAAAGAAGTAGTAATTCTACATCTAGACAACCAATTGAAACCATAGTTGGATGCAGAAGTTCTGTTAATCTTACTGAACACATACATACTTTTAACCGACATCGTTCATCACAAGTTCTCAAAATTGAAAATAAAACACGAAACGCGGCATTACTGAATACATTATTAAATAATTTCAATAAAAATCGGCAAAATTACATGAAACAGCATCAAATTTTTAAACGAAATATGTTACTGATAAAAAAGTCCTGTTCAGAATGTAAACAAACGTTCTCATTGGTTGCACACTAGCACTCCAAGTTTACTGCTGGGTCCGAATTGGGATCCTTCAGCGAAAGAGTCGGTACTTGGTGGTAAAACGATGAACTACTGAAAACGGAGATTTCAATAATTGATAAAGTATCATTATTGGCAATGAATTAATAATTCTTGTACTAAATTGAATTATTTTGAATAGAATTAATTGTTTTTTGTTCAATTGTAAAGATAAATTGAATTCCAGTATTATTGTTACGAAATAAATGATTATTTTTCATAAACTTACTAATGACTAGTGATACAATTATCGCGAATATCATAAATACCATGAGATAGAATCTCATTTATAAACCAAAATGATAGATAAGTATTAAATTAGCCAAACCCAATTCATTCATTTCATTTATTCGATTTATTTTCAAATAATTTGATCATTTCACTGTGTGAGTCCATAACTGGCGGCAAAAATTCCCCGTTTTCAGAACTGATAATACCATTTACATGTAAACACGACACTAGCGCGCCACTGCTCTTAAAGGTCCCAATGATACGATAAAATGTCACTACATATCGGCTATACGTATCATTATTTCATTGTTGTTCAGTGGTAAAACTAAAAAAAAAAAAAAATACTAACATTTTTACTTTAAAAGCATTCCACTAGAAGACGAATACAATGTTACGAACAAAGAATCAAATTAACGTGCGATATCTTTGACACCTGAGCGCTTTACGCGTCAAAGTGTTTTCAAAACATCTAAAATGACTTTAAACTTGCCAGGAAAATTCCATGATATTCTTTAACCAAGTTGGTAATTTGGCTAGATTTCTGAAAAGATAAGAAAAAGATTCTTTCAAACTAATAGCGAAAGTATGTTTTATAATGATTGTTGAGTACTTGAAAAGACTCGCTTATCACAAAAAAAAAATATACCACCAACAAATCCGCCAATTATGACGACCTCGCGGTTGAATATTAAATAGAAGGGAACACGAGATGAAAAAACTTTTGAAACTATTACTGTAAAAAAAATCTCGTCATAATTCATCATCCACCGAGTTTTTCATTGAAATCGCACACCGGCTCAAAGGTAACTAACCCAAGTGGATTTAAAATTCCGAAAAATTTTATCAAGCTACAACTTGCCAGCTAATTCATTTGAGCGAAGTCGACTTTTTCCAAAATCAGCTTTCATTGACGTAAAAAGAGAATTTATAAAAGGGAAAAAAATGATAAACAAAATGAATTGGAGAAAAGGGCAAACTTTTGACAATTTAATACAGGATTTCAGTGCCAAAAAGAACGATAACTGTTCGTGAAAGTTTTTTCTCTCAAAATAACAATAAAAGTTAACACGAAGCGTATACCAAATTTCATCCCTTCACCGGTGACAATTCACGTTGCACATATTCTCCTACAGGCAACGCGTAATAGCCACTAAATCTACGTAAGCATTCGCGACTTCATTATAAATTTCATATCGTAATTAATTATACCGAGATGACGCTCGAGTCGCGACGATGGTTTGATAAATTTATAAAATTAACATCAGAGTTTTCTCTATGCGGTTTCACAAAGAATGCAATTAATCACCGCAAACGATATCGATTCGAAAAGACCGTATATCAAAACCCAGGGGTACGGGGACTTCGCGAATAAGACAGCCTACCATTTTATGTCGAACAATTTTGAACTTCGTACATATTTTATTCGCCATGAACTCGTACTACAGATCACTGGTAACTTCTGTAAGAGGATTTTATCGAGTTAAAAGGATAAAATGGCGGGATTTCAATGTGTCAAGATTGCGGTATCGAGACGGCTACGGGTAATATTTTCTTTGTGTTCGTCGCGCATTTCGGCCAGTTCTGCGTCAACTTACATCTCTGCCTACCCCTTATCCACTTCATATCCTAAAATGCGGTCGACTCCGGCGTAAATTTACCTAACAAAGCCTCCCGGCCGGACGCTACAAATACTTCTGCACGAGTTCCGAAATCGACCTTAATGAAAAGGAAATATTTGTTATGGTCTGAGCATCGAGATCTTCTCTCGTTTCACGTTTTCATAATGCCTAAAAACTGTCGACCAATGTACATTAAAAATGCGCTACAGCTTCTTAGCTCGATCTGATCTTAGACCTAATCTATATTTATTTTCTGTTTTAGGTGAGCGCCATTACGCCGTGAGTACATTTTATACGTTGCTAATGCGAACAGGTAATTAAGTAATCGTATTACGCCGTAAGAACTCGTTCGTATAAGCGCGTCAGAATTTCGCAGTCTCCAGCGAATTCGTTCTTAGTTTCTCTACATCGTCGAACAATCTGAAATTCTCATCCGATGACGTAAAGTAGCGCAGTGAAGGAGGACTGTATCAGATTCGCCTTCGTAGCGTTTCCAGTCAGCTAGTTGATATTATTAAACGGCGAAAAGGGGAAGAAAAGCTCGGTTTGGGATTTGTTATGAGGTAAAGCGGGTTTATTGAAAATATATTCTCTTCTTTACTTATCTGGTTCATAGGAGTAAAGCCTACTCAGGATAGAAAGATGAAAATTAAACTTCATGTTACGCTGGAAACTTCGAAAAAATTTCGTTCCAGGCAATAGATTCAAACTGAGTTAAAAAGTTAAGAAATAATGATTCTGTTTTGGACTCGCATTCGAAGAATTTTCGATTTGAACGACTTGCACTTCCTTTTGTTAGCAAATGTTTAGCTGAATTCTCAATAAAAACATAGCATTTACTAATAATCTAATTCTGAAAGCTAGTTTTCAATCTTAGTTTAGTGGTGTAGTTCCTGGTTTGAGGGTCCAGAACGCCCCAAGTTCCGTAATTTTTGACTTCTCTGATTATTTATTCAATCAATCCAAGAAAATCTGAGAACTCAATAATTTCTCTATATCAATTTTGAGTTTCATTAAACAATTTCAAACATTTTCTTTTGCACTCCTCGCATAATGAATAGATTTAAACAAACGAGGGAGTCCTGAAATGTCACTTAAAAAACTATATTTCATTTTTTCTTAACAATACGAAATAAAATAACACAATTCTTCTGGCCTTCAAATCA
Source organism: Phenacoccus solenopsis (assembly GCA_009761765.1). NCBI lineage: Eukaryota > Metazoa > Arthropoda > Insecta > Hemiptera > Pseudococcidae > Phenacoccus > Phenacoccus solenopsis. Next base: position 14,882,300 of record CM019752.1, read on the forward strand.
ACTTATTCATAATTTCACCATCTTGAAATAAAAAACCCAGCTATGGTCGCATTATGAGGGAATCCTCATTTGTTACATATTTAGTCGCATTATGAGGGAATCCCTCAGTTGTTGCATATTTAGTCGCATTATGAGGGAATCCCTTAGTTGTTACATATTTGGTCGTATTGTGAGGGAATCCCTTAATTTGTAAATTTTATTGTTTTATACAATATCGTGCTTGGGCACTTAGGCTGTAAAAATATTGACAAGCAAATATCTTATAATAATATTATATTCTGAATGCATGGGGTTACCGAATCTTCGAAGCAGGTTTCTGATCCGCTCGAGAAATCTTGTAGCTCCTCGGCATCATTCAATTCCAAGGTTTCGCGATTTTGAGATGGTTACAATAGGATATACTTAACGAGTTCGAAATGCTAAGCAAAATTTTCATTTTTTTTCTCTTTGGGTTCCCCTTAAAGAGGTACTTATTCCCCTTAATTTATGAATAATATTAATGAAAATCAATTACTTTATAGGTAGGTGAAAAATGAATAATTATCTACACCTTAATTTCACTGCAGATATACTTAAGCGTAACCCTATGCATTCAGAATATAATATTATTGTAAGATATTTGCTTGTCAATATTTTTACAGCCTAAGTGCCCAAGCACGATGTTGTATAAAACAATAAAATTTATAAAATTAAGGGATTCCCTCACAATACGACCAAATATGTAACAACTAAGGGATTCCCTCATAATGCAACTAAATATGCAACAACTGAGGGATTCCCTCATAATGCGACTAAATATTTAACAACTGAGGGATTCCCTCATAATGCGACTAAATACGTAACAAATGAGGGATTCCATCATGATTGACACCGCAGAAATTCGCTGAAAAGTTAAAATATTTCAACTTTTCACTGAAACCTAGAGAATCTTTCATGCCTGATTCACTGACTATTATAAACGGTTCCATAAAAAAACACAGGTTCAACTTTTTCTGTGAAAAATTCAGTGCCATTATAACCGACGCTTAACTAAAGCTGAAAAGTATGTACAAAGGAAATATCCATTCATCGGGTAAAACGAGGTCATTCTTTCGCGACTTTGCTCTCCATTTATCGTAACGAAATCTCAAATGATTACAATAACCTCACTATTTCGTTAATTAAAAAATCCATAATCTGGAACCAATGATGTTCTCATGTTCACAACTACGTTGAAGAAATACGTAGTCCTTATGTCTTGAAAATGTCGACTAAAAATTTATCACAATGAAGAAAATACTTGCAGTGACCGTTAACAACAAAATACGCGACTGCTACATCTAAACCGTGCACATTTTATTTTTCCCACGGATAGAATTTTTTTTGTCTTAATTCGAGAAAACTTTTACCATCTCGTTTTTCATTTCTATTGTAGTTTTGCCATTTTAACGTTAACATTTCGAAGACCGTCGAAAGGCGACGTAAAAAAAATTGTTTTGACAGGCGACCAGCACGAGTTTCATATGCCTCCGGCCTCAGACATCCGAAGGTGACTACGTGTTTACGTAAAATTACAAACAGCTCCACAGACTCTTTTCACATTCGAGTCCATACCCGACAGTCATATACAATTGCAATTCGTTCGCCGTCGAAGGGAAAAAAATCGCAGTCGTTTGTCAATCGGCGACAAATTAAAAAAATACAAAAAAGAAAAACGACCTATCGCTCGACACGACCATTTGTTTCCATCCGTAACCCCGTTTCGACGAAAATAAATCCTAAAATATTTACAAAACGTACAACGTCGTTCGTCCATTTAATTAATTATCATTCGAGTTCATCGACGAACGACTCCGGCTCGTTTTTAATGGCCTGTAATAAAATCACTCTCGTCGCTCAAGAGATACACGCGAAATTAGTATTTCAGTGCTGGTTTCGCGACACAAATTAGCTTGTTATTCGTCGCGAAAGGCTGAATAAATTTCGATTATTCCAAAACTACGAACAACTTAGCCTTGAAACAAGTATCGTGTCGGATCAGAATTTCGCAAAACACTATCGCCACCGTATCACCTCCCGTCCGAATACTCCGACCAGTCTCACCGATCGCCTCTATATCATTCTAATTGAAGAAACAGTTTGTAATCGGCTTACGCGCCAAATTAAGACAACTTGTCAGCGCAACGCTACTTATTCGAGGGGCGAAACTAACCTCTTCATTCACTATTTAATTGAATCTGTATCGGATGTGATGTCTTAAATAGGGTTCTCGAATATAAAGATTTTCATTCCCCTCTTTAGGTCATAAATTAAAATACAAAGTCGACGGATAATTTAATTTCGACGAAATTTCAGCCGCTTTTTTCCTCCATCATTCAATCTCAGCCGATAAATTCGACGTCTACTTTCCATCATCCACCTACGTGATAATGGAATCGAGAAGTTTGCCTTCGAATGCCAAGGAAACGCTCAAATAATTATTCGATGAACGTTTTAACGAAAAATCAATCAGGCAAACATTTTCACATACGTGAACAAAAATTAACTCTTCATCTAAACTAGAGTAGAAGAGAAAGAGTAATTTGAATTCAAGAATCGATAATTTATTCGACATCACAACCAAACAAGTTGTCTACTCTTGTCCCCAAAGGCGTAAATATGCTCCCTCATGAATTACACTATAGATAACTACTTCAACATGTGTGGCAAATAAGATGCCTAATCTACAATTGAAGGTGCTTTACTCCTTTGTTATTCGCAATATAGTTAACCTATATGTCACTACAGTTGATGGGATTGTCTAACTCCTAACTTGAACAGTGGTGAATAAATTATATCAGTAATTGATATTTGCAAATCCTAATTCACAAACATTCTTCAACATCCAAGTGAAAGTAGTTACCATGCGTTGACTACTTAATGCTTAACATGAAAATTCTAACATGCGTTATCAAAAATAGTAGGTTGACTTTCTTATGCAATCTTTCATGTGTGAATTAGTGCAGCCAACTGCTTCTGCGCTAGGTGGTGACTAATCAACTGGATGCTCAGTATGGTAATTGTTGATGAAGTAGATACACTTGACAACAATAAGCATGGATATTTTTTTTTTTCATAATTGCGGGCATGCGTGCAAATCATGCAATTCAAACAACGCTGGTTTTCTTGTTATACCAAAGGATTAGCCAGTGAGTATAGAAATTGAGTATAGCAGAGATGAAAGGATTGTAAGATGGGAAATAGTGATGGATAGGCAAAGGCTTCACTTGAGCTACAAATTGGCGAGGGTTGGTCGCGAAGTAAATGACTATGAGGGAGGAAGGAGCAACCAAAGCAAAATCTGGAAATGACGGCATGCCCTTTTTAGTTAATGAAGAGATGAGAGATGAAAGGTTGACTGAGCCTTGAATGGCTTGAATGGTTAGAATTTACTGGGATAAACAAGCTATTCTAATGAATTTTTTAAGCAGAGTTTCAAGCTTAAGGAATGAGAGAGGATTTTGGAAATGAAGAACTTTCTGCTTTAAAAGTAGGATGTTCAAGTTCCCTTTACTTTAGTGTGCTAAATGTAAGTAAGGTAACATATATATTAAGTATAATGGTGATATTGGAGGGAGAAGAGGGGTGAACAAAAAATCAAAAATTTTTGATTACGGTGTCAAATGATAAAGTGAGCTAAATTGACCAAGATATACATTAAGTCTCTCAAGATAATAAGGAAAAGAATTATGGCAAAAATTACTTTTGGAAGGGAAATAATCACTGTAAGAAATATCACAAATCATGCAATAGCCTGTTATAGCCTACCTAATTTGGGAAAGGGGGATCGGGAGAGAGTGTGATCTTCAAATGTTAGCGTTTCAGATCAATGGTAATCACATAACAAATGAGTCAGCTTCCTAAGTACGTTTAGAAGGGAGTTAGAGCAGAAAAAGGTTTTTTGAGGGAGTTTTGAATCATGAAATTTCTTTAATCTTTCATATCATCTCACAAAATCGACATAGAAAGTTGAAACTTGATATGTAGGGTTAGTTTGTAATCAAATATGTCCCCTTGAATTTCGGTCAAAATGGATCCAAAATGGCAAATCTTCAAAATTTGAGAAGAGCTTGAGGGGATCTCAAATAGCTAAAAATGTAATTCATATCGACTCATGATTATTAGTGATAAAAGTATATTATATCCCAAATTCACTCTTCCACATGATTTTGGTAGGAAGAAAGGAAGAAAGGAGCGGAAGAAGGAAGGAATATTTCACCTCAAAATGTTGTAGGGATGAACGAAAGGTCAAAAAATGTTGATTGCACTGTCATATCATAAAGTGAGCTTACCTGATTAATTTAATTTGATTTTAGCTCCTCAAGTGAATGGTGGAGAGTTAGAGCAAAAAACGGTTCTTGGAGGGGAAACTGCTATAGAAAATTTTACAAATATCCCATATCTTCTCACCCAATTGATTTAGAAAGGTCAAACTTTGTATGTAGAGTTGGTTGATGACCAGAATATGATATTTTAAATTTGAGTCAAAATGGATTTGAGTAGAGCTTGAGGAGCCTCAAATTAATAAAATAGTAACTTGAAAAGTCTCAAGTCGCTATAATTCGAAAAACATGTGTCCATATGATTATTACATGGCAAGAAATACTAAATTTATTCTAAATTCACTTCTTAAGTGGTTTTGGAAGGGATAGCATATGGGGATTTTCAGACTTAGAGTACTGGGTATGGTCTATAGACATGAAGGGGTTATCAGCTTTATTCGCAAACTTGAACGATCCTCAATTAAAAACTCAGCTCCAATAATGCGGCATGATTTCTTACATTTTTATTTTAAAACACTTTTCTTTCAAATAAAAATCTAGTATCTCCAGTTCATTTTAAACAATTCGGATTCGCGCTAATCTGCCACATTTGCCCCTTTCAGTGAGCTCGAACTAGAATAAAATAATTTTTCCTCGTAGATGAACTAAGTTTATTTCATCGCACTAGTCAAAAGAATACGTCTAAGTTCAATTCTGAAATCCAAAAAGAACGGTATCATCAGTAAAGCAGCGAATATTGAGCTTTATTTGCTTTTCAAATCACATCCAAGTTGTAGAGAAATTTAAATGTATCAAAACGTTTTCTCGTTCACCTTTAATCGAATAAATTAACTAACATGCAACGCGAATTCGCGCTTCAACTTCACGTAATCGTAAAATCTGAATATTTTCAATTTCATAATAAGCTTGCAGCACAACTTCTGGAAATTACTTTTTCCGAGAAAAAAAAAATATAAATCTTATTTACCATCCCTTTACGCGCTTACTTACGTTTAAACTTTCAGAATATTAGAAAAAATAGAAAAATACTCCATTAGTTTTGAATATTTCACAAACAATGTAAACAATAATAATCAAAAGAGAATTTCAATTAAAATTATATTCCGATCATGTGCTCAAAGAAAGTGGGCAAGAATAAAGGAGGTAAAAGACATAAACATGAGTATCAAATTTACGACCGTGATTAAACACAATTATCGTACATTTTTCTTATTTCCAAGATACCATTGACTGAAATTCTAATTTATCCTTTTTTAGAACTCGACAAAACGATATATGGTTGCGGTTTCTACGTTAATTTCCCCTTACAAACGAAGAAAATACGTTCAGTAACTGTATGTGGTGTTTGTATAGCCAAGCGGGTTTTGCTTCTATGCCAAAAATTTCGGCTCGCTCGTAATTTATAACATTAAAAGCGCCTCGATTACCACTAGGAAAACTTTCGTTTAAATCAAATCTCGTCTCTCCTCTCCTCCGAGCATTTTTACTTCCAACCTGCCTACCCAATACGACGATAGAGGAATTTCAAAAATTCTCCCGCCTTGACGAAATTCTAATTTAGCGACACTTCCCGACGTAACGCTCTGCCCTGGCAAAAACCTAAATTAATTTCGCGCGCACTCGACGAAATCAAAAACTTTTTCTCGTATCGTTTTCAAACACGTCGCTTATATTTGCGACAGCAGTTAATTCACGCGAGCCCCCCTCCTGGCTCGCTCGAATTGTGTTTCTACCGTTAACTCGTAACGCGAAAACCTGAATAAAGTTGAATGTTAAATAGATGACAACCATAACACATTTGAGCTAGGTATTCGCATTTTAACCACCCTCAGGTTCGCCCGCCCCCCAACACATCGTCGAATAATTAAAATTTATTCCGAAAACATAGCTTAAAGGGACGTTACGAAACGTTCAAAATTTCAAACTCACACGTACACGTGCGATGGCTTATATTGTTGATATTTCCACTCGCGTACCATGTAGTGGCGGTTTCTCCGTCGACGCGAAAATTCATATTTCTTTGATGTCTGATTCGACGTTGAGGTTATTTTTCATTCTCACACGTTCCCAAAATGCCACCGCCGACACCGCCAAATTCGTCGTACTAGAAACCAAAATTACATCGACAAAAACGCAAAACCGCGCCGTATTTTTATACATTCACGAATTTAATCCTCCCACCGCAAAGCCAAAAGAAGAGGCGCGCCTTTACAAATGAATTTTACACGCGTACGAAAATTTTCACCATACGCCCTTTTCGTTGTATCCAAAATATCTCGGCGGGATATCGTCTCACGCTGACACACACTGCACACACTGAGAGTGCACCGAGTACATTATATCTACGAATGTTCCCTTCCATCGTACCACCGCCCGTGCCGGATACGTGTCTAGTATCTAGGTTTCGTGAGCAATATTTTTAATTTATAGCCGGCATTCCAAATTACTAGCTTAATGCGCGTTTTCATCCGCTACCGCCGATGTAAAGACCGAAAAGCAGCACTTATGGGATAACTATACAACGAATACGATGATAACGCGATACATTCTACGGAGGTTTAATTTATTTGCGCATTGCCATACATCACCGCCCCTCTGGTGTATTAGACCAGTCAAAGTTGACTGCTTCGGGACGACGAATTTGCAACGATCAGCTTTCGTGCGCCCCTTGTTCAAGCCCCGTTTATCAGCAACTTTACCGCAGTTTTGCAAATGGAAGCTAATTAAAATTTCGTAGAAAGATCATTCGTTTTTTAGGTTAATAATTCCTGAGAATTCGTCATACTCATTTAAGAAAAGGGGGAGAAAATGGAATAAATAAATTCATCTTAAATTGAAACAAGATCAAATTTATTTTGTATATTTTCTCAGTAGCACCTAAAAGATTGTGAAAAGGTAGGACGATTTAGTAAAATTATCGCCTTACTCCTTATAGGCCAGTCATTTGAGGCAAAGTACAGGAATTTAGAATTTATATTTTTGTTATAGTTGCTTCTTATAATTATTTCCTTAATCAGCATAACGAAAGGTCCCCTGAAATCCAGGAGGGGAAGTCTACCTCGATAATTTTTCGTTCATCTCTCTACAGTAAATGAATCTATTTAAAATTTTCTTCAAATAAGGTTCACTTCATTTTTTTTGTATAGGTCACTGTTTCCTCAGAAATTTGATCTCAAGTTCAAAATACTCAAAATTCAAGTTTTTGGATAATAAAACTTTTTGAGCACAATTTTCGTGCCGAATATCTTCATCTAATTATAAGAAATCAATTGAGGTGGGTGGAGGCATAATCCTAGAGGTTGAGCCTCCTTCCTCATAGCAATTGCTTTCCGCGTTCATCACTATAATTATGCCTTATTCATGAAAGATAGATTTTATGGTATAATTTGGCATAGGGAAGAAGCCTCGTTCCGTTGTTAATAGACTGGAAAATTCTTAAACTACTCCAGGTAATGATTGTTTTCAAAAATTAGATTCATTCATAACTCAGAACATACAAAGAGGAGTGAAGGATTGGCTGAAAATTCACAATCTATCTACGGGATGTTTCCAATAAGAAGAGAAGATTTAAATTCGATGGCATGTATAATAATAATAATAATAATAATAATAATAATGAAATGAAATTTTATTTGCCAAAAAGATGTTACATAAGAGTACTCAGTGTGCAAGATATCAAGAAAACAACAAGAACATCATAAGAAAAAAATTTTTTTGTACCCTCAGCCCGAATGCGCAGTCGTTGCGCGAGCGGGGTGGGGGGATTATTATTACACAGTCCAACACCAAAAAGCGCAGCAAAAATACATCACTTGTTAGGCACAGAATATATATACATTATGAAAGAAAACTAGAAATAAGAAATACTAACAGCGTAAAGGAGACTCTGACAGACAATAACAATGAAATTGAAAATAAGAAGCCTAAGAAATATTTCAATGTACATCAATAAAAAGCTGCAAAAGTACATCATATATATATACCTAGTAAGAAAAAAAAAATAAAAAATAAAAATAAATATTAACAATGTGACAGACTTGCACTAAGAAACAGAAAGAATTAAATCAAAAATCAAAAATAAGAAGCCAAACACAAGCAAAGCAAGCGCGAAAGCCAAAAATATATATAAACAATAAGCAGCATTAACAAAAAGAGCAGCGAAACTACACTATGTATTAAGGAAGGAGTATGCATACATAATAAGAACTAAAATTAAAAGTTAGAAATTAGAAGCCGAACATAAGCACAGCAAGTGCGAAGGCTAGAAATAAAATATAATAAGCAGGAAAAACAAAAAAAAACTGCAGAAAAAACTGAAAATTATACTATGCAGCAAAAGCTAGAAAAAAACAGAAAGAGAAATAAGAAATAGTATATAATAATAACATCAAAGGACCAATGCTACTCATTCATTAAGTGTTCTGTTAGGCCCCTTCGAAATCTGTAGAGGCTACTGGCCTCTCTAATGGAATTAAGGAGGGCATTATATGCCTTAAGAGCCGCATAGGCAGTCTGAATCCGAGAATGAAACAAGTTCCACTTAGGATAAGACGCCACACGAGTTCCACTCCGGAGCCCCGTCTACGTCCATGGTTGTCGCAAAGTACACTCCAATTTTTATGCACAAAGATAACAGCAGTATAGATATAAATTTGATCTAAGGTCATTATATTCAGTCTTTTAAACCAAACATCGGCGCTATCTCTCGCCCCAATGCCTACTCCTAATAGCTCTATTCTGCAGGACAACAATCGGACCAAGATGATGCCTAATAATAATAATAATAATAATAATAATAATAATAATGATGATACAAAAAAAAAACATGGACTGAACCAGTTTCACTCAAAATAGTTGGTAGTCATTCAGAAAATGAAACTATGCAATTTTTGATTACTTCAAAATGAAAAGGACAGTTCTAAGACTTTGGTCCTGCTTAACACTCTACTAATATTCCAGGAAACGAAATAGTTGATGATCTGGTTAAAAATGCCTCAGTCCCATTTCCAGTATTTCCACAATTCCTCAATATATAAAATCCTTCTTTTCTCGGTTAACAAAATCTATCAGACAATCCCAATGGGACCAAATTTGGAACAAACTACTTTTCCATAGAAAAATTAATCTTCCAGTGGAAGCTCTGAGAAGAGGTTGCGATTACTCAGATCCACTTGTGGCAAACACATCACATTCATCAGTATCTTGCCAAATGTATCCCTTGACTATAGCCCATATTCTTCATGAGTGTCACTCCTGAACCCATAACAGACGATGCTCACTTAATTCAGAACATGAATATCTTTATGGCGCTCCCATTTTTTCCAGAAAATGTGGATCACTGAGGGTGGCGTAAAAACCATATGATAGTTATAAACACACCTGTCAAAATTAAATGATTCCGCGACATCGCCCACGACAAAATAATACTGATAACGGTAATTCTCTTTTTCGTGTTACTAAGGTTGCCAATTTCGAAAAATAGAATTTCTATCAATATTCTCAATACATTCAAACGCTCGCTCTTGCATAAAATCACTCCATGATTAAAACATAGAATAAGGAATGCTTTCGTAAACGACTTTTTCTTATTTCAATAGGAAATTTGATGAGAAGACAATTACTTTAAATTTATATTTCGGTGATAGTTAACACAAGCTATACTAATTTTCCTCATTTTTTTTGTTTTTGTTTCCAAACTATTTATTCCAATAAAATCACCCACACATAAATTGTGATATACCTTAATAACTTCAGCAGCTATCTCCACTATAATGAAGGATTACTCGGGAAAAGGTGGAAAATTGTAATAACCCTTCATACGTAAATAACCCTCTATTACGAAATAGCACAACTGAAATCAATTCGTTTCTTACACGAATATCTCTAATAACGGTATAAATTTAAATATTTCAACGTACTCGTTCAACGCGATATGAAACATTAGACTATACTTTTAGATTTAATATTTTCGTTTTACATCGTATCCTCGAATAAGTATTCGAAATGATACACACGTACGTATAAAAGGTTGTTAGAAGCGCAGGAAATGAAATATTTGAAATATTCGCGAAACGTTGCCTCGTAACCGTTATAATACATTTTAAAACGAGACGACACCAACCTTTCCTCCACAAGTACCAGAAAATCGTTTAAAGTTGAATTGAATACGTTATCGCTTCAACTATACGTATATGCGCCGCTCGTACAATAAAAGTAATAAAACCGAGCGCGCAATCTCGTGGTTTGTAAATGTGAAGTTATGGCGGTTTGTTCATTAGAAGATACTGCTATCTGGGGATAGACGTATTTATAAGAGACACAACTTTTTGAAAATTTTACTTTAATAGCTTTAGCGAATTACGAGCCTCCGCTTACGCCACCCATCACCTACGAAGAACTTTTTAATCCGGCTCAGCGGCCAATTTTAATTCCAAAGTAAAACAAGAAATTTTTAATCGAGTTTTTGATAAAAACGTCAGCTATTACAATCTAATTAGTTTGCAAGGAGTGATCCAGTGCATCCGGAAAGATCATTAGATTCCTCTTTTTAGAAAGACCGAACAAGGTACCAAATAGGGAAGAATAGGAATCCTTTGAAGTGAACGACCAAGATTTTTAGTGAATTTGAAGACAGTTCTATGGATTTTCAATTTTACTGAAAATGACGATGCATTCAAATTTTGAGGAAAACTAAAGGTGCCCTCAAAGTCTCAAAATTTGTAATTTTTGTGCCAAATGACGCAGTAAAATTTATAAGGGAGTTGTAGCAAAAAAATGACTTTTTGAGAACGTTTTAGGTATTAAAATTTCCTTAATCTTCCATATCTTCTTACCAAATGCACCTCGAAAGCTCAAAATTTATTTGTAAGTTTAATACAGATTAAAACATGGTTCTGGATGGGGTAAAAATTTATACGAAATGGTGAAAAGTTGACATTTAATGAAGACTTCAGGAGCCTCAAATAACTCCAGTTTGATAAACATGGACTCATTTGATTACTGAGGATAAAAACATAACTATAATCTATCACCCTAAGGTGATGTGGGAAGAGGGAAGAAAACATTGAAGCTGAGAATCAAAACTCACTTTTGCCTAATAGGTTGATTTTCAGTAAGCAGCAATTTGAGGAGATCAACGTAATATCTAAACTTGGAATTTATCAATAATAATAAGAATAATAAGGCTGGATTTCTACACGGAAGTTTACTGCTGTGGGCGTTGGTACCTGAAATAATTAAAACTCGTGTCTGAGAACTGCCTTCGAAAGTCTAAATGCCAACACCATTTATGTATATAACCTAAGCATACCTATTTTTTGGCCTAGTATTCAAATCAGCACCAACTGTTACCAGGATCCACAACCTAGCCTGCTTACCACCTATAGGTTGACCTGATAGTACTAGTCCTAAAGCTGGCGGCATGTCCGATCAAGTGCTAAACAACAGCCGGATTCACATTATCGCCTGGGTAGGATAACATCTAACCTGCATAGCAAATTATCTGATGTGTTTGCAAAGACATCCACCAGCGAGAAAGTATCAAAAGTGTCCATAAGCTAATTATAATATAATCGAATACCAATCTGTACTCCGTGAGAAAAACTTACCCACATGAATCTGTAGTGCTTCGGTTCCCAACTACTTCTCGCAGATAAACTGGTGTGCGAAGTACTACATAAGGTTATGGCCATTAGGTAGTCAACACGCACACAACGCATACGTTTTGTTTTTATCAATACGCGCTTACTCGAAGAGTATTAGATGCCACAGATGCCCGCTGGACTCCATACTCAACTACAATAAACGTAATTGACTCACACTACCATGTACCATTTTACATCAGTCATTAACCCATTGGTAACAAGTCAAATAACAGACAAGCTACAAAAATGTAAATCAGCAATTCTATAACGTGTAAATAAGGTGAAGCAAAACACAACACAACACTATGTAATAAGAGAAGAAAGAAAAAGGGAAGAGAGACTTTTGTAAAAATAAAATGTACTCGTATATGAGAAAAAAAGCAATACGTGAATATAACTAATTAAAATAAAATAAAATATGCGTCTAAACTAAATCTTGGGGGCAGATTACTGGATGACTACTGCTGGTCTTCAGTTAGCTTCAATCGCTAAAACATAAAAGAATAATCGCACCTGAGTACAAGCCGAACTATCACTTGCCATACACCAGATGCCATTATTATGAAAGCAACGCGTACTTTTCTTTGATCCAGCCGCAACCAGCATCAACATATTAGGTATCTCACCAACATAGACTCATTCTATGCTGACCTGATAGTGTTGGCCTTAAAGCTCAGTGGTGGCAAATCTCCGTATGCTGTCCAACAGACTCGACAGAGTGCTTATACTCGAGCTGGATCCACATCTTTGCTGAGGTAAGGTAACGTCTACACTCGCATAGTGAAATCCTAGTGTTCTCACAAGAACACCTGCCAACAAGAGAATATCAAAAGCAAAACAAAGTACTCAATGAGTTAAACTCACCCAAATAAAAACAGCAGACTCGTATTGACACAACATAGGTTAAACAAATTGACGACAATAGAACACGTCTTCAGCACAGCAGACAAATAACTAAGTTAGCGTACTGTTGACTTCACCAACGCATACGAAGGGTACTTTTCACCCTGACGCGCGCGCATTCGTCAAACCAGTCATGCGTTCAGAAGGCGAAGAAAGTGAAAGCAAGGGAAAGCGAAGAAAAGAGAAAGGGGTGGCTTACCTAATATTGCTTTAATTTATCTTACAACTATTTATTCGAAAAGCAACGTAGTCAGCGTATTATTAGTCTATGTCCTGTTGCTTTGGAGTTTTTAACATTGGCGCGCGCATTCGCCGAACCAGTCATGCAAAGGGGTGTAAGCAGTAAAAGAGTAAACGAGCTGTGTTCCTAACAAAAAAAAAGTAGCACCGCCAAAGGGTGCTTTAATTTCTCTTACACCAGGAATTTTCAATATCGAAGTAGACTTATAAATAAAAGTAAAACTTTTTGGCGAATGTTATTTACAATTCTTAGTTTTTCATGTTCGGTGTATTTCACATAGAAAATGTAGTTTTAATTTTTTTAAATTACTAGTGCCTACTCGCCCCTTCGGGGCTCGCAATAAAAATTAATGAAGAAAAAAAAATTATGTTATCCGGTAAGTACTGCTACAATCCAAACTGCACAACCCAATTTATTCTTACGTATTTGTTAACCCCCCCCCTCCCATCAAGAGTTCTTCTTTTCAGGATGAGCTCGCCCCTTTATACCTTTGTATACCTGCCATTTTAAACAATTTTACAACTTTGCCCTTCCTCTTGCCTATGTACAAAGCTTTTATTGAAATTTATCACCTTTTTTTCCTTTTGTATACCTGCTATCCTTTATACTTTTTATACCTGCTACTCAAAAAAATTTTATGACTTTACCATTGTGCATGTACAAAGCTTTTATTAAAATTTGCAACCTTTTTTCCTTTGTATACGTGCTATCCTCTATATACCTTTTATACCTGCTATTCAAAACAAGGATGCGCGCGCATCTCAAAACCGATTTCATTTTGATTTTAATATATAGAGAGATTCGATAAATTTATAATGACGAATTGTAAGGAAAAGTGATGGGGAAAGGAACATCAACTATGTTAGATTGTGGACCTTGAAATACTCTATCAGAATCCATCATAAAACATAAATCAATTTCTTTAACAAAGTGAGTTTTGATTTTTAGCTCCTCGGTTTTATATACCTTGAAATTACCTTCTTAGATGCGTTTATGAAAGGGATTGAGGATTTACACTTTCGGGACTTCGTGAATGTAAATAGGTTAGCATCATTATCTGTAGATCTGAACAAACTCGTATTAAGAACTCACCAGTAATGTAACATAACTGCTTACATTTTTTAAATTTTGATTTAACTCTTATTTTCTATCGCTTTGGTGCTGCGTAAAACTTTCGAGCCAAGTGAATTCGACCACTGTAACGTTGACGATGCTTTATATACTATAACAACGCTGCATCAATTTTGAAATCCATCAAAAGTTCGCATTACTTTCAGACTCCATTAAACTGTCATCTTATATTATGCAAAAATAAACGATGCTCTGTCGAGCACTATATCGTATAACACGGGTTAATTTTTTTACTGTTGGTTATTACCAAGCATACACCGAAGTTGGACCGATTCGACAACACTCGAGTGGCGACGAAATCTGGCCTTATATTATGCTGACGTTGAATGGTCTTTTATGTGTACTCCCTTATGTTTTAATTAGCCACAGCTGAGGAAACATCGTACATTACGCCCATTCACCTGGTATCACGTTCCAGTAGCCACGATTAATCCGCGTTAAGCGCAATTTCGCCTTTACTGGCTTGAACAGAGACCGCTAGGAGACGTAAATAATTCGGGTCCTTTCCATAATGCTTTTGTTTGCCATCTTCGCCGAACCAGAGCTCGCAAATTGTCCCGAAATGTATTCGCCGAAACACAGCTCGACGAAAAACACATCGAACAACGTCCAACTTTAAAAGGTAAATCCATATAAATACTCGCGTCGCTCCGGCTTGCCAGTCGTACCGCAAGAAAAACGTGTCCGCCAATACCGAGTAACATATGGTATACGATAGCAGCGGGATTTATCAGCTCTTTTTTCGCCGGCCAACTTTTATCCGATGTTTAATCCGTTCGAAAATCTTCTTTTCACCCTTTTTTTTCTCCTTCGCATTCGCCACGCTGCCGGTGTCGATTTAGTACAAATTATCCGCCACCGTTTCGCCGCCGGTCCTCCAATCCGACCATTATCGCGCGCCAAAGGCCGGCGTAATTTTTTTCTCCATCGTTTTACCCCGCCACCTTCCAACGTATAAACTTCTGCGCCGCCTTTATATCGCAGTTCGCCGTGCCAAGAATTTCGCCGGCCCGACCGTAAGCAAAGAATGGAAAAAGTAATTCCTTTTCTCCTTTTAGCCGAAGCTCGCTTTTATTTCGTATAACGAATTACTTATTACTTTCTCGGCAAAATAAAAACTTTCCGAAGACGGTAACTTTTTACACACGCGCTACGCACCCCTTCTACGTCGCCGTCCCCCCTCCGTATACCTCGTCAAAAACCTATTTCTTTATATCGGAAAGTGAACTTGGGAATCGTTTGTTATATTAATAATCGCGTACCAGGTGTTTCCTTTCGATATATCGTTTAACAAATTTCACCTTTAGATGCGTTATCGCGCTATCTACCTATATTGGCGTTACTGGTAATTCAGCATTTATACTAAGACCTAAGAACGGGTATTTACGAGTATACTTTTACACGTTCGAGCTTTCTCAATACTGGCCTATCTTCTATCCATTGTTGGCCCTAGTTACCTGGTATTTTCTTCGTGGTTCTTTTCTTTTTTCTTTTCTTTTCTTTTTGTGTGTGTGTGTATTTTTCACCTTTCTCTTACTTGAACCAAAATATGATGACACGTTGTCACATGTGACAGTTTCAGTAATTGGAATTAGAAGCATGGAATTTTTTGTTTTGAGATATTTTATAGATAGAGATAATAGTGTGATAATGTGAAGGTTATCAGTATCAATTAGCCTACTTCTTTTCCTTCAAAGAATATTTCCAAAACTGATTTCATCCATTACCATTGCGTCAAATATTTCCAAAATCATATTTTTCGCATAAAACAGGAAAAAAACCGAAGTCATTGAAATGGAATATTACTCCTGTTTCTCTGAAGAAAAATTACAGTTTAGCGAACGATGATAGAAAAATTTATTTAAAGTAGAAAATTACATTGTTGGAAATTTTTTTTCAGTAAGTTTAAAAATATGATAATTCTAAAAACAGCAAACGTTCAATCGATACTACTCACGTACATTACTTGTGCCAAAATTTAGTAAAGGAAGTAGGCACTAACCATGAAATAATTTTAGAATAGTTGAATGTTTTGAATTTTTTTTTTTTTTTTTCAATTGAAATTAAAGTTCTTCTTATCATTCTGTCATTAAAACAAACTCTAAATTAATCAACGACATTTTTATAACGCTTGTATGTTAAAGAAGCAACACGATTTGGCAACTGTTAGAAATCTAAAGGTTGTAGTTAATTTATGAAAAGTACTAGTTCCAAACGTTGTAAAATTACCTAAAAAATCATTTGTAAAAGAAAATATACTCCCACCTAGAATTTTAAGCGATATAAGTATAATTATTACTTCGAGGTTGTGGTTTTTAAATACTCGTGAATATTTTAAAACCTTAATTCCATCAATTTTCAATTTTGACTTTATACTTGTGGAGTAAAATTTTCGAAAAGTGGTACTATTACTTTTTTCGGAACAGAGTTTTTAAATCATTCGGAAATTTTTGAGATGTTTAAATTTTCAGGAGCACATTGAAATTTTCGAAGGACAGCAAGAACTCAAAATATTAAATGAGACAGGCATAGCCAAAACAAAGGACAGAAGAGCCACAACCCTTCTTTGGCCGAAGCTTTTTGGTATAATCATATATAATTTAAAATTCTTTCAATTCTCAAAGAGTTAGATGTCAACTAAATGCTATCACACATATCAATTTTGATTTATAAAAAAACAAATATAATGATACGATAAAATTAAAAATTTTGAACCTATTTTTCTAACACTCGTCTCATGGAAATACGACTAAAATATTCAAAATTGTCTTTCCACGTCAACGGAAAATTTTTTAATTTCATAATTAATTTTAATTTTTAAACAAAATCGTTTTCAAGTCTTTTATCAATTCCTCAGTAGTCTCTCACCTCATCTACCACTCGATTCTATGCTCACGGAACCATAATATTTTGAAAACCACATCTTTCTATTCCAATAAACAACATAAATACTTGTACATCCAAATGACACCTGCCACATTATCAAGAAAAAGGCTCATTTCATCTTCAATCACCATAGTTACAAGTTGTAATCAATGGCGTAGCAGAAAACGTAAAACCTCCGCCGTACCATTTCGGTCGAATTGATAATGAGAAATATGAGAACACCAAATATCTCCCCCAGCACCATTATACTCGTCCGCTGAAAGCGAAAACGTGTCCAGTTTTTTTCCAAAGCACGAAAAACTCAGAAAGGGGAAAATACGAGAGAATAAGTTACGCTTAGCTCGGTGTTTACGAAAATGTTCGCAACATGCTGAGACTTAACGCGACTATCTTTATTATGAAATGAATGACAAAAGCTTAACTCGCACCAAATCCTTACCTCCTTCTTCGCGCCAATTACGTAGTCAATTTTGCTAAAATCGCGTTCCAAGAGGTCTTTCTTTTCCTCATTATGAAACCGCTCGCTGAAGAGAATCCCTCTAATCTTTGGGTTTTCGCGAAAATGCCAAAATCTTCCATTATTATTTCCAAATTCTACGAGCAGACGAGCTATTAATATAATAAAACTGGTTCAAGTACAGCCCTCTTGATTAACAACAATTCACCATCACGTTTGGCGAGCATTACATTAGATAGCGCCACAAGAACAATTTGATGAAAAATTACTACTCGGTGGTAATCTTGCCTTTAGGAGAAAACAAAACCTAAGCAGCCATGCTGTATTACTGGAGCTGAATTATTAATACGAGTTCGTTTACATTTGCAGGAAACATTGTCGAGTAAACTTTTCAAGCTCATAGGCCACATCGAAACCCTTATGTTATCACTTCCAAAAAATTAAATTTGAAATATGTAATAATTCTTGTCTATGTATATTTTTTTAAATTATAGCTATCTGAAGCTTTTTAAGCTTACCTCAAATTTTGCTCATCCACTATTTTCGATCCATTTCGACTTAAATTCAAAAACTTATATTCTAGTCCCTAACTAACGTCACACAATAATGTTTCACCTTTCTTGGTCAATTTGGTGAGAAGGTATTCGAGATTCATGAAATTTCTTCTCATGATTATCCTACCAAATACTGTTGTTTGCTGCCACTCTCCTCATGTTAACTTGGTGGGCTAAAATTAAACTGTCTTAGTTACTTGGGTTAACTTTACGATATGTCACCATGTTAAGAGACGCAGTAACTTAAAATACTATTATTTGGTTCAGCACCACCCCTTTACTCATCTCTTCAATCCAAACCAGTTCAATACTTCATCCCTATTCTTCTACCCTTAACCAATCGATATCTATTCTCCGCCCACATGTTCTTCACGTTCGAATCCAACTCCGTAGTACATAAGTCAGTCTACTTTTCGATGTACGGTATACTATAATAAAACAATGTTTTAAGTTTCGTTGGTGTTTTCTTACGAAACTTAACACGCCGTAATTCAAAATGTTCCAAGTTTCGTTTACTCCAACTGATTTTGAGGACAATAGGCTTGCCTCCTCCTCTCCAAAACTACATGTCAAGATCAGATTGGCGTACAGCATACTTCTCATTATTAGTAATCATATAAGGGTACATTTATTATATCAGAGCCATTTGAGACTTCTCAATTTTGACTCAAATTTTGATCATCTGCCATTTTTGATCTATTTGGACGCAAACTTGAGGGGCCATACTTCAATACCTAATTGACTTCACATGCGAAGTTCAACTTTTTCAGGTGAATTTGGTAGGGAGATATGAGAGATTCAAAAAATTTCATGACTTTAAACTTCCTCAGAAAGCTGTTTTTTACTCCAGCTCTTCTTCAAGTATATTTGGAAAGCTGAAATTTTGATATGCTAGTTTCAGAGACTCATTCTTTTATATGAAACCAAAAACAAAAATTTTGAGTGATTGTACTTCTTTCCAATCTCCCTCAAAATTTGAGTGAACTGCCATTTCGAGATGAATGAAAAAAAATAAAAAAGTTTTTTTTTTGGAATTCTATTTTGAGTCTCTTACCAAATTTTCAATGATTTTTATTCATACCCAACAACGCTACGCATGGAGAAAAAAATACTTACACACACATATATGTACATAATTACATATGCCACTATCCTTGTCAGACCCTGGAAAGTAAATATCAAACATACGTTCTCAGCTTTTTAGAAACCACTTGAACATAGCATTTTAAGGACCTTCAGAGGGGAAAGAAAAATTCAAAGTTCTCGTATACAAATAATATACAACAGATCTTACGAGACATGCTTCAAATTTATTACTATCCTTGTCAGGCCCAGATGGATCTCCTTAAAACAACACCATATTCAAGGCTTTCCAACGTTTATATAAAACTAAAAGCTATATACGCCTAAATAATATACACACGAAACGTTGCGAGGTGCCTTTCGGGTCTCGTAACGTAGGATCGGGTCTCGGAACGATACTCGAAGCAGCATTTTTAAGATCGGGCCTGACTTTACCGTGACATATATATATACATATACAAATAGATATGCTACCAACAATCCCAGACCCATGCAAAGATTTTCCTAACGACTCCTGGGTATAAGACCAGAAACGAACCTCGAATGATCAAAACGGATCTCGGATTGATACTACATACTATAAACAACACTGAAACTGCCTTTAACCTTGAGCACTAAAGCATCAAATGCGATACTCCGGTGAAAACTGTTGTGATCAGATGTTGGTAACACTGTTTTTACATCCAGATGTAATGGGCAAAAAATAAATTAAAATCAGCATTTCTTTTCAAAGAAAAATTTCAATTCTTTTCGGCAGAAAGACGTTTCGAACGATTGGGTTTAATAAAATACATGTTCCATTTTGTAGACTTCAAGATTTTGTAATTTTTTTAAGTAAAGGGAGAGAAGAGAAGGAATTTAATTTTTCATGTTACGTGAGATATGCTTTGTGATTTTTATTTTTCCTTAATAAAAATTTGTTTTAAACTGAAAAATTGATATTTTTCGTTCTTTTTAAAGAATAATCTTCAACATTTTTGTTTGCTGCTCTTTGCTATAAAACAGTGTTACCAACATCTGATCACAATATTCTTTTACCGAAGTATGGAATTTCACGCTTATGTGCTTGGAATTCAATAGGCCACACGGTACATACACCTAGGAATTGACTTGGACATTGTCCATATGGTTACAAATGGTCTGAAACGCAAAAATTTGAAGACTCCCCTGGTTCCCGGCCAATTTCCCGAATTTTATTTCCCGAATAAACATATTCCCGAATTTTCAATTCCTTTAAAATTTATTTTCCCGAATTTGTTTCCCCGAATCTTCGTCTCTGGAATTTAGTGTCGTGAAAAATAATTCACGCGAATGAATAGTTTTTCCAATTTGTATGATTACTTTTCATGGAAAGTAAATAAGTTGAATACCCTTAGAGTATCACGCAGAATTCTTCATAATTCGAATGAAACTGAGGAAATCATATAGCCACAATAGTCGATAAGAAATTATTACTTGACGGATACGTTGAGGGAACACTTAAGGTGAGTCCTACCAGGCCAAGACAGAAGCTAGCTTGGCAAAACTGAGCTGAGGACGGTGAGTGAAGAAGAATTCCCCTAAATAAAAATGGATTCAACTCCAAACTCGATTCCGCACGGTCGCAACTAATTATTAGCAGAACTTCAACGAACACAACGAAATAGAGTATTTGAGGGCTATGGCCCACAACGTAGTGTTGGCCAAACAACAATAGAAACAAAAACATTTTACGAGTTGTTCATTCGGGATTTCAGCATTCGGAAATGGTGGGAGAAAATTGAGAAATTTCTTCTTCGGAATAATGACTTTCAGGAAAATCAATACTCCCTCCTCACCACAACTTTTTCTTCCCAAACCAGGTAGGCTGTAATAGTACTCTTTGTAAATTAAAACCTCGGCTAAAGAAACCCCAAAACAACCTATAGAAATTTAATTCAGCCCGATCGCTAATTTCTATTCATCGCGTCATTCACGTGGGCAGACTCGTAAATATTCCTCGCATTACGCGTGGCCAACTCGTAATTTCAGACAAAAAAATTCTTCCATTTGATTAGGTCGAAACAACGAAAATCGTTTAATTCAATCGAGAAGTTAACCATTCCCAATATCGAGCGAAAGTACCAATGAAAGCGGCGTATTTCGCCACGAATAAATCCCTAGTAGAGATAGACGGGTAGAAAAAAGCGCTACCTAATTCCTTATCTGTTATAATTTTAATTTATTCGAGCTTTCGAGGTCGTTTGTGCTAAAACTTCCAGCTATTTTTTTCTCTTTTAAATTCAAAAATATGCATTGTTCGGTGGAGCGGAATTGTAAGATAAAACGAGTACCTCCTTTATTCCTTTCTTTACAGAGTGGAATTGCCGTTCTGAAATATGATAATTTAAAAATTTCCACCAATGAGACTACAACGCCAAGTATTCGTGTACTACCTGTACTATAATGTTTAAAGCTTCGATACATTTTTAATTTTTTCTTATACGCAATTTTTATTACCGAGTTTAATTAATTATTTCCCATCGACTCTGGCGCCGTGATCCGGCATTATATTCAGTCGAAGAAGGAAAAGAGCCAGCTTTTTAAAATGACCGCGCTGGCTTCGTCGAGTAATGCGAAAAGCTCTACGCGTAGCTTTATTGCCTCGCTAATTATGCATCTCATCGTTGCGGCGAAAAGATTAAAATTTACTGGCGTGCTTAAAATTTATGTACTATTTCGCCTTAATTTGTGACGCGCGCTAAATTTCCACCAGTTTACGTTCAAACGCCAGTTTCAACTCGCCCGCAAAGGTCATTTTAAACGCGGCCAATTACATTTAATGCGTGGAATTTTTCGACCAATTATAAAATACGTACGACCGTTGAAGGCATAATTAATAAGGTAACGATAAACAAGGCTAGATTAAAATTCGTTGAACGTCTGGCGAATATAAGTTTTAAAAATTGTTTATTCTCTACCCTTTTCGTACCGCTTACGCGGTTTTTATTCGTTCACGCTTCGTAAAATTCGCTAGCCGTTTTTTCCTCGTCTCTTCGAGCGCGTGAAACGTTTACCAAATTTTTATTCGACGAAATTACGCGATTCGGCGTTGCGAAATTATGCGCGCATCGCCGCTAATGGTCATAAATTTCCGACTCGCCCCCTCGCCGTTACCGTATACGCGGACGCGTCGTAATACTAAAACCAAGTACCTAATGCCCCGGACACCGAGGGAAATTACGTTCGGTACGGTAATTTATCGCCTTATGACCCGGCCATTTGTGTTTTCTTCACTTCAAAACATAGCGCCGAACCACGCCACTATAGTTGAAATATGAACGCGGCAAAACCATCGCACAACTTCCAACCGAGTCCTTCGACGCGCATTCGCCTCGCACAAAAAATGCACCGCGATTGTACGCACGCAAGACGAATTTCGCCAAACAAAAAGAAACCTTTATATTATTCCCATCTTCAGTGTGCTTATCCCGCTTTAAACTATACACGGTAATTCCATCCAACTGGATCGTCATTATTGGTAAAATACCGCCGAAACGTTGAGTCGCCCTATTCGTCATATTGGAAATCCGCTTTCATCTCGGATTTACAATGAGAAAATCCAACCTCAAAGCAATAAACGCTTTTTCCTTCGCTACCGAAACCGTTCGAATATTTTTACCAAATTGAGGCCTGGCTACAGAGCTACAGGAGTCATGAAGAGATAGATTAACATGTGTTATGGGGTCCTAATCTGTACTGTTATACTAAACCAAGCATCTGGTGGAAGCCTAAAATTCATAGTTCTTCATAAATTCTACAATAATAATTATATACTATACTAGCAAACCTGGCAGACTTTGTTCTGCC
Organism: Phenacoccus solenopsis; assembly: GCA_009761765.1. Lineage (NCBI taxonomy): Eukaryota > Metazoa > Arthropoda > Insecta > Hemiptera > Pseudococcidae > Phenacoccus > Phenacoccus solenopsis. The sequence continues at coordinate 14,905,327 of CM019752.1, forward strand.
TCTACCATTCTTCTATAGTGGCGCCTTGCACTCACACAAAGACATACTCTTACCTACATGAATGTTGAAATTTCTTACTATAATAAATGAATTTCAAAAAATAAAAGTTGATATTGTTAAAATAAAATAAAATAAAAAAATACATAAAATTTCCTATTGTGATTTCCCCTTCAAAATCCATTTTTTGCTTCAACCCACCTCCAATTCACTTAGAAGGTTAAAATTGAAATAGGCTAGTCACTTTGGCTTACTTTTTAATATGACCCTGAAATCAAACATTTTAAATCTTTCATTCGTCTCCACTACATTTTGAGGTTTATAATACCTCCTCCTCCCCTCCAACATCATGTGTAAAGGTGAATTTGGGATGTAGTATACTTCCTACTCAAAATAATAATGTGAGTGTATATGAATCACATTTTCAATTATTTGAGGTTCCTCAAGCTGTTCTCAAATTTTGATAAACCGCTATTTTGGATTTATTTTGATCCAAATTCAAGGGGTCATATTGAGGTCCCAAACCAACTCCACATACAAAGGTCGACTTTTCTAGATTGATTTGGTGAGGAGGTATGGAAGATTCGCGAAATTTCATGACTCGAACTTCCTCGAAAACTTGCTCGCAATAATCATAAATGATCTCTAATTTTTCAATTTTAGCAATTTGAGGGTGTTCAAGTCTTCCTCAAAATTTGATTATCTATTATTTTCGATCCAATTTCCAACATACCAGGTTAAAGCCCTATAACCAGTACGAGTGGTGACATACGTCATTTTCTATCCAGTCTATTTTGTATGCAAACCAATGCAAACATTATGTAAAATAATTAAAGATGTAGAATCTTAGAGTTGCACAAACTATATGAAAATTTTTGAATTTTTCAGAGGAAAATAACGTAAGAATAATTTTAAAAATTTTTAGAAATTGAAATGTATCAAGTTAATCGAGTTATAAAGTTGCATACAACTCCATCTACTCCAATGTTTACATTTTTGGAGAGGATAGAAAATGGCGTATGTCACCACTTGTCTTATTATAGGACTCTAACCAGGTTATATAGGTATAAAGAACAGGTTACACCATTTAAGCTTGTGTTAAAAAATCCGAATTGTGTTCGCCATCTTATGACGTCAAGAAGGAGACGTTTCATTAAATTTTTTGATTCCTTTCCCTATGTTGACCCTTTACCGATATATTTGGTCAGTGCCGGTTTTAGAATCGCTGCATACAGGGAGGGGGGGTCAGTTCCATAAAGCCAAGTGGGAAAAATGATACATTGTTTAAAATTAACAAAAAGTTGATTTTTAATTTTAAAAACCACACAAAAAAGCTCTGGGGGTGTTAGACACCCGAAACCCCTTCCCTAAAACCGGCTATATATTTGGTAAATAAATGATAAAATGTGTTTGAAACCATATGTTTTAGTGTAAAATTGAATACGTGCAAAGAAGTTACTCCTTTTTGACAACATTAACAGCTTAGTTATGGTTGATGGTTTTGGATTTTATTAACTAACGAAAAACATAGATTATGATGTAATCTAGGTTTATACTTATCCAGGTTGGCCCTAAATATAAAGTTCGAGTTTTTTAGGCCGATTTAGTACGGAGATATGGACGATTTATGAAATCTCCTTCGTAGGCTTCCCTTTCAAAAACCATTTTTTACTTTACCTCACATCCAAATGAATTTGAGAGGCTAAAATTAGAACAGGTTAGTCACTTGGGCTCATTTTATAGTATAACACCAAAAACAAAAATTTTCAAACTTTTGTTTCATCCCCACCACATTTCGAGATCGATAATACCTCCTGCACCCTTCCAACAACATGCTCGAAGGTGAATTTGCGATACAGTATACTTCGCCTATTCAGTAATCATAAGAGTCCGTATTAATCACGTTTTCAGCCATTTAGGGCTTCTCAAGCTCCTCAAATTTTGGTGAATCGCCATTTTGGATTCATTTTGATTCAAATTCAAGATATCATATTTAGGTCCCAAACTAACACTACAGGCAAAGTTTGATCTTTTTAGGTCGATTCTGTGTGGAGATATAGAAGATTCACGAAATTTCATGACTCGACAACTCCCTCAAAAAGCCATTTTTTACTCCAACTGCACTCTAAATACACACAGGAGGCTAAAATTTGAATATGCTGGTGTTCTTGATTAAACTTTTTATATGAAATTGAAAACGAAGATTTTGAGTGATTTGCTCTTTTTCCAGTTCTCCTCAAAATTTGAGCGATTCGCCAATCAAATTCTTTTTCGTCTTAAACATTCCATGATATAACACAAATATGTGGTGCAATTATGAGCTTTATGGATTTTAGAACATCAACAGATGCACACTGAATTTTTATATTTATAAGATAACGATATTATTGACTGCAAAAAAGTTGATATACCTACAATTTCTTCCCCTTGAGCAATTAAAAGAGCTACAGCGTTTTACAAGTTTAAATAAAATGTAGGTTGCAGTTTTTTTAACCTGAAAAACGGACAATTATCGCAAATCACGGATAATGTTTATTTTTTTCTATTTATTCAGCAGTAAAGCTATAACACAATTAATTTATTTTTAATATGATATCATCATTCTTTCCAATGAGGAACTCTTGAAAATATTATATAGTGTGGAAAGTACTGGAAAAAAAAACCTAAGCAACCAGGCCGCATTACTGAAGTTACTGAAGCTGATTTTTTACTTTGGGCTTGTTTACATTCGCAGATAATGCAACCAAGTAAACATTCCAAGCCTACAAACCGCATCCATTACAGAGTACAAACACTATACTTAATCCTTCCCAAAACACCCAGAAAGTTTAATTTGAAATATGTCGCACTTTTTGTCTACAAGATTTAGAAAAGATCATATTTTTCTAAATTTTCTCTATGTTTTCAAACTTGTTTATCAGTTATCAGTATATTTTCATCGTCATACTCCAAGCTAGTATTTCGTAATGATGATTTTAGAGTATTAGAGACTTAATTTTCAAAAATAATTGTAAAATTGTGAGTTTTACTGGTTTCACAGTTTCAGGCCAATCAATTAAGCAAAAATCCATTTCAGTAACACGGAATTTTCTTATGTTTTCATAGATGGCAGTTATATTTTTATTCTGCTCGACACAAATCCAATATTATTGATATAAAAATGACAGCTTACTGTTTTACTAATTTTGTTTTTTATTTCTTTGTTTCAGGTATGTAATCATGGCATATAAACTTATCCAAACAAAATATCAGGTAATGGGTGGAAATTATTTCTTTTAATTTCTTCCATAATTCTTTTTAGTGGACTTAACTTTTAAGTGAACTCCACTTACGCAGTTGACCTGAGTTCTTTACCAAAAAGACTAGCTATTGACGTCGCACATTTTGGAACTAAAAATCCGATAAGAAGTGATAAGAATTGTATTAGAGGTCTTATATATTCACTTATATGGGAAAATTTCGAATTTACGATTTTTTCAAATTAAAAGCTGTAATAACTTTTTTAACTGAAATTTTTAAATGTAGAATTTTGTGTTCTTTCCAAAAATGCTATTACCCGCTTCCTACGATTTATAGTTTGATAAATATCGAATTTAAAAGTTGGTGATTGTTTGATTATAAATTATCAAAAGTATGATTTGGCGCCTTTTTGCTATCATGTGTTCTTTTTTTCAACTATTTTTGATACTTTTAATTTAAGAACTTGCAGTAAAAAATCACAACACTTATCAAAGATCAATTGAAAAGCGTTAAAAAATCACGTTTCGCGGTATCTTATCCATTTGGAATGAAAACATTACTACACAATAAAAAAGCACTACATCGTCGCTCCTTAACCTAAAACGTCACATATTGAATAGGATGAAATGCTGTATAATGAAATTTCTTTAAAACATGGGTTTTATTTCATTTTAATTAGAAAAACCTGAAAAAATCCGAATACTACAGTATAGCACAATATATCAGACCCCTATTACAACTGTTATCAGCGAAAAAGATTGCAGCGCGCCACAGGGATGTGCGACGTCAATTACAGTCTCTACTTGTTTTTTATGGGGGAAGAGGGGTAGTGGGGCGAAGGTGGGGGTCTTCAAATTTGTGTTTTGTAATCACATGGCGAATGTTTAACTTTTATGCTTTCACTGGTTGGTATGGATGAAAAACCTTGAAAATTTAATCAGAGACTCTTCGTGGAAATATGCGAAACTACTTTTCTCGGGGAAGTTTTGATTATACTAAAATGATAGTTAATTAAATTTTAAAAAGAGGCAGAAAGAGTAAATGGCTCTAGATTTTTTATTCGTGGTTTCAGTGCTGCCATACCTGATGCTTTATCACCAGAACTGGTGTTTTTAGATAATTTTTTTTTGTCCTGGTGACAAATCTGGTGCTTTTTCGCTTTTAAGAATGTTACGTGTGAAGAATTCATTGAAATGTCTATTAAAAATCAGAAATCAGTATTTAACCTTCATTTTGAGCCAAAAAACGGCTTTGTCAGGGTTATCTACTTGAAAAAACAAAAAAAAAACTGGTGCTTTTTCTGTGATTCTGGTGCTTTTTTACCAAACTCAAATGGAAGTACTGCCTCTCGCTCAGGCTCAGGTCATAGAGTATTTATAATGACTGGTCTATGTTCTAATTGGTCATATGTTACGCGCGTAATAACCGATCATAACGCTAGAATGTGATAAAATGTAGGTAGTTTTATTTCTACCTTCCTAAATAATATCGTTCAGTTTTCAGTAAACGACTAAAATTCGTTTGTGATTTGAATTATCAGCTGATTTGTGTTTTTATTTTACGAGTTAGTCGAGGTGAATTTACCACATTCTAACTTGCTGATTGGTTGATACACGCGTGACGTATAACCAATTACAACATAGACCAGTCATTATAAATACTCTATAATGTGTAAAACATGCATGTAAAGGAAAACTACATTGAGCCGAAAAACGGCTTTGTCAGGGTTATCTACGTGAAAAAAAAAAAAAAAAAATGGTGCTTTTTCTGTGATTCTGGTGTTTTTTTACCAAACTGAAATGGCAGCATTGCGTGGTTTTATGTTAGAAAATAAGTCAAGGGCATCATCATATCTAAATTTCAGCTTTTCAAGCGAATTTAGAGGGAAGTTAGAGCGAAAAATAACTTATATAGGAGGATAAGAGTGAAACTTGTAATTGGTGTATGTTATAAACTAGAATATGACCTCTTAAATTTTGGTCAAAATGGATTCAAAATGGCCGGTCTTTAAAATTTGAGAAAGATTTGATGGGCCTAAAATAAGCTGAATGAGTTCATGTGATTTCTGTGGGCAAAAATACTATATAATATAAATTCAACTTTTTTGCTGATCTGGGGGTGATTGGGAGAGAGAGGTTCAGACTTGGTATTGGATGTGATCTCGTTGCATAAATAGGTTAACAACATTATCTGCGAATCTGGAATAGCTGTAATTAAAACCTCAGCTCTAGTAATGCAGCAAGTCTGCTCGTGTGTTTTTTTTTTTGTATTAATATGAAAGTGCTCTCGTACGAAGACCAATGAACTCAAAAGGAAAGAAAAATTCTTCATTTCGTTTGCAAAACACAGATGATATTATTTTCTCGATTTTATCCGCAAACCGAGGCATAAAAACTCCCTCATACATCTCAAGTTAGCAAATAGGTCAGCCCTTGACGACGCCACCAGCTCGTAATAAATCTACTACTGGGCAGAACTAAACTTCTCTGCGTATCGTATCATCCGACGTTTATATTTTAATACGCTGAAATTACATCTTCGAGGTTACGACGTTTGCGATTACACAGCAAAAATTCAACGCCGCTTAGCAATCCTAAGGGAGACGACTGCTCCATCAAAGATATCTACGTACTCATTTGTGGAAACGCGTGACGAACTAATTCCATTACTTATGCGTGAAAAGCTGCTGGTCTATCGTCGACAGTAAACTCAGCCTCTTGATACCGTCGTTTCAATTTTAAACAAGACAATTCTGCCTCCTAATAGGATCCGAATTTAGTATTCCATTCGAGTATACGTCGAATCGTTTACACGATATGCCGACAGGTTCGACGTCGCGAATTATCGATTCGACCGTACAATGGCGAGATTACTAAATACAACGATATCGTCTCGCACGTCGTATAATTAATCCCTCCAACTAGACGCCAAACGGTTTGAGAATGTAAAAAAGCGAACATCGATTATCGACGCTACCCGAGGGCTCTGTTGGTAAGTACAGTTTTCAGACCTTGAGGAATTTTTTCCATTGCTTCGCTCACGTTCGACGGCTACACAAGCTTTGACAGCATCTCGTCGTCGGTATCGTCTAGATTATTTTACAAGCTTTTTCATTAAAACGATAACGTTAATTATACGCTATTCAAAACTTTCTCGGTTTACGTTCGCGACGAGTCTCCGGCGACATTGACAAAGTCAACCATTTTTCTTTTTAATTATTCCGTAACCGCGACGAATTTAACTTTTCTTCGATCATTTGTCGTCGTCGCGTAATTTCTAAAAACTGCTTTCTTCCTTTCGGCGAGCGAATTTATACTCATTTCACGGCCATACGACTGCTATTTCAACGTGTGTTCTAAACGAGCCGTCGATAAACAACATACGAAAGAAATTTTCAGCCCGAAGCCGAGTACATATCGACGAGTGTAAAAGCCTAATAAAAACATGATAATCGTAAAATTTTACGCTCAATAATAAAGCGCACGTTGCGAGTTCATTCTTTATCTTCACACCGGCCGCTTTTTGTCGTCGTATAGGTATACTCTAAATACATAGCGGCTCGTACAGAGAGAAAAGACGCGCTTATAATCGTATCGTTATCTTATGGCCGTAAATGTCACACGCATCCCACCATACAACGCATTCGAGACCGTAAAATTTTCTAAATATCATATTTTTCAAGCACTTTCACCCTGTTGTTAAAGTACACCGGGTACCGCTGACCTATATATCCATCCTATTTTGTAAAGCACCCGTATTTTCGTCCCTTTAATTTACCTCGCTTAACCTTCTTACCTCTATGCGGCGAGTACGTAGTTTTACGCAACACCAATCGTGACTTTATTTTCACCCCGCATCGTCCCCCACATTCCACTCGGGTCTACAAGTTATAATTTTACCTCGACTTTTCACCCTCAGCTTTAATACACCGCAATTATTTGATAGGTATCGGTATACGTAGCGGTTCCGCCATACCCAATTCCGGCCCTTTCCGTTGGCTAAAGCCGTTTAATTTTATTATTAGCCTATTATCGACCTACTAGCTAGTGTACCGCGATTTCATATTATTTTTTATACGCCGAAAAAATTCCTTTTCCCTTCGTTCTTTTTTTTTTCATACTCCACAGAAAACGATAAATCCGCCGAACACGCCCATTTCCTGCCAAGTTAAAAAGGGAGGTGAGACTAGATTTCAATTTTCCATCCAGTCGAAAACACCGCGTACCACCGAAAGCTACAAATTTTACGCTATTCTTCGCTCTATTTATCTCGAGGCTACGTTCTCGTCGTCGCAACAGCCACTCCGATTCGGCGAAATTTCGGTTGAGTAAATCATTTCGAGCACGGTATTAAAGTGTAAAACGTGTCTCGCTAGGTCTCCTCTGCGTTGAATTATACGATCGGCGTATTTTTCTCAATAGGGAGCACCTAATTTCCCAAACGATTCATACCGTGGCCTCAGACGACGTAGCTTCGAACAATACCACTAGCCTTTGAAAGCGGTTTTTAAAATTTCTCTCCGTTCTACCTCCCCTCCACTCGGCGAATTACTGAACTATAAACTATTTGTATTATTCGTGGCTGAAAAGGAAAGCAGAAGTATGGAACAGATGAAAATAATCTCAAAAATGTGAGCGCCAAGCCATGAAATATTTGAAAAAAAAAATTACTTCATAAATGAATTACGAAGAAATCAATGAAAAAATATGAGCTCCAACATGAATCTAAATACACAACGCACAGGTCTTGAAACTATCAAATAAACTGAAAACCCAGATCATGGAAACAATATCTACAATTGAATCAAATTCAAATGAAAAATATATTTTCAAAATTGAATTACACATGAGAAGTAATTCACATGAATGCTTTCCATGAATTCAAAAAATTGTTCATTCGTCGCATTAAAATTAAATAATTTGACGACCAATCTCACTATAGAGTAAGTATGGTAACTGATTCGCTTTATGACTGATCATACGTCAAGCGGATAACGACCTATCATAAGGCTAGAATGCGATAAAATCTAGGTAACTTCATGTACTGTAAGGAGAAAATTACGAGAGAAAATATTGATTATTTGAATCTTAACAAAAAAACGCAATCTCGTAAATAAATATTTTAATTCCTAAACGAAAAGCCCAACTATACAGAAATACTGTTTTCTAATCTTCTATCCTCACTTCCCCTTTCCTTCCTAAAGATAAATCAAGAACAAATTCAAATTCAAGAAATGCCAATGAAATATAAGTTTCAGAGAAAAGTAAATAATTTTTTTCATAATTTTTTTTTTTAATAAAAAATGAAAAATGATAATAATACATAAATGAAAAATAAATATAATCTAGAAGCGATTTTTTTAGGGAGATTAAAACGAAATACAAGGTAATCCATGAAAGAAATGAAACTTGAAAATAACTTCTCAACAGAATCAACAAAAATATCACGCCTAACATGATGAAACGAAGTCGCCAGCAAATTCAATTAAAATCATGAAAACCAGAATTACAAGGAGATTAAATAAATTAAAGAAATATATTTGTATTTCAAACTCTTATAGTGCTATTGTAAACATCGAATTGAGAAAACAAAGGGATTATTCAGGACTAACTCGAATAACACGCCGAACAACGTAACTATTGCAACTTTTAAAAACTAAATAGCGGGTCCACGTGTTCACAAAATTAACCAATCACCTTACATATTTCATGAAATACTCATCGAAAAATGTTGAGAAATGGAGAACTAATGACAACGTGGACCATTTATTCAAGCGATTGCCAAATTGCATGTTCAGCCAATTGTTCGAGTAGGTGGCCATGGCTTATTAGAAATCAACATAGAAATGATATCTACAGTGAAATCAGATTTTGAAGTTTTTAGTTCCAATATAATGATTGAACAATTTTTTGAATTCGCTTCAAACAATTTATGCAAATTTATGAGCACATTTGTTGTCTGGTTCAATAATTATGTTGAAGTTGAATGAATTATGAGTTTGAAGAACTATCCATTATTAATTCTAATGGTTTGAAAATTTGTTGTACATATTACGACAAACTGGTTATGCAAATGTATAAACACCTTTGTTGTCTGATTACATAAGCAGAGCTTAGAAGCATTATGAGTTTTACAAATTATAGATTTTCAGTTCTAATATGCATTCAAATCCTGTTGTATTTACGGCAAACTGGTTATGCAAATTTATTAACATATTTATTATGCTGGTCGCATATGCAGAATTTCACGGTATTAGCATTAAAAATTTCATATTCACGGCAAACTACTTATGCAAATTTATTAGCATACGTATTGGTTGCATATGCATGAACTCGAAGGCATTTATAATTTCAAGAACTCCAAGTCATCGGTTCCAATTTCTATTGTGTTGTAATTTTTTGTATTTAAAATGATTCTGCACATATTGATTGTTGCCTAATGCGCTGTCAATACATTAGTCGGACGAAATCTTGAATCTAATTTTTTGGGCAGTGTGATGAAATATTGCTGATACTATTAAATCTCATTTATTGTGATCTAGAGTGAAACAAAAGATCATGATTAACATTAATTAGCTCGTAGTAATTAATCCTTAATTGGCACACATGGGTGAATTTCACCCATTGGTAATACAAACTCGCTGCCCTCTGGCGTAACCGGCTGCTCATCCCTGTGCACCCTTCATAGTTGAACGTTGCCACAATTTCTTCAGTTTGGGAATCTGTGTTGGTTGCATACATCAATTTTTGAAGGGGCAGATTCACTTCTGAATTTTTATGTAAATTATTCATTGCATTTTTCAGGTCGCAAAAATTGAAAATAAAACCATGCTATGTTGTAGTTCGAACGATTTTCAAAAAGAAGAACAAATTGCCTATCTTCAATACTGAAGGAGCTAGAAATTTTCAAAAATTGTTTTACTCTATCCTATGTATGCTGCCCTTTCAATTTTGATACTATGCAATTTTTTTGTAATGGAATTCTGCATTTCAGCGAGCAAAATAACATATTATATTTCAACTTCTTGAGTGACTCAGCACAATTTTTATTTTCTAATTTAAATTACTTTTATGTGTGCCATCAGAGGGTCGATTAAACAGTGCTGAAAAATTTGCGTTTCATAATCATATTTAAAAAAATTTCTCGAGATGTACCTAATCAATAGAAATAGAAAATTTTCGGAAATGCTGTTAATTAAAGTGTGCCTAAAATCACCAAAGAATACTTCCTTCAAATTTCATGTTGTAACATAACGAAGTCGCAAATATGGTAATCATGTTATATTATTTTAAAACATAAACGCAGTTTAATTTATTACTGCGCAATAATTAACGCTAATCGGGATTTTTTACTTCATTACAGATCATAACAAATAAGTATTAATAGTTGAATCAGAAATATTTTTTCCATGCTACGCCAAATAAGAGATTCAAGATTTCGTTCAACTAATGCCTTGACAGCTGTGTAGGCAACACACAATACATTAGAACTATCTTAAGGCGAAGTTGCTATGCAAATTTATTAACACATGTGTTGTGCTGATTGCATATGCACAAATTCTAAGGCGTTTAGAACGTCACGAAAACGAAAATTCAAAATTATGATGAAAAATTGAAAAAAGTACTAAAATGAAGAATAGCAAAAAATTCATCGTTGAACAATTACAACAAATAAATGTGTAAAAAGATGATAAGCTCTAAAAAGCACTCCCAACTGAAATTTGTAATGCAATAAAGAAAATTATAGCGTATAATGCATCGCAAAAATACACCCAACCATTCATATACACAATAACTACCGCCTAAACGAATTCTACTTTCTACAACTTCCTCGCAAAACTCATCATTACATAAATTTCATTCAACACTCGGTAAAAACACCGCCACGTCGCCAACCCCAACGAATTTCCCATAATCATATCGCCATTAGCTGGCATAAAATTTGGAACAAAACCTAAAACGTAAATTTCACCTTACGCGTCACTAAAACCAGACTAAATGGCGCTAAAATCAACATAATTTGCAAATTACAACGAGCGAAAAAAATCTTCCCAAATGCGATAAAATTTTATACCCGACAATTTCAATACCATCAGCGCGAATCCGCACGCGAAAAAAAAGACAAGGCACCGATGGAAAAAGTTGAAACGGAATTCATCGACATTACCTTATCGCTATGAGAAAAAAAGGCAAAATAATAGACCTATGCGATTGTTAATTCAACTGAACCGATTACAAATTTTACAAGTACGAGAAAAATTCAAAGTAAGGTTTTCCCCCCATTAAACGCTATTAGTTAGCGCTGAAAGAGACAGCAAAAAGGTCGCTATTAAAATCTGCCTAATGTCTTCGAAACGTTTCAACATCAACTGCAAATTCTAGATAAAACATAAATTTTAAATAAAGAAAAAAAACTACATCGCGGGTGAAAAAAATCTCGCCTCAAAATGAACACGGTTAAGTATTAAAAAACGAGAACGAGAGCATAACCGCGTATACTCCACCGATTCATCTATAAAAGCTTCGCGATTTTAACGCTTTTCCGATAGTTTTTTCGCGGTTCATTGGGTTTTTATGCTTCGCCAGAAATTAATAACGCCGTTATAACCATCTGACAGGGTAACCGCTGGCGGTAAAGAGACAAATATATTAAAATATACACGCCGCATAAAAAACGCTCGCTCTTCGTATTGTTTCCGTTTGCTGTACATCGTGAAATTTCAATAAGCTCCAGATTACGCGAACTTATTTACTCGAAATATTAATTAATACCTCTCTATACATCGTCTTTTCTCGTTACTCGCGAATAGAAATCTCGCTCGCGCTTCCATTTGTACTCGCCGATCAATCAATTCGCCGAGCGTCGTGTTTTTTTCATTTAATAAATTACAGTCGCCGAAACGATTAATCAAAATCCACGAGCTGCGAGGTTTTTCTCCTTTTCGCATTGATTTATAAAAAGCTCGCGCCTTTTCGCGTCTTCATTACTCATTTTTTTTATTCGTATACGCATCGAATCATTACACGAACGCCTACTCTAGACGAGTAGCCTGGCAAAAGCTTTCCATTTTTTTTTCTTTTATTCCCATACACAAGAATGGACTAGAATACGAAACTTTACATCTTTTCATCCGAGATTCGTCGGGTCATTCTACTGAACGTGAAAGTTTCAAGTTTACCGACCAGTCCCACCAAACGGGATGTACTTTTGAATAATCTACTTTGAAATCCAGAAAAATTCTCTTCCATTGTTGATCATTCGCTTCATTCCGATAAGGAATTTTGTGACGTTATTTTACAATATAATGAGAGCCAAGAGCTCTCGTACTCGAAAAAACACGGTTACTTGAACCAAACAGGTACCTACAACGTACTATAATCTGTAAAAAATATATATATAGTTTCCAAACGAGAAATTCATGCAGAAAGTGCACGAACACGAATAAATAGAAAGTCAAGATACTTCAGACATGATGTCATTGACCAAATATTTTTCAGTATGTTTTTCTATGTTCAAATACGTATTATCTAAATAATAAGAAGGAGGAAATGATGATGAATTCGAGCATCAATAATACATAACTATGGCTAAAGATATTATTGAACACTAAATTGATAAATAATAAGCATTATTAAGCTTCAGTCCTTACGTAGCGAGGAAGAGCGAGGAAGTGAGCTATAAAACTATGTAACTACAATATTAACTTTCGTAAGTACAAATATCGAATATTTTATGCTTCATTAAGAGAAAAATTCGACGAAGGAAAGTGAATAGTCAACTTGGAAAATTATGAAAAATAAGAAACTACTTTATTAAAATAAAAATAAAAAATCATGAGCGGATGTAAAACATCAAATTAATCATAACTGTAGTTTCGAATGAAAGGAGAAAGTGTTGGAGAACATACCATGAATAATAATAATTTTATTTGCGTATTGGCTAACACTGTTCTTCTTTCGATTTCATGTGTTTGGAGTTCTCAAGTTCGAATTCTGAATCAATGTTTTATTTAGCCTCTTAAGAAGTCTCAAAACTCCAAATTTTGGAAAAATGAAATGTTACATTTTTCAATTTTTTTTTTTTTTTTTTAATAGGAGGTTACATATAGTAAGGAGACCCAAATTTGAATTACTTTTTCAAAAAATGATAATGGAGGGGTTACAATAGCTGCTTAATGATCTCGAAAGGACATCATAAAAATTTCAACCACCTAAATTAATTTTCCGAGCCTCACTTCATACTGAAAACGCAGTAAAAAATTTTCAAAATTTCAAGAAACTAATTTTTCCTTCCAAGAGTCATATTTTGTCGTCCAAAGATTGGAATAAAATTTAGCAGCTAATTTTTGAAAATTTATAGGGATTGAATTGTTTTTAAATTTTTTTCAAGAAGCAACAATTTTGGTTATTTCAAAAATGAACAAGAAATGGGTAATTCATTGGTCATGCGCACAGCATAAGCTTAATTCAAGCTATTTCGGAGTTCAAAGGGAAAATATGCTCATTTTTACACCATAAAGTTTCTCAAAATATCACATTATTGCTTCAAAGTGACTTCGTATGAATGTTTTAGCATTAAAACGCTCAGACTTTAGAAATATTTTGCCTCTTAAGTCTAAAAAAGCTTGAATTAAACCCGTTCTGCGCACACGACTATTAAATTAGACATTTGTCGTACATTTTCGAAATTAATCAAAATTGATGCCTTTAGGGAAAAAAAATTTAAACAGGTACGAACACCCAAATTTTAAAGAAATTGGCAGCTAAATTTTTTTTCAGTCTTTGAATAACAAAATATGACTCAAGAACGTGAAAAATTTTCAACTCCCCAAAATTTCGATATTTTTTTTTTTTTGGTGAAAATTCTAAAATTTTTTGAATTTCAACTTCGTTTTTTGAGCGGGATGGAGGTCTGAAAATTGAGTTATAGGGCTAAAATTTTTATGGCTTTTTTTTAAAGACATTTAGGAACTACTGCGCATCTAAATATTCAGTTTTTTTTCAAATAAATTCAATTTTTAATATAATTTGATTTTTAATTATTATCAATATAAATTATTTTATTATAATTATTTATTTATCTAATAACTTATATATTAATTAATTAATTAATATTTCATTAATATCATGTTTTTGTGTATAATTAATTTTATTTATTTAAAACAAATATTCAAAAAATTATTAAAGTTAACTTAATTTAATACTTTTTGAAAAAAAAAAAAAATGAAATTCCCCTTCCTCAAATTGTACATTATTTCCTAGTACATTTTCCATGAGAATTCACAAATAAAGGTAAAGTCAACATAAACATGTCTTGAGTGGGTATGGAGAATTCAAGAAATTTTATAACTTAAAATGTTCTTAGAAAATCATATTTTGTTTCAATTTTTCAACTTTTCTCCTTGAAAGGATAAATTTTTGTTATGTTGATGTCCTCCACTCACTCTATCGTATTAGATCAAAATCAAAAATTTTGTTTTGATTGAATTTTAAAGTATGCATATGCACCCAGGGGCATAACTAAGGGGGGAGGGGGGAAATGGGGGGAGCTTCCCCCCAGGTGTTTTGAAAAGTTGGGAAATTTATAATTGTTCAACACTGAAATTGGGAACTTGAATTTCTTTTGGGAAAATAAGAACTCGAATAAATTCGAACTGATGCCAACTTATATCATGTATAGCGCACAACCAGGTACGTAGCCCCATTGGCTTTTGGAAAGTTGGTAAATTTAGAGTTTTAGCGTAAAGTTGGTAAACTTGACCACTTGCGCAGTATTATTACAGCTATTTTTAAATTTTTTGGAGACTAAAAAAAAAAAAAAAGGTCAACAGTTGGTAAAATTTCATGGTATTAGTTGGCAATTTTTGGTTTTCTCCCCCCCCCCTGAAGAATGTCCTCAGTACGCCCCTGATGCACCCTTAACGTTTAACTCAACTGTTATTGACAAAAAATATATTTTTAAATATTCACATCTCTCCACTAGATCTTGAGTGATATTCATGCACCTAGATACCTACATAAGTATCTGCTATAATACATGTATTTCAATAAGTATTGACTAATCACCTACAAATCGTCTAAAATATAAACATATGAGACGGGACACTGCAATAGCTATCTTTTTCTTTTTCTTTCAAGCTCAGCTGAAAAATAAAGCTATTATTGCATAACTCAACCTTTAATTTAACATTTGTATCGAGCATTTGACCGAACTAACCTTCCCATCTAAATTCTCTTTGCCTATAAGTTACAACGATGTATCGTGTACTTCGAGAATTGCCTTACTAGTTCAGCTGATGCAAAATTTCCGTCCTCAATTGCATACGATAAAATTTGCTCATTTTCAACCCATCACGAACTCGCAATTTCTCTCCAATGGGCTTCGGCGTATAAAAAACAACCCGACGCGTAACGATTTCGCAACTCCTTGAATCATTAAAGATCGCTTAAAAACACGACTTGATTAGGAAGAACCCTCGTTACCATCCTTGCGAATTGTTCGCTCATCGTTTCTGCGTACGCGACAATATCTTTATCAAATATTAACGTTGGTTGTATCGCGGTATAACGCCGACTTCAGCGTTTCTCCGAATGATATTATTTCACGATAAAGGTATTTCAGAGAAGGCAAAAAAGCACGAGCGAAAAAAAAAATCACGTTAAATTCCCAGCAATAAAAGATCATACGTGACTTCGCCAACATTTTCCTTCCTAGCTGCAGATTATGTCTGCGTAGAAACCTTCGTCAAATTAGATTCAAATATCAAAGATTTTCGATAACGAAAAGGTAACCTATTTGCGAGAATAACGTTGTTTGTAAAATGATCATGTCTAGAGTGGAGCAATTTGAAAGGTGAAGAAGAACTCCGATGCCAGCGTGGAGGGCTGGATACGCGATATACGTACTATAAACGAATATTTGAAAACTTTCCAACTTTACTTTCGAATGGCGTATAGAAAATGGTGGTTCTTTTATTATAATAGCGAAACTGGCAGCATTAAAAATGTCAGCTACAGATGCAAATTCGCAGTCGCTTCGAATATTGGTTTGAGAATGGAAATTTTTTATTGTTCATAGTTCGCGAAATGGGAATAAATGAAAAAAAAAACACAAGTATCAACTCGTTACCGTAGGAAAATACCAAACAATCCGCATACGTATTTGGTATTCGTTTCGCAATTTCTAATTACACGACCTTTTCGTATCGTCATTGTGGTCGACGACGTTATAAAAAAAATACCGACATTGAATTAATACTTGGGCGACACGACAGGCGCTCGAATTATGCTAAAATTGTATCGCTAACCTCTAGAATTCGATTCATTACTTTAGCTACACTGGCTAAACAGCGTGAAGCTATAACAATATCACCCAAAGGCATCGGCTCCGTAACTTCTATCCGCACAAAATCCAACCGTTACCACGTTCCTCGCTAATATGGGCTAATGCGAGTAACGAAACTCAAAACGCTTTTTCCTTCTACAAAGCAACTTGCGTATTATTAAATATAATAAATTCTACTTTTCTCGTACTTATGTTTGATAAATCGTTTCGTAACGGTATCGCAGCGCTAGTTAAACCATTATCCGCTCGCGATGGTTTGGTCAAAGGCTCTTAAATGATTCGCAACATACGCCCAAACCATTCGATCGATTAGCTGGAAAATTCGAGCACCTATCCGGGCTCAGTAAATTGTTGTTGATAAATTCGACGAGGCAAAATTTCGCTCGTAAACATTTTTTTTTTTTCGAAAACTCTTTCGCGTCCGCCAAATAACGATAAGCTTAAAAGCATTCTTGCCGTTGGCTGAATTCACGTCGACAAAAAATTAGCTTAAAACAAACTTAATGTTAAGCACTTATTCTACGTCAGCTCGCCTAAACAATCGGCGGCAAAAATTAGCCTCATAATTTCATATTCATTCTTGGAAACTTTTTCCTCCATGATGTTTTTTTTTCCAACTCTGTATTTTCAGTCGAGTTTTTAATAAAAAATCTAGCTATTACAACCTGCCTCATTTGTGATATCTTCAACTTTCAGACCATATGTTAGAGATGCTTATCATCAAAGCAGTCGGCATTCGGTGGTAATTCCAGCCATTAGTCAAAAACCGTGATCAAACGGTATTCTCTACAATAAATGTATTAGCAAATTTTTTTCATTTGAAATTTTCTTTCAAAAATCGAGCGAAATTTTACAAATTTTCACTAAGAGCTTTTTTACAGAAAATGTTTCGCTCTTTAAAAAATGTTCTTATATAAATTTTGAAATTCCAGGTATTTACTGAGAAAAACTCAAATTTAAAACCCTCCTAATACATCTTTTATGAGAAATAATTTTTTGATCGCTATTTCCTACTTCACCACCACACTTTTTCCCCATGGGATGATTCTTCGAAAACATGCCGTAGCGACTGTGAAAAGTTTCAGTTCGTACATCTGCCAATAATATCCATTATGATGTAAGTATGGGATATGGACCATAATGGACTTAAAGATTCACCTCTCCTAAACGAAATTTATTTTGCTGTCTTGGTATGTAACTACAAATATTTTTACAGGACTGATTAGTTCCTCTCTTCTTTACCTAGATTATACTTGCTTGCAGATGATTGCTGATAACCTCTTTATTACTCATACGCTCAAACTTAAAAGCTAGGTATCTCCAATTATCTCCTACAAAATCACCAGAGAAGATGAATTCGCAATATGTTGTACTTCTTGTCCCAAATTATTATGCATGTGTTAGGGTGGCAATGAAATTCATGAGAAAAATTTTTTTCTCCTGATCAGATAAGGAACCCCCTAAAAAGTTTCATTTTGCTATAAAATTATGATTCCCAAAATTTCAAGTCGATAGGTTAATATTAATACGTGGTGCAGAGTCGTTAAAGTTGAGTACATAATATCTTTACTATGGTTGTCCAGCCTTATTGAAGGGAAATTTTTTTTTCGATTTTTTTGAAGTTCTCACTCCTGAATTTTTTTCTTTATGCTTCTACATTACACCATTATTAAGTTATCTGGAAAATTGAAAAATCTTTTCAAATTTTTCAGGAATAAAGTCTATCAGTTTTTGTGAAATACAAAATACACAATTATTACATTCTGAGAAACATTATGAAAATAAAAACCCCAGGGTATAATTAAAAACATCAAAAACACGGGAATAAGGGTATTTGAAAAAAAAAAAAAAAAAAAAAAAAAAAAACTTAGACCATTCAACATCACCCAAAAGGCGACTGAGAACTCCTGAAGTACTGTGGAATTACTGATAATATTCCTGAGATATCATTCCTTATATGTGTAAACTGAAAAAAATCATTCGCAATTTATAATAACAATCATAAGTGAAGGAAAAGCGACAATAACTTATTTTCAGAGTGATACCTTCAATATTGAGGAGATGTTCCTTTTTTTTATAAAATCATTCGCATATTCTGGAATTAATTACTGAAAAAAGGAACTATTCTCAAGGAATGAATCTCAAAATGAATTATTGTCATTTTTCCTTCATTTATGGTATCTGTTACTTTAAAATTTCTCTCGGTGTATAAGAGATTGTAATGTTAATTTGTAAGTTGTTTTGTTAAATTAATCGTTACAAATGGCTACGATGCCGAACGACACTAACTAAAAAAATTTTAAAAATGCACAAATATTTATATTTAAATGTAAAACATTTTTTTTTTTCAAGTCTAAAAAATTTAATCTTACTTACTTTAAAATTTTTTAAATATTTCTAAAATATATTTTCTTGGATTGTCGACCCGACAACAAAAAGTGGTTCACTCAAATTTACAAAGGAGGGTGAAAGAATCAAAAATACCTCAGAATAGAGTGACTTAACGACACCTACGAATTCATATGTTGCTCCCTAAAATGAACTCGAAGGGAAGCTGAAGCAAAAAAAAAAGTTTTCGAGGAAATTCTGAGCAATAAAGTTTCTTGAATCTTCTGTATCTCCTCACGAAAAGCACTTAGAGAACAGAGGCTTTTTATGTGAAGTTATTCACCAAAATTGGGCTCCTTGAATAAAATTTTGATCAAATTTGGTTAAAAATGTCAAATGATCAAAATCTATGAAAATCTTAAACAGGCTTAAATGTGAGCTCACACGATCACTGAAAAGAAGAAGTACACTGTATTTCAAACTTATTTTCACATGTGATGTTGGAAGACGGGGTGATGGGACAGAAAAAGGTAATCATCCTCAGAATGTGATTTTCACATGTGATACGGGAGGGGGGAAGAGAGTGAGAAAGGAAATGAAAGATCGATACTTTTCGATTATGATTGCATACGATATAATATGCTCAAATTACCAACATATTCCAACTCTGACTTTCTACGAAGATTTGGAGGAAATCTAAAGAGAAATAACCTTTGGAGGGGAAGCACAGTAATGAGATACTATGAAATGTCCATTTTTCTTTACTAAATGTCCCTAGAAAGGTAAAACATCATATGTAAGATCAATTTATGACAACAATATGGCGTCTGAAGTTTTGGTCAAAATAGGCTCAACATTATGAGACCGTTAGAGCGATCTCAAATGGTTGGAATTCATTAAATATAGATTCTTATTATGATTCTTGTGGGCAAAAAATGCAATATTCTTCTAAATTCAAAGTTTTAGTCATGGGTAACGAGATAGAGAAGTATTTTTAGTCTCGGTACTTGGTAACGATGTTTTATTCATTTCGATATAACAAGGAGGATCTTTCTAGGTGAGGTTTTTACCTACAACTAAGTAAGTTGCAACATTCGACACACATAATTATAAATTCATAATACGATGGGGTGGTTTACTGTACCAACAAAAAGCTCGAACTTCATTATCATGTGATTGATCTGAAGATTAAAATATGAATATAAGGGTCCTAAAATTTTAAGATCTCCGATTACCTATGATTTGATTAATAAGGACTCTTATAATAACTGTGACCTAAACCTAAAATATATTCCAATATCAACTTCTAGAGTTACTATAGGGATACTGAGAGTTCGATTAACTAAAAATTCAGCTCCAGTAACGCGGCATCACCGCTTACTTTTTTTTTAATTCCACTAATACGATCGCGCCCGCAAAATGCGCGGATTGCGATCCCTAATCGTTGCCAAGATTAATGCGTTTTTATATCACGCCGCCGTTCCGTCACCAATTACCTAGAGCAGCACGACGCGCAGCCTTTTCACAAAGACACTAGGGGCTTAAGATTAAGTAATTCTGTCAAAAACACGAATTTCGACCGTTCGTTTTTCGAAAAGATCTTCGGACGTTGTTATTAAGTTGTCGTGTAAGCTCGACGGTTATATTTGAAATTCGGTTTTCGCTATACTCGCGCCCGACCACGATACCGGGGCTTTGGTTCTTTTACCATCAAATTAACCACATACAGAGACGACGACGCTTGTTTATTTAATCGCGAAATGTAACTAGTCGAGCGTCTTTCACTTTCGATATCGACGGGCGCTATTTTTCCGCGCTCGCTTCTTTATTTCCGACCAGACCCGTTTCTGATTACGATCCGGTGGCGTTTGGCGGTCGCAAAAATAAAATTCGTTTTTATAGATAAATCGACGTACGTTTACTTTAATGTCGTTACGACAGTATCTGAGAAACATCTTGAACGAGTTTGTTTTCTCTTTCTTTTCTTTTTTTTTTGGCTATTTTTATTTTTTTATGTCTTTCTCGTACATATACCCACCTAAGTTTAGATGGATTTTTTGTCCATCTGCGTGTGCGTTGAATTGTGTGATGAGATATTACGTTTGGATTTTACAAAGATATTTTAACGATTTTATTACTTTTTTCTCTCTCCTTTTTTATTTTTAAGGACGAAACTGCGACGGCAAATTGTGAACAACAGTCAGGTCTTCAAGGACAACAGGTTATTATCCAGGGTACAGCGAAGGGATAACGGAGTATCGCTGTTTGAAAGAAATATAGGCCTATAGGTTGATAGTGAACCATCACTTTGGGCCCTTCTATAGTAGTCCCCAACTATTGTCAACTGTGAAATTCCGAGAATTCCATCGCTTGAAATATTTTTTTATATTAAAAGTAAATATAGAAAAACATTTTAGCATATGAGAATTTTGATTATGTGGCCTCGTGCGCTTAGCAAATGGTGCTTAAGATGTTTTTATGGTAGATGAGATCAGCATCGAACGTGACACGTATTCACTAGAGGTCAGAAGAAACTATATCTGCGATATGAGGAATTTTTTCCTTCTCCTACATTTTGACGTCATGCTGTGCAACTACTCGTAAAATAGTGCGTTTTTTAAATACTACGTGTGTTATATGGGAAGTGAAGATTATTTCCAGGGTTTTCGACATTTTCTAGATAAGATTATACAGGGTGTTTTGAAAGTGGCCAGTCAAACTTTGTCATTAGATAGTATGCGACGAAGCGAGTAAAAAATGTTATTTACATATATAGCCTATCGTGAAAATTGCAGGTGCTGGCACGAGATGAAGGTAATCAAATAAAATTATGTCCTTAGATTGCGCCCAAAGATGGTCATTACGAATATTATTTGTCTAGTCAATAATCAAAGAAACATAATTTTATTTAATCAACTTCATCTT
Source organism: Phenacoccus solenopsis (assembly GCA_009761765.1). Lineage (NCBI taxonomy): Eukaryota > Metazoa > Arthropoda > Insecta > Hemiptera > Pseudococcidae > Phenacoccus > Phenacoccus solenopsis. The sequence continues at coordinate 14,927,161 of CM019752.1, forward strand.
TTGCCAGCGCCTGCAATTTTCACGATAAACTATATATGTAAATAATATTATTTACTCGCTTCATCGCATACTACCTAATGGCAAAGTTTGACTGGTCACTCCCAGAACACCTCGTAGTTTCTGGGGAAATATGTAAACACTGAAATTATAAAAAATCACATTTTCAACCTGTACATATTTTTTATTTCTACCTTCTTCGCCTTGTCGACGAGAAAAAGTTAATTTAAATAATCCTTTGGGGATTTGGAATATTTATCTTTTTTCTATCAAGCTTATTCAATCAAGAATTCAATAAAAAATGTCTGAGCGCTTTTCTATAAAGATATTATACCAATAATTTTATCTCTCTCCTTACTTATCTTTATGTTTTTATACGTGGTCGTTACCAAGAAAGTACGAGTATATAGGTAGTAATAAAGACTTTTCCACACAAATTATGGTGTTCTAAAAAAATGTGTTCTTCATCCTTTAAAAATAGGACAGTCATTCTTCAATTTGCTTCATTTTCCTTCATTAAATTATGTTTAGGACTTAGAACAGCCTATTGGAGAACACAAAACTATTTTCATAAGAAATATTATCAAATTGCAGTACTTTACATTATAATTGTCTGGGTTTTGAACCAGATCGAGCCTCTATTTCATATCATGTATTGTTCACTATATTTCAAATTCTTCTTCACAAATGTTGTTGAAGGGGAGGAGGAGGTTTTATCGATCTTAAAATATTGGGAGGGGGTATTTAAGGGGTCAATGAATATAAAATGAAACCTAGTGACTAACTTCGTGATTTCAGTTTCACAAATGAATTTGGAGGGGATTAAAGCAGAAAACGACATTAAGAGGGGAAATTATAATAAGAAATTTTATGAATTTTCCAAATCTCATCAAATCGACTAGTCGACGACCTGAATATGACATCTTGAATTTCGTTCAAAATGGATCCAAAGATAGCGAATCGTACAATTTGAAGAAATTTTAAGGAGTTAGAAGTGACTATAATTTGAAAAAAATGCGTTTATATTATCGCTACATGGCAAGAAATACTATATTTATTTCAAGTTGTTAAGTGGTTTCGGAAAAAACAAGATAGGGGTTTTCAGACTTAGTACTGGATGTGGGGATAAAATGGAGGTTTTGATTCAGTAATGAATGTGACTTGTGGGCTTGAGAAGTATACTCGATAATACTTGCAAGTGTAAATAAGCCCAAACTAAAAACTCAGCTCCTGTAATTCAGTATTGATGCTTATATTTTTTTTCTAAAAACAGAAATTAGAATTTTTTTCAGTTTTACTTCAACAAAACTTTTGCCTGTGGATTTAAATATTTTGCACCAACTTCGTTCATGCTTTAACGAGTAGAAGCCAGAAGCGCGAGTTTTCGTTCATTTTTTGTATGTTAAGTTTGTAGAACACACAATGGCGTCGGCAGGATTAAAAATTGGGGGGGGCACAAAAGGGGCCAAGAATTTAAGATTTTTCTAGTCTTTCGTATTAAAAATATGTGTTTTTTTTGGGAGAGGGTCTAATAATTTTTTTATGTGAAAAAATCGTACAAGGGTTAATAAAAACAAATTTATTCTTTTCTTCGAACTTGAAAAAACATAAGTAAGCAGGTACAAATGGTATAAAATAAAAAAAGAAATTAAAAATATTATTTAGTGAAAAATTTGGTTATTCTCAGGAATTTCAATTTTTTGGTTGGGGGCCAAAGGGGGCCAGAAATTTTTTATGGGAGGCCAGGCCCCCCAGGCCCCCCTTAGCGACGCCACTGAGAACACATAGTTTTCAAAACTTTTTCATCATATTTCCTTATTTGAAAAACAAGAACGTGAACAAGAATGGAAACGAAAACAAGAATGCGTATGGGACTGAAACTGGAAACAGGATGGGGACCGAGAACGAGAATAAAACATAGAATGGGAACATTCTACGAATGAGAACGAGACCCGAAACATGACTACCAAAAGAAACAAGAACGAGAATGGGGCTAGGAACGGGACCAAGACCAGGAATGGAAATAAGAACAAAAAACATAACCCTCATAAAAGTGTAACGCACATTTGAGGAGCTTGGTTCCAAAAGTGACTTTATCCATTTATGCCAGAAATGAGTTAGGTACTATTCATTATGAGTTATCAGATGGACTTACCACAGTTGTCCTAAACGCCTTGTTCTAGTAGAAAACTGTCCTCAAAATAGTACCTTGGAGTCAAAACTAGAAAGAAAATTCAGAGATTTGAAACTCAATTTGGTGCAAAAAAATGAGGCTTAGAGTCAAACTAACTTTAACCATCCTTTAAACTGGGAAATTTCCCTGCTGGAAAGGAAATTTGGGGAAATTTTGTATGAAATATTTTTCTAACCTGTTCCACAGTACGCATACCTATTTACATTTATCTATTGCCGTTTTTTGGTTCTCCTGAAAAAAGTTGATTTTGGATAAAGTTACTTTTAGAACCAAGCTCCCCATTTCAGGAACAGAATATGTAACCAATAACATATTTTTGAAAACAAAGGAATAAAGAACAAATCTTTTATTCTGTTCAGTGAGAACATAACAAGATGGGAACTATTTTTTCTTCGTTCTTCCATCAGCCATATACCTGAAAGTCCGAGGTACCAAAAAAAGGGGGGAATAGGCCTGAATGTCCGAGGTTTAGAGGCTTCTATGTCCACAATATATGTACCTGAACGTCCGCAGAGGAAAACGATGGAATTTGTTTGACGAGGGCAAAATGTTTAAATATAGGGCGCGATGTAGTCAAATCGAACAGCAATTCGCAATAATAATATGAAGATGAATTCATCTCAAAACATTCTCATGCATTTAGTTATCGAAGTTGATAATATGCCAAATAATTATAAACACTTACATGTAACTAATCGCGAAAAATTGTTGAAAGTATACAAAAAATTGATACATTAAATAATAATTTTGAAATTTTTTAAACGGGTAACACTAACATATCCGTCATAAACTTATTAACAATGGTTTTTGAACTGATGGCAATGGCCCATTTTTCTAAAGATAATCGAGACGACTGACTTGGCCCGATGTATGTTGATTTCTCATCTCCATAATAAACTTGCGGCGACTGCCTTCGCTGCCATTGCCATCGCGCTCTTCTACAACCTCCTGCCTACGTTGTAATAGGCCTTTATTCTCTTCCGCTCTCTAATCCTCGTCCTTTCTCCTAAGTCACGTTCTCTCCGTTTTCTATCTTGCCGCCTGTCGCCTCTCGCTAAAAAACCAGTTCGCTAGAGTTTCCCTTCCCTCAGCGCCAGCGTACTTTCCACCCTTAGTTTTAAGTTACGATTAAGATGTTCGACAGTTCCTCACGACAGGAGAAAATAAACGGTTCGAAAGCGCGTCTTGCTTTTACTTTCTCTACACGCACCACAAACTCAATTCTTTTCTGTTTTTCCTGTCTGGATATTAAATACTTATTCATTTTAAAATCAGCTATTTTTAGAGACGATTCAGTTTGAATTTCTAATAAAATTTCGATTATTATCTAGACAGGCGGATGAAGAGAATAAAAATTGGCATTATAGTCTCTATGATAGGATTCTGGTCATTTTTTGTAGAATATGGCTGTGCCAAGGGTACTGCTGCCTACAAAAATGGCGGGAATAATGCATCATCTGATATATAATTAGTAAGCACATAATCCGCAAAATCATTCTGATATTCGTAGGGAGCAATTCCTATTAGTTCACAACAAACATCTGCATTTTCTTTTGATGGTAGAAAGCATAGTCCAAAAATATATCTCGTTCATTTTCCAATTTCTGAATTTTAACCTATTTCATCTCTAGTGCAGAGCTAAGTTCTGCATGGCAATATTGCTTCATTTTCCTTTGAATATTAGACTTGTCATTACCTGCTATTGTTTCCATCATCGTACGTTCAGGCCTGTGAATTGCGCACGTTCATGTGGTACATTTAATCTGAGAGAAGTTAATATTATTTCGTAGTTTTAAAATATAAAATCAAATTATATGTTCGTACGATTAAAAACAGTCGAACATGTTTACTGAATTTACATACCTGTAGGTAACACAGATCACGAGGTAGAGCTCGCAACATTGTCACCCTCTGTACCGCTCGCAAAACATATCCATTCGATGACAAAAACCAACAACAATGGAAAACGATCGCCACTGCTGTATAGAAGAAAAATCATGCTGAAACATCAAATACAAACTCGTATAAGCCATTACATATCAATTTCTCTCCATTACGTTACCCTCGGAATTATCACCGATTAAGCGGATATCGTGTGTACGCAAATTGAAAACTGCAATTTCTCATTTCCGAGCCCGCGGTCTACCGTGCACGAACGTGGTATACGATAAAACACGACCGAACATTAAATCAAGCATCAGATTGTTTTTGTACCATCGTACGTAGCACCGTTTTCGTACCACATTCCGACGATAAAGGCAATTACATTGTTAAAACGAATTGAACATTTTTGCTGCCCTATAAGATGACTTTGAAGCGGAATAATCTTCTCTCGAATACTCGGTCGGAATGATAATTCGGAGAATTGGAGATTCTCCATAGTTCGCCGTTTGTGCGCGCATTCGATACATAAACGAACCTACCCCGCCGGGAACAATTCGCCGCTTGGCTCGAGTACTTCATTTACTTACCACCGCGCTAATGCCGTTTTACAATCGCCTCGCCATCGTATTCGCCAATCGTACGTGTACGTTTAACTACTATCAATTCCCGTATCGCGTCGAGTACTAAACGAAAAACTGCTTAGTAGGTGAGATCGAGGTTTTTTTCCAGACCTCGTATATTAGCGAGTCTAACGATGAAATTATTTCGAAACTCGTTCGACTAAAAAATACCCGACTTTACCGCTTTACTGCCTCATTTGTCCGACGCATGTCTCGCTATAAGTATCATCAAAACTCGACCGCCGATCATTTTTCATCGCGAACGCGTATTCTTTTTTTCGTCGACTTTAAACGTTGCCGCAACATCGAGTGTACTTTTGTTGCGCACGCGAAATTTCCTCCTACATCGTATTTCTCCATGCCGTTAGAATCGTGTGAAATGCTTCGACGTGTCAAATTTTTTATCTCGATAACGCGAAAGGTTTGATATGTTTACAAGTGCCGATGCCGTTTCTAACGTTTTAAACTGACGTTCGGAGGCGTTTTTACCTCTCTTATCTTTGCCGAGGCAATTCGCGATTTTGTTCTCGCCTCGCTACAGCTAGCAGAAATTTATGGAGCGTTTCGCGCCGCTACCGAGCCCTTTTACTAGACCTGTTTAGAAATATTACGCTTTTCCACTTCACATTTAAAAACCCCATCTCGAAAGCCAGTTACCTACAGGAGTCGTTTTCGACGAAATTTCATCGCTGTTTTTAAAGCGGAGCCCACTTCCATTGCGGATGTAAAATTGAGCAAATTTTCACCGAGGAGGTAATATGAATTATTAGTAGGAATTTTATGCTCTTCCACAACCCGTTTGATTTAAATTATGTATGTATGTACTTTGTATAGATCCTTTTTTTTTAAAAAAGCAAGGTATGTGTTATAACCTGTATTACTTGTTGAAATATTTGTCAAGTACCTACTAATTTTTTCAAGCAAATTGAAATTTCTTCGCAAGAAAATTTCAACGTAATTGCCATGTTAAAATTATTTCAACCATCGTACACGCATTAATCTGCATCAATTTCGCTTTCCAAAAAAAAAAAAAATGTAAGCAGTCATGCCACACTATTGGGAATGAGTTTTTAATCGGGGCTGGTTTCAGGTTTGCACATAACTTTGCGAACGGCCTCTTCATGTCTACAGGCCACACCCAATACCAAGTCAGGAAACACTCAAGCTATACCTTTCAAAATCACTTCAGAAGTTAAATGCAGAAAAAATGTAGTATTTCTTGCGAATGCAATAATCAATTAAGCACATATTTTTTAAATCATAGCTACTTGAAGCTCTTCAAATTATCCTAAAATTTTTACAATCCGCCATTTTAAATCAATTTTGACTCAAATGTAAGAAACCATATTCTAGTCATCAACTAACCCCACATACGAAGTTTGATCTTTCTAGATCGATTTGGTGAGGAGATATGGATTCATGAAAGGGCATGATGGGATAAGATAGTCGAAAATGCCCCGAGAGATTTTCGAACGGGTTTTTGGGCAAAAGGTGGGCCACATCAAAAAAAAATTTTGACCAAAATTTCAGGCTCCAGATGCGCCTATTTTCTGAGATATAGGCAAAAACAAGTTTTTCGATTAACATTTTTTTTCTCGCCCTATTATAAAGGTGGAAAGTTGAAATTTTATTTATAGTATCTTCACAATAAAAGGTTTTTTCAGTAATTTTTTCAATTTTTTTCGATCAATTTTAAAAGAGTTATGCAATTTTTAAAATTTCAAACCTCCATTTTTATGGCAAGTTTTCGAGGTGCAATGGTGAAAAAATTACATAAAACGTATCTTTTACCACCAAACATACCATAAAAATTTCAGAATTTTTGGAGTGGTGTAACATAGTCAAAAAAAATTAAAACCATTGCAGGGCGCTATAAACCAAGCGGTTCGGTACTATGCGTGCTGTAGGCCGAACGAACGTTACGCGACGTTGCGTCGCCGCCTTAACGGTGCATAACAGCTTAACTGATCTTCTCGCGCTTAAAACATTACTTAGGCTTATATTTTTTCCTTTTCGGTCCGTCTGTTTATTTGAAGAAAGCAATTCTTTCATCACAAAAACAACCAATATTAAAAAATTACAATAAAAATAATTATATTCTTATTAAAAAAAATCGAAAAAATTACTGAAAAAACCTTTTATTGTCAAGATAGTATAAATAAAATTTCAACTTTCCACCTTTATAATAGGGCGAGAAAAAAAATGTTAATCGAAAAACTTGTTTTTGCCTATATCTCAGAAAATAGGCGCATCTGGAGCCTGAAATTTTGGTCAAAATTTTTTTTTGATGTGACCCACCTTTTGCCCAAAAAAACCGTTCGAAAATCTCTTGGGGGCATTTTCGACTATCTTATCCCATCATGTCCTTTCCTCTACAGCAATTTTCCCTTCGAAGGCCGTTTTTGATCTAAATTCATTTGGGAGGCTAAAATCAGAATGGGTTAGCCACTTTGGCTTATTTTATCATATGAACTCACAATGAAAAATTTTCGATCTTTCATATATCCCCACCATATGTTGAGGTCGATAATCCCTCCCTTTCCCCTTAAACATCATCTGTGAAGGTGAATTTGGAATATAGTATATATGCAAGATTCGAGAAATTTCATAACTCAAAACTTCCTCAAAAACCCGGTTTTTGCTTTAACTCGCCTCCAAATGCACTTATTAAACTGAAATTTAGATGTGTTGATGTCCGTGACTCATTCTTTCATATGAGATTAAAAACAAATAATTTGAGATATTTACCCTTTCTGCAGCCCCCCTTAAAGTTTAAGTAATCCATGATTTTGAGGGGTATTGAAAAAGCAAAAAAGTACTTTGAGAAAATCTTACGAATACTCACCTGCGCTACGCGTGGGAAGAAATATTTACACCAAAAAGTTGTCATTTGCCAGGTGATTACAAAAGATCTGAAACGCAAAGATTTGAAGACCCCACCCTTCCAACCCCCTTCGCAAATCAGGTAGGCTGTAATAGCTATTGTTTTTAATATAAACTCAGCTAAAAAAAATTGCAAAGATTTAACTTCCAGTCAAAGTCTTCTTGAAGTTAATAAGGTTTTATACTGACTTTTCGTTGTGTAAGAAATACTGTATTAGGCATTACTGAGAAGTAATTTTGAATTCTATCTTTTAGAGAATTGGGGTATTATAATTATTAATAATAATGCGATAGTTGATTTCGATAGTTCAAATGCTAAATTTTATATTAAAATAAAATATTCTTTAAATTTTTGTGTAATTATGAATAAATTATTGGTCACGTGTGTGATATGATATAAGGCACTTTATTAAAATTTATGAAGATTACTGACGAACTGCTGCTCCAAAAGATCTTTTTGGACTGTTTTGATGATGAAGATGTACTCTATGGGGGAAAAGGAAAAATTTTTCAATTTTTGAGTCATCTTGGCAATTATTAAAAATATGTTTAATGAAGACTTCCCAACCGTATATTATTCATTTTCAAAGGCAAATAATTCAAAGGACCTTCTTTTATCTCCAAGAGTAGGTACGTGGTTATAAACAAAAGAACAGGAAAATCATTCAATTTTGATCAAGCTTCAAGTTTTTTTCTGTAGCTGCTTCCCATTTCATAAACTGTTTATGCACTTTCTTGATATCTATACCTGTAACAGAAAAATATATGTATGTGATTAGTATTTTCGATCATAGAAGTATTTTACTTGTTAATGCGTATTCAATTATACGAGTAATTGAAGTGTAATTCATTATGACGATATACTGTAATGTGTATACTATTAAATTATAATGGCATTTACGACTCCATTGTCTTTTCTATGCGTAGAGCCTATGTGCTTCCTGTTAATACTCTCCAAGTAACAAGAACCTAACAGTGAACCAATTCACTGCCAAATTTTGAAATTTCTTATCATCTGATAACACCGAATGCTTCATTACTCATGTTCCAAAATTCTCAAAATTGAATATTTATCACTTGTTACTCTTCAATGTTTATATTATGTTTGAGTGATTCCATCTATTGGTCCAACATGTCAATATGGCAACACGGTAGCAAGTGACTCATATGTTAATCACCAAACCAAGTGTTTTCGTACATGTAGCTTCTAGGATATTGCCAATAGTCCAGAGGTGTCCTCAAGTACTAACGATAGGCAACTACTTTTACACATAAGCAACTATCAATTCTAATACTTGTGATACAAACACGAGGCATAGAATTCCAAATATTTCATTGGTTGTCTATTTTTCACATCATTACTTAACATTTATGTATAGAAAAAGAAAGAAAATATTTTGAATAACAATATCATCGGTGACGACCCTTCTTTTCGTGTTACGTAAGAAAACATTTTATCAACACACTTTCGTAACAAATTTTTGTTCTTTGTTTCAGATAAACCCCCGCAACTACCAATATAAATAAAAAATGGCGGCATTTGTAGCGAAAGCAGTAGTCGGAAATAAATTAAACGCTGTTAAAGGTAAGTTGAAACGGATTCTCAGTTTTAAAAATTTTATTATCCGACGAAACTTAAGACAAATTTAAAATTCCGCGACTCGTGAAAACTTGACGTATAAAACAGTCGAACGAAGACAAACTCTCGTCGAAGTTGACGCCTTCGACATCGAACGATATTAAAAAACTATAACGACATCGGGTGCGAACTTCGAAAGAAGATCATTCTTCGCAGAAATCAAACTCGAACAACTAATCGCTTGAAAAATGCACCAGACGAGTACAGAATATCGAATATAATACGTATTTTCACGCTTATCAATTTAATACCATCAAAAGTTAGGGGTCAACTTTGAAAAATTTAATGTCGCTAGATACGTTATTATGGTGCAACTCCGTTAATAAACCGTCTCAGACGGCTATTTACTTGTATGAGTCTTTGTGACAAATATGACCACGAACGTATAATTGTCGACGCGAGACATCAAAAGATTTTTCTCGAAATTTTCAAGTTCCAGCATAAATAACGAGTGAAGGCAAAGTACTCGTATAAAAAAAATTCACTTCGTCCATATTACCACCGTGTCTCGACTTTTTACGCTATTTGACCTGTGAAATATTATACCAACGATTTGCATAAGTTTACATTTTTCGAGGCAAACGACAATTAAATCACACTCGAGAAACATGGCATTAAAAATTATTCCTACAGATAAAAAAATTCTCCCCTTAAATTACTTCGGATGCATCTTTAATCTCTTGGGTGATATTTCATCATTTTTTTTTTGAGCACGTCGCAAAAATTCGTTGGCGCTTTAATGAAAACTTCAACGAGAATTTTTATTAATCAAAGAGAAAATGGGTAAATATACGTATTTTAGAAAAAAATAATTAAAATATAATTATTATTCATAACTGTTTGAAATAAAATGAATAAAGTATAATTAAAAAAGTAAATTAAATTGAAAAATAAAAAAATATACCTACACGCGAATAAATAAAACTTTTTAACTAAAAAGTAAGGCATTTTCTCAAATTTTTAGAAATTTTTTCTTCAAACTTCTTCAAAAAACTATTTTTTGCGCTGACTCCTCTCTAAACACACTTGAGAAGCTGAAATTTGTAAATGTTCGTGTCTTTGACTCACTCTTTCGTATGAATTCGAAAACAAAAATTCCGAGCAATTTTCCCCCTCTTCATTCTCTCTCAGAATTTAAGTAAAGCGTAATTTTTAGAATCAGAATTCAAAAAAAATTAATTTTTATAAATTCCATAAAGAGTTTCTCGCTAAATTTTCAGCAACTTTCATACATATTTGCCCGCACTAAATAAAAGAATATAGGTACCAAAAGTTGAACATTTCCATATGCTTATAAATGGCCTGAAACACAAAGATATGAAATCCCACTTCCCCCGATCTCTCTTTTTCAAATCAGATAGGCTGTAATAGCCATCATTTCTAAATAAAAACTCTCCTAAAAAGAAAATAAACAATGAATGTGTAAGGCATGAACAGGCATTTTTACTTTGAATTAATTTCAAATTTAAAGGTTTCATATAAATTTACTCGATTGAAAAGACTTAATAAAATGATTAAACTCGATTTTTCCAAAAAACGTTCGATTGTAGATTTTTCCACATGAAATAAAGTAATTTACCCGATTTACCTATAGTTTTTAAGAAAAACTTCGTGACTTGAAGATAATCCGATAGAGCACGCCTTTTTTTCGTAATTATTTTTCATTTTTATTTTTTTCCCCTTTTTTCTACTAACTTCGGATCAACTCGTCTCCAACTGGACAAGAAAATAAAGAGATTGGTAATTTTTTTAATGTTGTATGTTGATGCTGTATTAGACTTGGTAATTCATTTTTATTTTTATAATTTTTTTTTATAAATAATTTTTTTAAGTAATTACGATTAATCGGAATTGATTATTTTTTATATTTGACTACCTGCTTGAAATAGCACCTCAAAGGATAAGAAACTGAGCCACAAAATTTGATTTCACAAAATTATTTTCCTTCTATTCATCTGATTTACTCAACTCTATTCTAACCTTTCATTCATCCCCCTCCCACCCCTCTAAAAAGCATAAAAACAATAACAAAAACATCGTTCAACCACCTCGTATAAAATTCTCACCACCGCACCTCAACCTCGGTGGCTTTCGACGATAAAATACGTAAATTCTCGGTGAATTATTTGTTTCGAGGTTCACTCCATTTAGACGTTGGATTTCGTATTTGATTTATGGTCGCTCGCAGACCCATATACCACCAGCCGCCATCGTCGGAACCGCGAATGAATCAAATTTTATCTACGTCTAAACGGAAATTCTGAATTTATCAATTTTCGCTTTTTCCACCAGCTACCGCGAAAAAATACACGATGAAGGACAGTTACAATTGATAATTTTTCAAACTCCGAATTTTTTATATCGAAATCAATGCCTGACTTTTATTAGAACTTCGACTCATCGCCTTTTCATGTATTAATTCCAACAAAAAAAAAAAAAAAAAAAAAAAAAAGGATAACATTCCGTAGAAAATCCATAATAACTTTGAATATTTCAATGAACAACGAAATAAAATTTACTACAAAAGCAACGTCAAACGTTGGAATTTTTCTCCTTTAAAAAAAAAATCTACTTTAATTCTAATCAAAAAATTTTCCTTTTTAGAGCCTCCATTCCCTGTATAAAAAGTGGAGGGAAGTTAATCGTTGAATATATTTACATTGCTACAGCGAGAAACATCTAACATTAGATAATACGTACCGCAGAAAAATCAAGTCTATTTATACTAATACCTGTTACAAAAAGGGTGGCGGGTTATCCATGCTTCTGTTTTTCCATAGGTAAATTAACCATTCATTTCGAAAGGCAACTTAATTCTTGAACGAATAATTAATTATTTCATCGGGAAAATTCCATCGACGCGAAATATTTGCCATTAAACCAACGATCCACATACATAAATACAACGTAGTAAAATTTTGCGAACATTAGAAAAATACTTTAATCGAGATACATGGCAACGCGTATGGTACACACGAGCCTTATAATACCACGTTTCAGATTTACGTTTAAACTTAAATATTAGTTAATATCGAAATATGCTCGGCGGCAAAGGCTGATGATAAAATATGTAAACAAAGCGAATAAAATTTCGTGTTTGCCAACAAACCCGGCTCCGAGAGCGTTTCCGAAATACAATTCAGTAAATAACGACCGGCGTATAGCGGAATTGAATTTCGTACCATTCGAAATAGTATATCTTTTAATTTATGAAATGGGTCAAATATTTAAAGTCGTCTATTTCGATATCCGTTCGCACGTCTCATTAGTACGCATAAAGTTTGGTCCGAAAATCCAGAGTGAAGTGGGACTACGTTGGAAATCCCGAAGAAAAAATTCGGCCGGTTTTTTATTTTTATCGTTTATTTATTTCGTTTTACTTATCGCTCGTTTCGTTTTAAATTCAACACCGATAGCGTAAGTTTTACGCCCGCTAGGGTCAAATAAAAACTGAAAATATAAGCAACGATCTGTGAGACGAGTGAAAAACAGATAGAAGAAAATTGGCTTCGTAGTTTGTTTTATTATGTATATACGTTCGCGCTAACGTTATATTTTCTATACAAAGAAAATACCGAAAAAAAAAGGCGTTCTATAAGACTCGAAAGAATAAAAAAAAAGGTTTTCTCGTACTTCAAACTAACTGGAAAATAAGTAGCGAATAGGCACGACGTACGGAAAATTCCTCGCGAAAGTGAATTTCAAACCCCCTAGGTGAGGTATTTCCTTCAAATTTTCGGCGATACTGGAAAACTGGTGAATTACGGTCGCGCAAACGGGTCCTTATTATTACCTAAATCATCGTAATTCGCGCCCGCCAAGCTTACGACTTTTTTAAACTTTGAAAAACCCTGGTTCGCGTAAAGCGCCCGGCGACGCGGCGTTTTGACGTCGTAGATTAATGTTGGTTATTTTTATGGGTTTCGTGTTCCGTTTTCTTAATATTGCTAAAAATATTGTTGGCGCGGCGATACCGCTCGCAACTTTCGTATGTCATATGTTTTCAATTACCGACCGTATAGTTTTTCAGTTTCGCCTTTTAACCTTTCAACTTTATATATTATTTTACATTAAGGAACTACGTCGTCGTTCCACGCTTCCATGTAGTACCGTAGCGTGTAGATATATTTTCGAGTGCTGGCGTCGTTTTTCCTCTACAGCCAATACGCACGCGCTTTCCTTCGCGAGCAAACCGAGCGAGACCATCGGTTCAGAATTTATTACTTCGTTGGCCAACAGTTATGAAATACTTACGGCGACGAGTCGATAAATTAAAAACATCCGATTCGCCAAATATCGTAATTACATCGTCGATGAGTCCATTCAAAGAATAACCGTTGTACTCGTAAATACCTGAGGTGGTTGCATACTGAGTGTTTCAACTAAATGCGACCTCCTTCGTATTACATATAGAGCTACTCATGTGACACTCGTGTATGACGAATTGCCTACTTTACTTGATGAAGGAGCTGAAATACCGAAGTATAACAATAATGGGCTGACGTTCACTGACTTGCTGTGAATTGCATACTTGTCCTGTTCGTTTTGTTAGGTGAATTCTTATGGTTGTTCTATTATTGTAAATAATTTATGACGTCAAACAGAAGCGACCAATCATACGATATCGCAAAGAACTCAAAACGCACTAAGTACAATAATCAAACAAAAATCAGGCGAAACTATCCTACCCTAGGGAAGAGAAATCGAGTATACTGTAACACAATACACCTCATAACGTTGAATCGGTGAGCTGTATTTTTTACTTGGGTAGTATGATAGTGGAGGGGTAGTTATTGATTAAATTATGTGAAAAGTGTGAAAACGTTGAGAAAAATCGGTGTTTTTTATGCATTTTTCATCAACAAGTAAAATGCTCTATTGACCACATGTTTTAAATATTTTTTATAAGGTACCACAAAATCTTCTATCACGTATTTGGAGTACATGCACCTTGGATACCTCTAAATGCCGAAAAAATCATTTCTTTACTTTTCGGGACATATTTTTTGTTCGAAATTGTATCTTAGAATCTTGCCTTTTGTGCTAAAATGTGGACATAAATACATAATAATGTGATATTACTGAAAAATTAGGTAAGGCTATACGTAAATAGTGGACTTTACGATAAAGTAGAACAATAGCTGATATGTATGTAAAAGTGGTATCAAAGGAATAAAAATTAAATTCAAAGTTCAAAAGATCAGTTTTCTACGAGCTTTAACGGAGAATGCATGAGAGTCAAAGTTGTAGAAAATAATATTTCCTACAAGTTTGTTTTTATACATTTTTTTTCACCCCCCTTCATTCCCGAGATATTTGCAAAAAACTGAAAAAGCTTCAAAGTTCGAAAGCTCGACTGCTAGCGGACAGATTAACTTCAAAAACAAAGCACCTCTTGAACTCCACTTCTTCTACGTATAAATTTAGAGTCAATTCGTCAATTACTACTCATGCCATCCTCGGAGAACGGAAATCAAGTTCGCTTTAATGGAAAATATGTAAGAATCAAAGTTGCAGAGAATAAAATTTGCTACAACATTGTTCGTTTGTAGTTTCTCTTCGCAACTTTTCCTTCACGAGATATTTGCACAAAACTAGAAAATCTTTAAAGTTCATAAGTTCAACTTTCAGTGAAGAGATCGACTTCAAAAGCAACACAACTCTTACGCTTCACACTGTCTACCTATCTCCAAAATCTGGAGTCAGTCTGTTATGTTTCACTCAAGTTATTATCGGAGAATGAAAATATCAAACCTTCAGAGAACAAAACATGTAGGAACTAATTACTGACCTCTTTACACTGAGTTCATTTTTCCAGAAAACTAGAAGTTTTCGTGAAAAATGTATTAAAATTAAAGTTGTAAAGTTTGAACTTTGTAATCACCGAATTGCTGTTTATCATTCTCTCTGACTTTTCTCTCGAGATATTGTAAAAAAAAACTAAAAGCTTTAAAGTCCAAAAACTCAACTTTCTATGAGCTTTAATGGAAAATGTATAAGAACCAAAGCTGTAGAGAATAAAATTTCTTACAATTTTGTTACTATACATTTTTTCTTTACTACTCTTCATTCCTGAGATATTTACAAAAAACCAAAACAGCTTCAAACCTCGAAAGCTTGATTTTCAGCGAAAGTACTGACTTAAAAAACAAAAGGACTCTCAAGTTTCATTTCTTTTATCTATTTTCCAAATTTAGACTGCAAAACCAACACCAGTTGACACATGCGCGGACGCATCTTGGTCAACCAGTGCTCTTCTATTATTTAGGAAATCTAGGCCATTCCATGCAAACATTTGAAGCAGTTATCATGTGTATAGTCAAAGGAATGGAGAAAAAGTCTATAAAAAATGTAGGTGCTTCTAGGAAGGAGAAGTGGTTCGGAGGGAGAGATTTTTTTATTTTTTTATTTTTATTGTAGGTTTTTGTTTTTTTGTCGATTTTTCCCTTTTCAAGAGAATGAAGTTTGTACAATATGTATATTTTTTGTTTTTGTATTGTCGACTGGCTTTTAAAGAAACACTGTATACATTTTTCAAATTCTTGTACCTCATCCCCTTCATCAAATTAGTAGGCAATCCATCATACACGAATGTTACATAAGTAGCTCAACATACATTATGAAGGCAGTCACACTGAGATGAAACACCCTATATTACACGAATCAGTGAGTTTTTTATTTCTACGAATCTCTTTGAAAATAGCGGCGTAAAACAGTTCTTATTTTATATTACAATTAAAGCATTATAGAGCAATTGGCAAGCATGTCATACATCGTTATTCAGGCTGTAAATAACCTCCGTATGCCCATCCACTTTGGTAAATTATAAAATGGCCAATGTGCTGCGGGCATTTTTGATGAAAAAATTTTACGACTCATAACTTCGTCTTTACCGTCCATTCTAACGACACGTACAGTGTTTTACGATGCCGCTTGAAGCCGCTCGCAGCCTTTTTTACAAATTATCTCCAATCTCCGATATGCGCTGGGAAAACGGCAAAGTTTGCCGGTCTTATTTTTAATGCTCGTAAAATGGAGAAAACTTTCTCTTCGCTGATTTCCGTTTACGCGGTAAATGAGTGGATATTCTATCACTAGTTTATCTTATTACCATCTCTTTCGAATGTATTGCGCTGTCGAGTGATAATGTCGTAATACATCCCTCGCGAGAAGAATGTAATTAGTCATATGGTACATGGTGTAAGTTTAACACCAACGTTAAGACATTATACTACAGCGAGTTGCCGAAGGGAGTAATTGAAATGTTACGCTAATTTGTACTTTTCCTTTGATTCTTCAAAGCGAAATACTAACTCACTTCAGAAGCGATATGATACTTGAAACTTGATATATGGTGTGCTTGTTAGGGAGTTTGGCTATGAATAAATTCGTTCCACTTGTAGTTATACAAGTTTACTTCACGGGTCTTTGCGGCACCTACTTGAATCACACACCGAACAATTGCAGTATTGGCAACATAGTAATAGCTAGCATAGTGCACTCGTTTAGTCATAAGATCAGATTTCTTTTTGGATAGAAAGAAACTTGTGGAAAGATCCATAGACAAAGAGAACATAATATGATTTTGGTGGCTTTGTGAAGAGTATTCTTCAGACTTAAGGAATTCTAGACATATGATGAACTGAATTACCAAAATCATTTCTAAAAATAATTTCTACTTCTTTTACAATAGTTGCAAAAATAAATATTCATTTGATTCATTTCAAGTAACATCCACTTGAAATGAAGAACGAGGTCTAATTATTAAAGAAGTTTTCCAAAAAACGCCCGACATCGCCATATTTCACTATGCAACCCACAATGCATCATTGTAAGCAATACAACTAAAAATATCCCTTCGAAACTTCAGTTGGGCAAATATCACATTACAAGTGATTATAAGCTGAACTATCACCTTGAATAATCAACTCGGCAACCTTTGAAGCATGAATACATAATAAGTTGCCAAACACCAATGAATACTCCTTTAATTGTTAGTTAGGTGAAATACGACGCATCGCCGCGCGATAAGTAACATAGCTCTTTAAACCGCATCGTGTGTTTGAATACGGAAAACATGATGCATAGATGCATAATAAATTGCGAAATAAAAACGCCTATCACGCTATTTTACAGCATTATGCAAGGTAAAGCAGTATGTAAATTTCCATATACGGCAACTTAGCCTGCCATCGAATAGCTCCACTATACCCAAATACATAAATATCACCAGTATGTTTATATCATGGACTCTGATATCGTATAGGGCAAGTCATATGCTCTTTTATCACTAAAATGAGATCTTTACTCTACTATAAATACCACATTGATCATAATATTTATTCGCATATCGCCTACGTGCTCTTTTCCAACATATCAATTTGTTAATCGATAAAATTTGATTATAGTTCTGTGTTTCTGTGATGTATTACTAGACACGGCGCGGTTTCCAATTTAAATAATATTTTTCGCTAGCTCAGTGGCATGACGCGTTGATTCAACGATGCGGCTTTTTGCGTTTTTCGCCATGTTCATAAATATTAATAAGATACACAGTAAATCGTTCCGCATTTCTACCAGAAAAAACTACCATCGTCGCGGTATCAAATACAAGAGTAATGATAGATGATAGCGGTAACGAACCTCGTTTTATTTGGATTGAAAAATTCAAATTTCTCACCAGTTTATTCGATCAGAAATGTATATTGGTGTAACCTTTCATAATTTACGATCATCTGCAACTTTTTTTCGTATTAAGAAAACGATACGGGATGAAAAAATAATAAAAAGAATCCTTGCACTTTGAATTGCCAATTTCATAAATAATAATTCTTACATTTTTTTGAAGAAGTTGGCGGAACCGCTAATGTACCAATTTAGCTTCACAGGTATCGCAGTAATCTCCTCTAATTTAATGTACCATCTTATCTGAATAGTTGCAAAAACCGGCACAATCATCGCTACCGTTCAAGCTGGTTTTTTGCAACTCCTATAAAATCCTGTACGCCAGAAAATACTGCTCGTAATTACCGTTTAGGCGTTTAGTGTGCGAGCAAAGCGCTTGTAAATCAAAATTTTCGTAAAATTCGTTACCAAACTAGATTGCGCATTGTTAAAAGGAGCTCACGTACTCGTAGTTTTAATCGCATCATCTGATAAAAGCTACCTACGATGCTACGAAAATTGGGTTTACGACGAAACCCTTTTTAACGACCATTTACCGTACTCCCGCGACGTTTCCGTTTGTGATCTTGAAAATAACTAGCGCATAATTCTTTTGATGTTTTTAGTACCGTGAAAAACTACCTTATTTGGAGACATTAACGGGAATAATGGCGAATAACTTGTAACGAGCTCGAAATTATTTTCCATAAAATCGTCAAGTCGAAGGCGCTACGATGAAAACCGGCGTGCCCTTGTATTCGGGTAATTGTGGAAAACAATGGAATTAAAATTCACAATGTCGAAGGAAATTCTATTCTATACTGAACGGGAGTTTGGCCGTTGTGCCGAACGGGAATTTCGCCTTTATTGAATCACGTTCGATTCCGATAATTACTTCGTTTAATGGAGTTTCCTCTACGGTAATGGCTACGAATTGGAAATTTTTTCCCGTCAGCTCGAGAAAATTTAACGCGTGTGTGGTATCGACTTGGAATTAACTCGTTAGAGATTTATCGGCGCTGTTATTACACCAGTCGAAGCTATGTTGCCACGTGTACCACCGTAATTGAACGAAAATGGAAATCGTAAAAGGCAATCGATCGAAAACTAGGTTCATACAGACTTCAACAAAGAAAACATAGATTCGAGTAATTCCGACTAATAAGAGCTATTAATGCTACCTCCATCAGGTACATTAGGCAGTCTGCAATGTGTTGGAGATCTAACAAGCCGATTTATAAGTTTGAGTGTTGATTATAATTTCACATCTGACAAAAAACTACCTGAAGTTTAGCGTTCACATTTTGAGATCAGTGTAGTTAGAAAGAGGGCCTTGAACATCCTCTCCTACTACATCCATACAATGCATACAAGTGATTAGTTAACACCCTACGAAAAAATTTCACCATGTTATCTCTTACATGTGAAATCAAAACAGCCATTTTTGCGTTGAGTGTTAACTAATTATAGGACGCATGGTAGTTTCAGATGTAACCAGCCATTTTCGAATGAATTTTTGAATATACTTTAATATTCCACTGCCTATAAAAATTCATCATTCATGAGAAATGAATAACATTGAACAAAAAAGTTTTGTATTTTCACCATAGATAGCGCTTACCACTTTACATTTGATTACATTGGTGTACGAGAAAAGAGGGGAATTACACTGACGTATTTGCTACCCAGCTGCTACCCGTTAAATGGCTAAGTTTAAACCTTGCAAGGTGAGAAACATACGTTGAAGCGCTATCTTTGAACGAGCTCTGTAAATATTTCATATCTGGTTCCTTTTCAATAAAATGATTAGTGATAAATTTTTGCAAGGCAATGGGTTATCTTCTTATGGTTAATCTATGCCACGTTATAGCTTAACCATATTGAAGTGGCTACAAAACGTTTCTCAAATTTAACATCCAGATTCTAACGATGATATTTTTAGCTAAATTTTCGAATAAAACGATAGCTTTAGAAGTCGGAAAGGAGTGGTAGTAGACAAGTGGGAAGATCTTTGAATCTTCGCCTTTCAGACTATTTACAATTATAAAGCAGATATTCAACTTTCTACATTCATATTTTCTCTCTCTCACTCGTCACCGGAGGGTATTGACAGGGGTATTCGCTTGTTTTTCTCTGAGAGTATATGCTAAATTGTAACATATTTAAATACAAAAACTTATTTTCAACTATTATCATTAGGTCGAACTTTTCAAAGAAACTTTGAAGTTTAAACTCTCATCATTTTTAAAAGCAGCACTTGAGGCCTGCCAGAACAATTTCATTTCTTTTTCACGCAATAATACCAAAAAATAAATTGAGCTTCTATTTTTATTCCATTCAAATAGCATTCACTCAATTGGTCAGTTAGTTCTTCATCGATCGATTCTATAATAAAAAAAAAAAATGTAAGCAGCCATGCCGCATTACTGGAGCTGAGTTTTTAATTGGAGCTTGTTTTGATTTACTAATAACCTTGCTTAACCGTTCATGACTACAGGCCATACCCAATACCAAGTCTGAAAACCCCTACACTATCCGTTCCAAAAACACTTAAGAAGTTGAATTTGGCACAAATGTAGTATTTCTTGCCATGAAATAATCATGTGAACACATATTTCTCAAATTATAACTATTTGAGGATGCTCAATTATCTTCAAATCTTGATAATCCGTCATTTTGGATCCATTTTGATCCAAATTCAAGAGGTCATATTGTGGTCACCAACTAACCTCACACACAAAATTTGACTTCTTTAACTTGATTTGGTGGGGAGATATGGAAGATTCAAGAAATTTCATGACTCAAAACTTCCTCAAAAAGCCGTTTTTTGATCTAACTCCTCTCAATATGCACTTAGGAAGCTGAAATTTGGATATGTTAGTATCCGTGACTCACTCTTTTATATGAAATCAAAAACGAAAAATTTGAGCTATTTGCCCCTTCTCCAGCCCCCTCAAAATTTGAGTGATCCGCCATTTTGAAATTTATCGAAAAAACAAAAAAACTATTTTTGCGTATTTTTAAGAAGAGTTCCTCACCGAATTTTGAGCGAATTTTATCCACACCCGCTTGCGCAAGGCGAGTGACACAAAAAATGCAATTTCCTCAAAAACAGGTTTTTGCTAACTCTCCTCAAAATGCACTTAGGAAGCTGAAATTTAAATATGTTGGTGTCCGTGACTCACTTTTTCATATGAGACCAAAAACGAAAAATTTGAGCTATTTGCCTCTTCTCCAGCCCCCTCAAAATTTGAGTGATCCGCCATTTTGAAATTTTTCGAAAAAACAAAAAAAGCACTTCTGCGCATTTTCAAGAAGAGTTCCTCACCAAATTTTGAGCGAATTTTATGAATACTCGCCGGCGCTACGTGTGGGGAAAAAAATATATATATATTTACCAAAAAGTTGGACATTCGCCAGATGATTAAAAATGGTCTGAAACGCAAAGATTTGAAGACCCCACCCTCCCCCGACCTTCCCTTCCCAAATCAGGTAGGCTGTAATAGCTATCGTTTTTATTAAAAACTCAGCTAATAATTGATTTCATCAATTGTATAATTTTAAGCAAAATTATCCAGGAATTTGCGAATTCTGCAACGAAAACTTCTAAGTGATACTTGCGAAATGCAAAATTTCCATCCGTCAAATTTTTCACTACCATTTATCATATGACAAATACACCAAACTAGCTCTTTCCAAAATTATTTCTCCAAAGCCTATTTTTGCAGCAACTCTGTACTTTACTTAATTAATATTTGCTTTGTGCTATAAGTAACGTTAGCGCAACGCTATCTCGCATAGTTACTCGTATATTTTAACAGCGAAACAAAAAGCAAAACTGGCTTCATTGTTATGATTCGAATCCCTGCGCTTTCAAAAGCTTCGTCTTTAATTCCAAATAAGCTCGCAGAAATGCTCAAATACTTTATTTTTCTCGTTCACTAGTACATAGGAGACGACGCCGTACGCATGAAGGGAGATGGCAAAAAATTGCTTTTTCGTCGTACAAAAATTTCGCTCTTTCACTGCTCCAACCACTTTGTGAGTTTGAAAAATAATATGAAAAAATGTGAAATTTTAGTTAATTAAATTCCCATCGTGTGGTAATCAACAACAGCGTTTTTGCGATCCGTTTCGCCTATTTTCAATTTCAATTAGAAAAACAAGGGTCGATTTTTATTTACGTTTTCTTCTGTAAAGAAACCTTCGAACGATATTTTCGTTGGACTTTTTTTTTACAACTTCGGTGAATAAACTAGAGACTATTGTTCTACGGAAGTCTCATTTAACGTCTTCCCTTTTCTATGTCCAAAAAGGCGAAGTTACTACAACAAACGAAATATTTAGAAAGATGACTTTCGGCGTAGTCTAAAAGGTACTTTTAGCGGTCGAACCAATGATAATTTAGTCTTAACGATAAAAGCTGCGACTACAAATAGCCGAATATTTCGTATCAATGGCTCGATTAAAATACTCGTCTGGCGAAACTGTCGCCATTGTTAGAGGAAGCTATTCATCGAAAAACTATAAACCGTCGAATTATTAATGAAACGGACGAGGCATTTTTAAGTCGACTCACTGACGATGAAACAGTTTTAAAACACTTGTGAAACCATTCGAACAGCGCTTTATTGCGGTACGAGGGCAGTATTATTACGGTTTCAGGGCTTCGTGTACAGTGTACACGAAGGGGCGAAGTTATAAGTCGCGTCTATTATACGCGTTAAATGACATACAAACGTCGTCGCACGTTACACGTACGCGACATAATTTCATTGTGGACGCGGTCACGAATTTAATATGTCCTCGAAAGCCCGAAAACGCCGAATGAATTAAAACTCGCCGGTATTCCGAGTGCAAAAAAATCCGCCATCTGTTGAGGCTGTTTAAAATTTTTATTCGGTCGTCGAATCGGACACAGCGATGAATTAGGACGAGCGAACTGGTAGCCGCCTTCTGAACGTCGCTCCATTATAAGTAAATCAAAAATTAAAAACTCCCAAAGCCAGCCTTATCGCTTCCATTGTCACACGCCACCTCAGCGTATACAAACTCTATAAACTTTCGTCGAATAACGCTTAGATCATTAATTATTCAAATCGAACCCGATATAAGCGCGAATTTCCCAACATTTTCAACCACGCTTATTTTCGCCATCGTTTCGGCTTCGTTTCTCATACACCTATGCCGAACAAACGCCCGAGAGTATTACGCTCGGCATTTCGTTCAGACGAATTTAAAGGTTTTCGCTCTCGAAATATCTTGGTTTTCACTTCTTTTACCTTGTTTGAACTTCTTTTTACCAACCTTATATTTCAGATTACTGTGTGCCACGCGCGCGTCTTTACACCGAGCTGTATTTTCTCCGCACACCTTGTTTTTTTTTTGGTGGTGGGGGGGGGGGGGGAATTCGTTAACGAACAAAATGCTACGATTGTTCGTGACTGGCAAGGAAAAATAGTAATGACTCTTAACAACTCGGTACACTGCGGAATGCGCGCCAGCGCTACACCGCACGTTTATTTATTTTTCCAACGCTACGCAAAAAAATACTCGTAGGAGCACACGCGTCCTCGACTATCCGCATCCACCGCCGAGAAAAACTTTCGTACGTGTTTTTGCGCTCGTTTAACGCTGAAATTCGAGCACTTGTACGCCGATCGAGCCGACGAGACGCGAATTTCCCGCGCCGAAATTGATATTTCCATATTTCCTAGTCACCATTAAATTTTCTCCTTCAGCCAAAGACGATTTTTTTTTACTCCCTCGATAGTCGTTCTTTTTGTAATTCTATACCGACGAAGGTTATCAACATTACGACTTAAAGCCTTTCACGTTTCAGCGATTTTATCCGTGTGTCATGTGACCCAAAATGCGACCTTTTATCGTGCCTAGTCTGCAAAGAGAGGAAGGTAAAAGAGTAAGCGGGTACGAATTAAAGTAACGTTTTTTTCACCTATCTGTTGGCAAGTTATGAAGATTAAATTTGCGTTCCCCGAAGTACTTAAGAAGAGAAAGTAACCACAATGTAATACTGGAGCTGAATTTTTTAATTTGCTCAGATGTAAAATTACGAATAGTATGGGATAATGTATAGCATGATCTCATAATCTCTATATTGACCTATACATTATTAATGAAAAAGTAAAATATTAAAAATTTATTATTAAATTTTGTGATCGTTTTGATCATTTATGCTATCATATGAAAAATCAAAAGAAATAAAAAAATTTACATTCTGTTTAGTGGTGAGGAATTTCATGCTGAGAGGTGCAAAGATCACTTGGTCGGAAAGTATATAGTAAGGAACATTCATCAATTGACAATAAATGATGTAAAACGTAAAGATATTATATCCTTTCATCCTAGACATCTTGTTCTAAAATCAGAATGGCTGCAAAAGTTCAGGTTATCTTCAAAAACTCTCTGATAAAAATTCTTTTCAAGTTTTCAATTTTCACAAAGATAAACTTCAAAAAATATTGGATCATTTTAGTAGAACTGATAATTTTCAACTCCATGATAAGCTCAAATATATACTGTCGAAAATATTAAAATTTGAAGCTAAGAACCTAATCGCTCTGCTGTCCAAGCAAGCCAAACCAGAACTCAACTACTGAATATTTTAGAATACAACAAGATTATATTACAGAAATTTTAAAAAACCGAGCATAATATGTTATTGTCCTCAATTCAAACTTCTATATGAAACAATGAGCAAAAATACTGAAGTATAATATCTCTTCTTCAGTCTTTCTCAAAATTTGAAGAGACCGCCATTTTGAGTCAAACCGAAAATATTAAAAATATAGTATTAGATAATCATATTATTATGCACATTTATTGATCAAATTTTAAATAATTTTTATCTATACCCATTTATAATACGAAGTGGAGCAAGAGGAAATATAAAATAATATTAAAAAATTAAACATTTACTAAATGATTACAAATGGTCTGTGAAGCAAAAATATGAAGTAAATATTATTGAAAAAAGATGAAAACCATATTTTTTAATTTTCAATAATCAATTATCGATTAAAAATAATTTCTTTACATAGAAAAATATTTATAAAGTACCCAGAACTTTTCTTCTCAAATTATTTTTCAGTTCAAAGTTAAGGGTATCACTGCAATACTGAGATGTTGAAAGAAAAACAATTTGAAAGACATTGAGCAAAAGTATCGAGTTTATAAATTTCACACACTTACAGCCCCGTGAGCAATAATGCAGAAATGCAAAAAAAATACAAGTCTCTTACCTCGAGGCCTTCTCTGTGGTGCAAATTTCTTACGCAACTTGTAAAAAAAATCAAACGCAAACAATCATTCAGTGAGCGTGAAATCTTAATTTGTGGGTTCAGACTCATAAACAATGTGTATTCGCTTTACCCCCACTCTTTTGAACACCCAGGATGTAAAACCATAAATTAACCATACTTTGATATCCTACTGCCTATAAAAATTCATCACTCATGAGAAATTAAGAAAATTGAACAAAAAACATTTTGCACTTTCACCATAGATAGCGCTTACCATATTACATTTGATTACATTGGTGTACGAAAAGAGAGGGGAATGACACTGACGTATTTCCTACGCAGTTGGTACCCGTTTAATAGCTAAGTTCAAATGTTGCAGGGTGAGAGAACATGCGTTGAAGCGCTATTTTTGAACGAGCTCTGTAAATACTTCACATCTAGCTCTTTTCAAAAAATGGCGATGTGCTGTCTGCTTATGGTTAATTTAGGGCAGTGTTGTAGGAATAAACCAAATAACGAGAATGAAGAACAACAAGAACGGAGAATTTTCATTGTTCCTGAGGAACAGGACCAAGAACGAGAACAGAATATTTTCAAGCTGAAAGATCGAAGAACAAAACGAGAACCAACTGATGAACAATGTTGAGTTATAAAAACAAGAACAAGAACGATGTAATTTTTTGTTGTTCTTCGTTCCTTTGAAAGTTCATGATTTATTATAAAATTAATATATATCATGAGGGGAAAGAGAAAATAAGAAACTTATACTTGAAAGCGAGCAAGTGCTACATATACCCATATAAGTATTTTTTTTTTTACATTATTAGCTTCAATTTATTTTCAATTTCAACAACAACATAAACTGTAAACGGTATCAAAAAAAAGAAAGAAAAAAAGAAACAAACAAAGAAAGAAAGAACAAAAGAAAAAGTTGAAGAACGAGAACAGAATGAAGAACGAACACGAACGAGACCATAAAGGATTGAAAGAACAAAGAACAGAACGAGAACAACCAGAGACGTACCAAAAGAGGGGGAGGGGGAGCTTCCCCCCTTGGATTTTTTGAAATTGGAGTTTTAGCGTAAAGTTGGTAAATTTGACCACTTGCGCAGTATTATTACAGCTATTTTTACATTTTTTGAAGTATAACAAGAAGACTGTGACATCTTATTTAACATCTTATTTTCGCAGAGCAAAAAAAAAAAAAAAAGTCTACAGTTGGTAAAATTTCATGGTATTAGTTGGCAATTTTTGATTTTCTCCCCCCCCCCGACAATGTCCTCGGTACGCCCCTGAGAACAACACTGTAAAGAATTAAAAGAACGAAAAACGGAACGAGAACAGTTGAAACCAGTGTTGTAGGAACAAACCAAAGAATGAGAACGAAGAACAACAAGAACGGAGAATTTTTATTGTTCCTGAGGAACAGGACCAAGAACGAGAACATAAAAGTGATATACCTGAAGAACAAAGAACAGAACGAGAACTGAATATTTTCAAACTGAAAGATCAAAGAACAAAACGAGAACCAACTAATGAACAATGTTGAGGTACAAAAACAAGAACAAGAACGATGTAATTTTTTGTTGTTACTCGTTCTTTTGAAAGTTCATGATTTATTATAAAATTAATAGATATCATGAAGGGAAAGAGAAAATAAGAAATTTATACTTCAGGCAAGTGCTACATATACCCATATAAGTATTTTTTTTTTAATTATTAGCTTCAATTAATTGATTTTCAATTTCAACAACAACATTAACTGTAAACACGTTATCAAAAAAAAAAAAAAAAAGAAAGAACAAAAGAAAAGTTGAAAAACGAGAACAGAACGAAGAACGAACAAGAACGAGACCATAAAGGATTGAAAGAACAAAGAACAGAACGAGAACAACATTGTAAAGAATTAAAAGAACGAAGAATGGAACGAGAACAGTTGAAACATTGAGAATAAGAACGAGTCAGGAACAGGATCAAATGACTGGGTCTTTCCAGGAGCGAGAACAGGAACAAGAACAGACCTATGCTCGTTCCTACAACACTGGTTGAAACATTGAGAATAAAAACGAGTCAGGAATAGGATCAAATTACTGGGTCTTTCCAGGAACGAGAATAGGAACAAGAACAGACATCTGTTCGTTCATACAACACTGATTTAGGGTAAAAGTCAGACACTAACCAGTCAACTAATATGAAGATAATCTGAATGTAAATATATAAAGTCTCATTTCACAACCTCTGCTTTCCAAGTTAAGTAGACAGTGATAGCTCAGTTTTCACATTAAAAACTGAGTTAAGAATCTTAACATAAAGGGCACAATTTGAAACTTTAAAGACAACTTATATGATTTCATGAAGTGTGGTATTTTCTACTTAACCACAGACTTATTTTCAAATGTTCAGGTACTGGCATATGATTTATTTTTATTATTTTATTTCAAAATTGTAAGGAATAAGAAATAAAATAAAGAATATAATTCCAGTTTGAAAAAATTATTTTATAAAATTAAAAAAAAAATTGGTATTCACCATTTAATCTTGCCTTTCTGTTACATAACGCTTTTATACTAGAATTTTTCTACCTTCTAATGAAACTCATATGATGCCACAACATTTTCAAGCCTCTTGCTAAATGCATTTGTGAAACTAAAGGTTCTCTGGTATTTGACTCAAACTACTTTCTGAATTCGTACAGTACTAACGTAAAAAGAAAAAATCAATAGTTTAGATAAGGATATAAAAGACGTGATACCATTCGTACCGAATGCTTTCGAGCGTACCAAGTACCCTTTGCAATTGGTAAAATACAACTGATCGCATTTCGGCGTTGGAATTAATTAAATTAAAAGAAACAAGCAACGTTTCATGGTGATACAAGCACACCTGATACTGCATATATTTCAGAAACTAAATAGGATTATTTAGGTTTCAACGCTCAAGGTTACATTGTTGTATATGTAATTCGACAACACCAAAAATGAACTCAATCTGCTTTCGGATTTCAAAATAATCCAAATACCTTCGTTTCAACGATACGCGTATACATGCATTTTTTTACAACATTCAAAAGAAAAAGATTGGCTCGTGGAAACTTTCAGGTGACGTGATTTATTCGCAGACACGGCAATTATAAATTTATTCTCCGAGTTATACGCAGGAGGGGCCCACGTAAACGTTTACTTCTGCTCGGCAACAGAAGATAAGTTGAAATCAATCGGTTAAAAAGTTAAGAAAGTTGCAATAACGCGAATAAATCACTTTGTTTTGGTAAATTTTGTTTTCAATAATTCGCGCCAGCGATGCGCATAAAATTACCATTATTTATCGCAAACTTTCCGTCCGAGATTACCGGCTCGGAAGCCCTGAATTTGGTTGCCGGTGTTGTATAAAAATGGCGACGGTATAATTGGGCAATACGATGTTACAGCATCGTACATCACAGTTTGGTTGGGCCGCATAATAAAGGTTTATTTTTTCGCTCGCAACGCCTACTAATACTAAAAGCATATACGAGTAGTTGTTTCGTCGCCGTTGATGTTAAAAATGGTGAAAATATTTCTCGCTTTCTAATTAAGACTGGGATGCCATGTGGCGAATATCAAAAGAAATTAACGCTGTTTGTATACGCGCCCGTGTACACGAATTAAAAGCTTCTTTTTTCGGCGTACGTTGCGGAAACAACTCCAACGGTAACGGTCGCCAGATAGGTAATTTGAGACACCCCTTTTAATTCGGTATGTTACCCCGTACTGGTCGCCCATCGCAATGTTACCGCAGTTCGTTATTAATGTATGCGGAAGTATAACTATCGCTGCAGTTTCGAGATAAACTCTTTCCACGTGGCGTAAATTTTTTCGCTAGTCGGACTTTCGGCGGTGGTAATTTTTATTCAGTTAGGCGTTTCGTTCGCACGGTCGATTAGATCGAAAAGACGTACGGATATTTCACCCTCGCATCGTCGAATTAACTCGAAACCAGCGAGTGGAAAAACACTGATTTAGGCTCGATTGACGAAGGTTAATTTATTTCGGCGGTTTTCCGTTTCCCCCGCTCCACCACTTTTCGCGTGCATCCACCGTTTGTACGATACTCTTCGCGTCAACGCGCCTCGAATGTTTTTCAAAACACGTTTTCTACAGTCTTAATCGTTTCCTTCTACTTTTTCCTCCAACTAGCGCGTGTTTTCGACCCCAAAGAACCACAACTCTTCAGCTTATCGCCCAAGATTTAACTACCCCTCAGCCGATCGCCGATAATACCGAAATTCCTACGAATCTGGTCCTATCATCGAGCCAGATATAATTCACTAGATATACGTCATATACGTGCTTTTCCACCAACGAGGTAATTTCTCAGCATACGTTCGTTCTGCCACTTCCTCTCTCGCATTTTGTCACCGTAGACGAGCACTTCAACGCCAACAGCGCGGCGATGGCGCGATTTCGATAATAAACTACCATGAATAATATATCGAGAAAATAGAAAATCCAATTTTAAAAACGTGTACTTGTCAACCTTGTCAATGGTGTCGAACTAACAGCCGTAGAGGTATAGAAGTATAGAACCGAGCAGGCTTTATCTATATTAAAAAATCTCTTTTCTTAGCTGTTTATTGTGAGAATCAAATGATGCGCGTTGACTAAACGAACCGATGACATGAATATATGTTGTTATATTGAACTACGTGATTCGCTGGAAGGCAAACAGCCTGCAGAAAAAGCACCGATATATGCTTCCAAGCCGAATCTCTTCCTGCCAATATTATGTCTAATACGAAATTACCAAACTCTCAAATTTCTCAATTGTGAAACTGAAACCTACATGGCACAGGGGAGAAGGGTAAAGGTCAAGCTTTTTCGATAAGCAATGAGAACAAAGCAAAAACAGTTGCCAGACCGTCAGAAAATGTTAAAAGAATTTCAGAGCTGAAAACTGATAGCAACGCGTGCAAAAACGAAGTCGACGTAAGTCAACGATTGTGAACTTTTGAAAAACTCATTTTTGGGAAATTTGAATTTTTTGCATTTACAAATTACGTTTGTCATATAAAGACTGGAAATATTTTTAAACCGAAATTTTTTCAAATTTAGCAGTCCTCATCAACTTTTTCATAATTTTCTTTAAAAAAACATCAAATTTTATGTACTCGTTTTTATATAAAAAATGTGAGCAGCCATGCGCATTACTGGAGCTGAGTTTTTAATTGGAGCTTGTTTTGATTTACTAATAACCTTGCTTAACCGTTCATGACTACAGGCCACACCCAATACCAAGTCTGAAAACCCCTACCCTTTCCTTTCCAAAAACACTTAAGAAGTTGAATTTGGCACAAATGTAGTATTTCTTGCCATGAAATAATTATGTGAAAACATATTTCTCAAATTACGTATAACTATTTGAGGGTGCTCAAATTATCTTCAAATCTTGATAATCCACCATTTTGTATACATTTTGACTCAAATTTGAGAGGTTATATTCTGGTCACAAACTAATCTTACACACAAAGTTTGACCATTCTAGGCCGATTTGGTGATGAGATATGGAAGATTCATGAAATTTCCTGCAGCAATTTCCCCTCCAAAAGCCGTTTTTTGCTCTAACTCCCCTCCAAAATCACTGAGGAAGCTAAAATCAAAATACGTTTGTCACTTGGGCTCATTTTATCATATGACACAGCAATAAAAAATTTTCGACCCCTCCTGTACCCCCACCACTATTTTAGGTTGATAACCCCGCCTTCCCCCTCCAACATCATGTATGGAAGTGAATTCGGGATATAGTATACAACTTATCCCCAATAACCATATGAATTCATATTAATTACATTTTTACCAACTTGAGGCTCCTCAAGCTCTACTCAAAATTTTGATAATCCGCCATTTTGAATCCATTTTGATCCAAATTCAAGAGGTCATATTGTGGTCACCAACTAACCTCACACACAAAATTTGACCTCTTTAACTTGATTTGGTGGGGAGATATGGAAGATTCAAGAAATTTCATGACTCAAAACTTCCTCAAAAAGCCGTTTTTTGATCTAACTCCTCTCAATATGCACTTAAGAAGCTGAAATTTGGATATGTTAGTATCCGTGACTCACTCTTTCATATGAAATCAAAAACGAAAAATTTGAGCTATTTGCCCTTCTCCAGCCCCCTCAAAATTTGAGTGATCCGCCATTTTGAAATTTATCGAAAAAACAAAAAAACTATTTTTGCGTATTTGCAAGAAGAGTTCCTCACCGAATTTTGAGCGAATTTTATCCACACCCGCCTGCGCAAGGCGAGTGACACAAAAAACGCAATTTCCTCAAAAACAGGTTTTTGCTAACTCTCCTCAAAATGCACTTAGGAAGCTGAAATTTAAATATGTTGGTGTCCGTGACTCACTCTTTCATATGAGATCAAAAACGAAAAATTTGAGCTATTTGCCTCTTCTCCAGCCTCCCTCAAAATTTGAGTGATCCGCCATTTTGAAATTTTTCGAAAAAACAAAAAAAGCGTTTCTGCGCATTTTCAAGAAGGGTTCCTCACCAAATTTTGAGCAAATTTTATGAATACTCGCCGGCGCTACGCGTGGAAAAAAAAAATATATATACCAAAAAGTTGGACATTTGCCAGATGATTACAAATGATCTGAAACGCAAAGATTTGAAGACCTCATCACCTTCCCCCAACCTTCCCTTCCCAAATCAGGTAGGCTGTAATAGCTATCGTTTTGTTAAAAACTCAGCTAAAAATGAAAATTAATGGGTATGGATACTTCATAAGTTGTTCGCATAATATTATCTTGACTTGAGCTCTTTAGAACTTGTAAAATTAATGATACCTAATTTTTTCCTCACAATGCTTCCTAAAATATTGCAACTTTATTGCGAAATATCATTATTCAGATATTTTATTTCGCAATACCACTTCATTGTTTCGAAACCCTCTTGAGATAAAAATTGCGCATACTTTCTCTTCAGAGTCCTTTAGAATTCAAATCAATACCATATCGCCTATATATAACTACGAGTATAGATGACCCACCTTTGTATAGAATTTATCACTTGAGAGAAATCAAAAACAAAACTGAACAAAAATCGTTTTGTACTCGTTTATCATTTTTTTTTTTTTTTTAATCCAAACTTCGTTTATTATATAATATGTGGATACATATAATGATATAAGATGGGTACCTGGAGACAGCAGTGGGTAGAGGGGAGGGGAAGGATTTTTACTTTTTCATATTACATCAGATTACATTGGAGCGTGAAAGAAGAGGGGAATGAAACTGACGTATTTGCTACCTTCATGCTACCCGCTTACCCGCTAAGTTGAAACGTTTCGAGGTGATAAAACATACGTTAAAGCGCTATCTTTGAATGAACTCTGTAAATGCTTCACATTTGGTTCCTATTCAACAATATTTTAAGTGATAAATTAGCAGCAAGAAATCTTTCTTGCTTCAATTTTTACAAGAATAGCAAGAACAAAAAAGGTCATTCTTGTCTTGTCTCATTTTGCTATACAACCTTATTTGACTACTACTTTTTCTTTGCTCTTCTACTTTTATATATATATATAAAAAAAAGAAAAAAAAACGAAATAAATAATATAGATGAAAAAAATTTCTGCCCACATTGTAACATTCCTATTCACCTACGCTCACATGTGAATAGGATTTTTTCTTTCTGATTGCATTAAAAATCTTTTAAAAGGAAAAAAAGATAAAAACTATATAGATAAGTAAATTTTGACAATTACGTCGCACCAAAGTGAGGAATAAAAATTAAATTGTACTTTTCAGTCGAAAAAAATTAGATAAAAGTGTCTCCACTCTCTTAAGGAAAATCTCGAGAAAAAAACTTTCACCGGCGAAAATGATTTCTCATTCTCCTTTGGGGACTACCGCCGAGCAAAAAGTTGCTCAATAAAAGTAATAAACTTCGACAAACTTTCAAGTCTTTAACTCGATAGCTGCTCTAATTACGGTCGGCCATTTCGATCGAAAACAGCACATTAATTTTATTTCTTTTTCTTCTCGTACGTGTATAAGAAAATCTCGACGAGGTTTTTTTTCTTACCTGTCTTCTCCCTTCCATCAACTTCTCTATAAATTAACAAAAATATCCGTATCTCCTTCAAGCATTGCAAATGAAATAGGTACAAGAACACCGAAAGCGATATGATTACGCATAATTTTGTGACATAATGTGGTTACGATATTTTTTTAAAAATATTTTTAATGAAAATTTAAAAAATTAAACAAAAAATTTTAAGCATTTTCCTCATTGTTGAAGATTTTTTCTTCATTAATTTTCCAAGTTTTTTATTTTTTTATTTTCTACTTTTATTAATTTTTGTTGGACATTTCTTCGTTCTCAAGTTTTTTTTTTAATTAATTTTATTTTCGGAGACTGATTATATTTTTGAAAAATTTTTCATTTTTGGATCAAAGAATATTCAACAAAATCAGTAAAACGTAATGTAGGACTTTTATAGGACTCTCAGATCAACTTCTTCACCTCTTCCCGCCACAATATCAAAAAAACATTTTCGTTTTTACGCAATGACAGAAAAAAAGTATTTTTTACATGATTTTGCGCACTATGATCTGACGTTCGGCGTTTCATATGATTTTTACAAAGTATATGTATTTTGAAAAAATTTCATGAAACGTTCATGAAACGCTAAACGTTAGAGTAAAATCGAAAAAATCATGTAAAAAACACTTTTCCTTCTGACAATGTGTAAATAAATTTTTTACTCGACAATATTGCAGAACTTACAGTAGCATTCAACAGTTGGATACCTTGGACCAATAATAATGATTTTTATTTTTTGAACATTTTTCATCTTTACCAACGTCTTAATTTCTAATATTTATTTTCCATCTTCAAATTATTTTCACTATCAAACCTATAATTTTGCGATATTTTTTCACTTTTTTCTTTAATAAAAATTATTCACGATTGCTTGGTTCTTTCAGGGAGTACCTTACCCGAGAACCTCTTATTTGGCCCCTTCCTTTCCATAGTTCGAATACATAAGTTGTTCCACAAATTATACAATTCATTAAGCTCAAACATTTTTTCATTTCGTGAGGAAGGAGTGAAACAGAAAACAAGTTAAAGCGTGTATTGTCATAATTCCTGTTCTATTCATGAAAACAACAACACAGAAACTCAAAAGACGAAATTAAATTTTACGGATTTCTCAAACTCCCTTTTACCGCTTCTCCTGCTAGAAACTACAGTAAAATTTTATCTAAAATGTCTTCAACGCGGGTACAATACATTTTCAAATTTTAATTTATCAAGAAGGGAAAAAAAAACTTGAAATGAAAATGAACGTTTCGGCAACAAAGAAAATTCCATTACAAAGCATAAAAGAATTTCAGAACGATATAACGTAAAAGCGAAACAAATCATTGCAAAAAATATATTAAATTTTTCAAAAAAAAAAAAAAAAAAAACCTTTGAAAAAAATCTATAAAGAGTAATTAAAAACTAAACTTCTTCCAGGCTCAATGGAGTGAAGAAATTGTAAGTAAAGAATCGAAATTTTAGCAGTTAGCAAATTCCATTAATCAAAACGCAAGCAAAAAATCGATAATGGAGCGTAAAAAAATTGTAAAAATCGCGTTAGCATAAATAATGTCGTGAGACAAGAAATGCAATAAACTAAATCGATTTTATTGGAAAAATTATCTACGTTGAGACATTTTTGTTTTTATTTTTACATGATTTTTTTTTGTCTCGCAACCTTAATCTTTATTTCTTAACTTGTTTCACTAAAATTTTCTAAGTTCATTTTTTCAAGCTTCTATAATCTTTCTTCTTACGTTCATTTAGAGGTGTTCTCCCGAATTTTCACGTTTCTTTTAATCTCCTAATATAAAGCTAATATGAACTCACGATCATCGTCCTGTCACATGAATTTAAAATAAACTCGCAAAATACGTAAACACTTTAAAATTCATAACGTTTTCGGTCGACGTCGACATTAAGGCAATGCGAAAGTTACACTTTCGAATGAATATTACACCATCGTTGTCGGAATTATATTAATCCTTAAATTCACACGTCTAATTGCTACAGCATTAAATTGAAATTCTTTGCGCGAGTTTAAAACAACTCAACATTTATGAATATTCTAGCGTCGAATTTCACCCTTTTCGAAAAATTTCCCGCCATCACCGCGATGAAAAGTTTCCCAGCGACTTATGCTTCTCGCGATGAAATAACGTCGGTTTATTTTCAACGCGTACGTCGAAAAGAGAAAAAAATCCTTTACCTAGGATAAGTATTTCTTTTGTATGGAAATGCGACACAGGCGTTTCTCGCATTTACGAATTCGCCTTTCGCACGAGTATAATTATGCTTTCGACGCGATTGAGAATGCAGTAGAAACATTCATAATTGTTTCCCTCATTTTCGGTAATTAAGTGCTTTTACGTTGCTCTTGAATGGGATTAAAAATGTAATCGACGTGAAAACAAACCTCGCCAGTTGTCACCCTTGGAACTATAAGAAACACAGAGGCCTTTTTTCCCAGTTGAAAAAATTCATTATAAAAGGGATTAGCGAAACGGAGGAGAAAAAAATAATAACGAATGTCGCCGGGCGAACCGTTAAATTTTTTTGTTGCGGTAGGATTAATTTGTTACATACATTTGAAAACAATAAAACCGAAACAAATCCGTTGCTAGCGAATAATGCGAAAAGCGTGTTTAAAAACAAAAAAAAAATTCTAAATTATATCGAAATGAATTTATTCGCATTTTCATTGTTCAAAAACAACGTCCTGAAACTATAACTCACCTCGTGTAAGTATCTCCGCAGCTATTCCGAATTTTCTTGCATAACTTGATCGTGCGATTTCCTCGTTTTCTCACGCAGCCTATAATAGCGAGAGAAATTTATATTATGTCCCCGTATAATCTTATGCGACAACTTTTGTATTAGGTTGCTAACTCCGTGATGTAAATTAATAAGAATGTGGTCGTTCCTTTAAGATACCGCAAAGAGGTATACAATTGAATACATAGAATGTTCTGTAACCGTAGTACCATCTATCTAACAAGCGAGCGGGGAAACTTAATTCACAAAGATGTGTAGTGGTTTACACAAGTTTAACTTTTCAATGAAATTTTATTACCAAAAGTTTGAGTAATGGAAGAATACAAAGAGTTTTAATGAGGGGGGAATGAAAAAAAATCGTAACTACATTAATTACTTATTAAAAAATAAATAAATGGAAAATATTTTTAAAATTAACATCATGATAAAAGATTTTAAAAAGCACTTTAAAAAAATCAGATGATGTAAATGTGAGGAAAAGATGAGCCAAATATTTTAATTTTTTAATTTTTTATGTATATCAAATTATTTGATGCCCGGTGCTGTGCTGTACACTAGGATGGAATGAATTTTGATTTTTTTTGAAAATCGATGACCCTTAGGCAAAAAAAGTTGTCAAATGGTCCTAAAAGAATACTCAAAAAATTTCAACCTTCTCCTTTCCCATATTAGAATCAAAGTTTTGAAATTTTGATGTTTTATTCGTTATTTCGAAAAAATTATTTTTACGCCAAATAATTTTGGTTTCGAGATATTCTTTTTGTATTGCCATCCTAAAATCATAAAAAAATTATTCATACAATTTTTTTAAATTTTTAGGGTTTCTAAAAATATTTTTATAGTTTGCTATATTTGTTGAATTTCGCCCTTTTTGGTCTTATACACATAATTATGATAAAATTACAAATAAATGGTACAACTATTGATTCAGTGAGTGGTATCGCTTAAACTAAATCGGAGGTCACATTTATTAAGTGTTCTTTTCCTCAGGGGTCCCCAAAACATATCGTATAACATAAAAATCATGTACATGTGTTTCTTTCATCTTTAATCTATTTGTTAATCAATAAATTCTGTCTTAAAAATAAAATAGTAAGTTTTCAACAAACGTTCAAATGATGTGATATGACACTAACAAACTTACGCGTAAACAATTATTTATTCGTGTCTAGTATAATCAGAGCACTATTAAAAGGGAGGTATTTCGGAAAGCCATATTTGTTCAATAGAAGTTCTTCGCTTTTTCAATAAAAAAATCTTTGGAACTCATTTTAGTCCTTAAGCATATTTTCTTGGTTTAAGAGGGTTGTTTGTAAAGGTATTTTTTATTCTTAACAAAATGTTGGCACTAAATTAATTTTTTGCATTTTTTTCATTATTACTTGGTGTCATCTCTTTGTTTTGGACTTTGAATTGCTTTGTACTCTAATGCCTCGCTTCGAGACAAAAAAAGAATCGAAGTTTTAATTTAAATGGCTATAACTCATTATACCAGACACGAATAGATAATTGTTTGCGCGTAATTTTGTTATTGTCATATCACATGATTTGTATTGATCAACAAATAGATTAAAGATGAAAGATAATATGTTTTGGGAACCCCTGAAGAAGAGAACACTTAATAAATGTGACCTCTGATTTAGTTTAAACGATACCACTCACTGAATCAGTAGTTGTACCATTTATTTGTAATTTTATCATAATTATGTGTATAAGACCAAAAAGGGCGAAATTCAACAAATATAGCAAACTATAAAATATATATTTTTTTTTTTTTTTTTGTTTTGTGCCGTGTTCTGCCGTTTAGGTCAGAGGCACATGGTATTTAAGGGTGGTTAGATTAAGTGAAGAAGATTGGCTTTTTTGAGAAGGTGAGGAGGGAAATTATTGTTGAGTGGTTGTTGAGGACTTCGGCGAGAGATGTAGGGCTGAGGGGCAATGGAGTATTAGAACCCCTAAAAATTGAAAATAATTGTATAAATAATTTTTTTATGATTTTAACATGGCAATACAAAAAGAATATCTCGAAACCAAAATTATTTGGCATAAAAATAATTTTTTCGAAATAACGAATTAAACATCAAAATTTCAAAACTTTGACCCCAATATGGGAAAGGTAAATATTAACCTAGAGGGTTGAAATTTTTTGAACATTTTTTTAGGACCATTTGACAACTTTTTTTGCCTAAGGGTCATCGATTTTCGAAAAAAACCAAAATTCGTTCCACCCTACTGTACACTTCATACTCCCACCCCTCTAAAAAAAAACTTCTCACCAACCTTTGAAAAAAGAAAAAAAACAACTTATTAAACGAGAAGAAATATGTTCAAAAGTTATGATAAAAGAACAAAAGTTTAAGAATCCAAGCAAAAATTAGAACCTATTTCATTTCGTTGTAGTTTAAAAATTGTTATTTTTATTGCTATTCTTCAGAAATTCATTTCCTCATTAATATACTCGTATCGATAATGCAAACTGTATTGTATAAACAGTTCTTTAGTATTTACGCCATTGTTGAGAGACCTCGAGTAGCTGAAATTCAATGAATATAGGCTCATACCTTTACTGGAGGTAAAAAGTATAACATACCCTAAATCCAACTTTTCAGTGGTTTTGGAGTGGATAAAGTAGGTATTTTCAGCCTCATTAATACCGAGTGTAGGGGTAAAGAAATCGACAGTATTAATAGATTAATTTAAAAAAATTATTCAATTTAAATGAAATGTCTGACTAAAAGAATTACTTTGATAAAATAAAATATATATTTTTCATTTTAATAATTTATTAATTCTAAAAAAAAATAAAAAATAAAAAAATAAATAATAAATCATTAAAAAAAAAATTAAAATTAAATTTACTATTCTTAACGCGCTTCTTTTCAAAAGCTCATTTTTTAAAGTAAAAAATAAGCCCCTCGCCCGGCCAAAAAATATATTTAGTTTGGAAACTTACAAACATGTTAAAAAAAAATAAAACCTTAAGCTAACAGCATCGACCACCCACGATACACAGGTGTGAGTGAAGTTGCCTACCAGCGCTCCAAGCATCAGTACCTTTGACATAAGCTATGAAACACCCTGTACGTTTCTCGAATTTTTTTTTCTCCCAAGAAAACATCGAAAACAAGGGGAAAAAACGAAAGCCCGTTCGGTTTTATTTTTGTTTAAAATACTATATCGACACATTCCGCAATAGTGTCACATGCACCTGCTACACTATGCCGATACTCTCGCCATGTTGAATCAAACGTTACATTAAGATGACGATGTTACAACATACGGAATTCTATGCCGTTTGCCTGACTTGAGACTATAAGAGCAACTATTTCTTCGAAATATTTTCACCGTAGTGTTTTTTTCTATCGTTTAGCTAAGAAAAGACATTTGACTGAGTACTTATTTTAAATCACCAAAGATCTAAATACCTCAGTTTCTATATCCAACTTGAAACGTATTGTAAACTAGTTAAATTTATAATATAAACATTTTTTTTCAACGATGTTCCCCACTATATCGTCGCAAATGGGTCGAGAAAGATTAAAAACGCACCTAACATCGTAAATACCTATAATAACGGTGCCAATAAGGTCAACCTCATGACCCTTTCGTAGGCGTATTAATCACAACCCCAAAACACGTTTAACCACCGACGAAAACTTCGTCTCAGTTCAAGGGTAAACGCGATATCGCTCTTAATCACTCCACGATTTATCCGAATTAACGATAAGATGGTAATTAAAAGGCTGCTTGGGGCGAAAATTTAATTGATAATGATTAATTTCGCCTCACCTGAAATCTGATCTGTTCTCTTCGTTATCGATAATATAACGAAGGCGTACGTGGCTTTCGGATACTTCGGCATCTTCGAGGGAATAAGTCGTAATTATTCGAGTAATAAACCCGACCATAAAATGGTTTTACCTGACACATAAAGCAGATACAATCGCCGATTTATTACGCGCGTTATTTTAATTTTCTACCGCGAAAACCGAACGTGAAACCAAACCTTGTCACGTGTTTCGTGAACACGCTTAGGTAGCTCGAAAAACGCTTTTTTCCACGTTCCCGATCGAACCTTCG
Organism: Phenacoccus solenopsis; assembly: GCA_009761765.1. NCBI lineage: Eukaryota > Metazoa > Arthropoda > Insecta > Hemiptera > Pseudococcidae > Phenacoccus > Phenacoccus solenopsis. The sequence continues at coordinate 14,967,230 of CM019752.1, forward strand.
AAATATCACCACGGTTAAAACTGCCACACAGGGTGAAGAGTGGGGTATGCCGGAAAGGACGAAATAAAGAGGGAAAGGATTAACTAGCGTGATGGCGCATTTAACACTTCTTTATGGCATTTTTAATCAGATACCGAGGAAATTACGTTTAATGCCTTTTTTCCCTTTTACCTTGTTCGTTTCTGCGATATAAATTTGGCACGACGACACGAAAATACGAAATCGCCTTTCGCCGTAAATACCCGATAGACAAATCGCGCGCACGAAGTTAGTCGAATACCCGAAATACCTATATCTAAGGTGAAATTCTCTGGTGTAATAATTTTCACCGTTTTAATCGCCCTCGCTGCTCCTACCTTTTTCAATATGGCGAAAAAAATACATACGTTGTATCTTGAACTTCACTGTATTCTTACGTATTTACTACATGTATAAACGTACGTTGTGTGTACCTTCCACGTATAATTTTTTACATCTCGAAACAATTTATGATTTCCCTCGTGAGTACCGAATTCTATAAGATAACTATATAGCTCCAGCCGCCTGTACGAACTCGTATACTATAGCGATACAGCGAAAGTATATAGAAAATTCGTTCCTCAGCTACGTCACGTTTTACGTTCCAGATGCTCGTCCAATATCAAAAAATCCGCATTTTGTCCGTTTTTATTATTACTCGTATGGATGCGTTGGTCTTTCTGCCTCTCTCCTGGTTTGCTCCGATTAAGCTCTATAGTATACGTTTCGACTCTTTTCCTTTTTTTTTTACAATACGTAATTTTATCAGCCATGTCACGAGATGAACATTAAGTTCCTCGGTAACAGACGCATCTCGTTAAACGTACATTTTACAACGCGCGAGGCGCCACCGTTTTGTTGTTCGAAAAATATAAAAATGACCGTTAATACGGAGCTTAATTCATTTAAAATGAAAACAATATATTTTCTAAACGGCGCGAGGTTGAATTTATACGCGCGTGTAATGCAATGCCGAGGGTACGCGATGGATTTCCTTTATCGTTTTGTCGTTATTGAATTAAAAGCTTTTGTATCAAAAATTACTAACCAATTCACCTCTTTCCCGTTCGCCTTTCAGTTACGCTATAATATCAATCGACTCGCTGTACTGATGAAAGTAATAAAGGACCTATGGTGAATGATCACCAGTTCGGGAAGCCCTGCTATCCCTCTCTCATGCTATCGCGGAGTTCTCATATCGATGTAATATTTTTTTCGCACCTGCACAAAACGTGTATTTCATGCTTGCGTTACACCACGAAAAAGCTCGCGAATTTATCTGCCATCTGTTCCCTGCTGTGGTTTGCGGTTGTACGTGGCGTAACTTTTCATCTCTTGTACTTTTTCTCTTTTTGCTTCCATTTATTCTTCTTAAATTTTTGGCAGTGATAAACGAAGAAGCAAGCGGCGCATTTTTGACAAATTTCTAATTTTTATTACCAAAGATTCGTTGGCCGAGTTTTTAACTCGAAAATGTTAGCTATTAAGGACTACCTGATTTGAGAAAGGAGGGAGGGGGAGGGGGTCTTCGAATCTTTATGTTTCAGATCATTCGTAATCATCTGGCATGCATACCGGGTGACTACTTGATTCGAGCACCCAAGCGAAAAAATTAGTTAAAAGGTGAATAAATTAAATACATGTGTATTTTTAACGACGAAAGTATTAATTAAAATTTTGCATTTCATTGATAGAAGTTTTTAGGCATTAAATAAATTTTATTTATGCCATTTATTTTTGTTGATATCGTAGAAATAAAATTTATTTCTTCGAAGGAAAAATTTTCGCACTTGGGGTGCTCGAATCAAATAGTCACTCTGTATAACTTTTTTGGTATATATATAGTATGTATTTCCCTCCGCGCGTAGCTCTGGCGGGTATTCATGAAATTTGCTTAAAACTTGGTGAAAGACTCGTCTTAAAAATGCAACAAAAAGACCTTTTTGTTTTTTCGATAACCTTCAAAATGGCGTATCACTCAAATTTTGAGGGAGACTGGAGAAAAGATAAATTGCTCAAATGTTTGGTTTTTCACTTCATATGAAGAAGTGAGTCACGGACACTAACATATCCAAATTTCAACTTTTTAAGTGCATTTGAAGGCGAGTTAGAGCAAAAAAAGGTTTCTGAGGAAGTTTTGAGTTATGAAATTTCTTGAATCTTCCATACATCCTCACAAAATTAATGTAGAAAGCTCAAAATTTGTATGTGGGGTTAGTTAGTGACCACAATATGACCTTTTGATTTTGTGTCAAAATAGATCCAAAATGGCGCATTATCAAAATTTGAGTAGAGCTTAAGGAGCTTTAAAATAGTGAAAATGTGATTAATATGAGCTCATATCATTATTGGGTATAAGAAGTATACTATATATCCCAAAGTCACTTTCACGCATGATATTGAAGGGGAGGAGAGGTTATCGACCTCAAAATGTGATTGTGGTACATAAATGGTCGAAAATTTTTCATTGCAGTATCATAAATGATGAAATGAGACCAACTGACTAACTCGTTCTGATGTTAGCCCATGTGAATTTGGAGGGGAATTAAAGCAAAAAAAAGGCTTTTGGAGGGGAAACGGCTATACCAAATTTCATGAAGCTTCCATATCTCGTCACCAAATCGACATAGGAAGGTCAAGCTTCGTATTAGGGTTAGGTGATGACCCGAATATGACTCTTTGAATTTCAATCAAAATTGATCCAAAATGATGAATCATCAAAACCTGAGGAGAATTTAAGAACCCTGAAATTGCTGAAATTTTATAAATATAGACTCATGCGATTCCTGGGGCAAGAAGTACTACACATTTTAAACTTATCTTATTAGGTGGTTTTTAGAGAAAATACAGGGGTTTTCAGCCTCGATTCTGAGGGTGGGCATAAAGAGATTAACGAAATTATTTGCAAATTCGAACAAGCCCGATTCAAAACTCAACTCTAGTAATGCGGCATGGCTGCTCACTTATCTTAATATTGGTCAATTTATACTTATCAAATTCAGAATTACATGAAAAATTTCTTCATTAAATCCAGCTCTTTTTCGGGCTTCCATTTGATGAAAAGCCATGGTGAAAACATGATATTTCAAATTTCAAGATAGACTTCTGAGGCATAAGAAGTAATTGACGATGAAAAAATCTATTTGGAATTGATTTAATAAACAACTCTTTTATTGGCACTCGGAAAAAATGAATTCAGTTAACATTTTACAAACAAAAAGAAATGAACACTGTGACCCTTACCCTCAAAGTGAGGTCAGGTAAATAAGCTTTTAAGCTTTCATATTTCGATTGATTAATAGGTAATTCACAAAAAAAAAAACTTACGAAAAAAATTGAAGTCCCCTTTCCCCTCCCACTTCCACAATTTGGTACGCTGTAATAGCCTGTTTTTTTTTTTATTTAAAAATTAATTAAAATAATTCGGAACTTATCGTTGCTACCATGTTCATATTTCAAAGAACGGAACCATCTGAAAAAAGAAAGAACGTACTGTTTACCATACACACATGGAAGTTTGCCCATTAAGTTTTTCCCGACTTAAGTTCTATCGAATATATGCTATAAATTTTTGAGCACAGTAAATTCACTCAAAAATTTGCGTACTCACACTCGGTTCCGATTGCTTTTACTCTCAAGAATATCGATGTGAGGCCATAATTATGTTCAAAATATATTATCGATCATCAACTCGCTGTTCAACAGACAAAAACATTCTTTTAAATCTTAACATTATATTCACCAGACAATCATTATACTGTAGTAGAAGCTTCCTCAAATTTACTAAATCCTTAGCATTCGCTGCAAAGTCAACGAGCTCACACTATATTAATCGATCGATCCACCTTAATATTCTCATCAACATTACTTTTGAACAAGGCCGTACCAAGCCCATCATTTGGTGCCAGAGTCGATAATCTTTCGTTTCTTGGATGCGGAATTTTCGAAACATTGTGTAATAGTAAATGAGTGCTAAAGTTGAGTGTACATTGATGGATTCATTCGTGGCTCGTCTGTTTATATTGTTGGCTTATTTTGAGTACATTTTCAAAATGAAATGGAATCGGTAGTGAGAAACATTTGAATACCGAATCCCAAAAAATTGGGTTTTGGTGTCAGATTTAATTATTAACATTAAAGAGTACGTTTTTGTTTTGCATAAATATTCAAAATCTTTACAACACTTGAAAGCGACGATAAAACATCAGAAAATTCACTCAAAAAAGTTTGAAAATTTTCAAAGGCAGGACTTTAATCAGAGGGGGCTAAGAGTGCGGAATCCTCTCTAGAAGAATTTGAGCTCCTTGCTAAAATTTGCATTCGATACAGCAGTACCAAGCAACAAAAAGAAAAGAAGACGTAGCATGCAAATTTTAGCAAGGAGCTCAAATTCTTCTAGAGAGGATTCCGCACCCTTGGCCCCCTCTGATTAAAGTCCTGCCTTTGAAAATTTTCAAACTTTTTTGAGTGAATTTTCTGATGTTTTATCGTCGCTTTCAAGTGTTGTAAAGATTTTGAATATTTATGCAAAACAAAAACGTACTCTTTAATGTTAATAATTAAATCTGACACCAAAACCCAATTTTTTGGGATTCGGTATTCAAATGTTTCTCACTACCGATTCCATTTCATTTTGAAAATGTACTCAAAATAAGCCAGCAATATAAACAGACGAGCCACGAATGAATCCATCAATGTACACTCAACTTTAGCACTCATTTACTATTACACAATGTTTCGAAAATTCCGCATCCAAGAAACGAAAGATTATCGACTCTGGCTGAACGATGAACCGACTTAGCCATTACGTTAAAAGCTCGCCAAATCTCTCTAACCTCGAAAAAGCTCGATTCAACATCCGCCGTCGAATCAACGAATCTGAAACGGAATTGTAATTTAGGCGTGTGCGTTTTAGCGCCTGTACTATAAAAATCTAAAGAAAAAAAAAGCAAAGGAGTGTTTTATTTACGTGCCAGGTAAACTTTGAACTCTCACCTAAAACTAAATCACTCGGAGCCGAAGTAAACTTTTAACAGAAAGTAAATCTCGTTAAATGTACTTAAAGTAATCTATTTTTTTTTCTCGCGCCGTAGTTAAATTAATTTAATTTTTGTTTTATTTCAGGTAAGCGAAAGTTATGTACACCGGGTGATTTATAACCAGCGAATATTAAAGGTAATGAGAAAATTTTTCGTTAATTTTTCACCGTTACGTCGGCCCTAGCGTATATTCTTTTCCCAACTCGCGGCAAATGCTTTAATATAGTATCGGACCCGATACGGAGTTAATTTTTGCTCCTTCGTACACAATAAATTCCATTTAAGTGGAACAAATTCGATGGAGTTTTTATAAAAGTTCGCCCAGATGAGATGGAAAATAAGAAGTACGAAAAAACGTTTTTAATCAGATTACATTCGCCCGAAGGTTTTTTTCCATTTCCGCTTCCCCCTCGGTTTCGTTAATTTAATCACGTAAAAACCAACTCCATTTCGTTAAAAATGTTCAAAGGTTGTCCGCGTATTAAAATTCAAGTGGCGTAATATTTGGAAACTATGGTAAGCAATAGCGTAAACTAGTATACGTGACCTAGTCAATTCCGACGGTCACCCGAAAAAAGCCTATCGATAGATTCGAGAGTATGGCGCCTCGCGTTTCTAGGTTATTGGCGAAAAAGCGTAGCAGCCTGACGCCGAAAAGTCCGTCTCCAAATATTAACCAGGAAAGAATTTCGCACAAACGTCCGATCAATAGTTCGCGCGAATACCCAACTTTCTCAGACCTTGAAGCTCGAAAAAAAATTTCTCTCATACGTAATTTTACGCATTCTCGCCTCGAATTTCCATTTTTTTCCATCGTCTAACGCCCTAACGTTATTTCAATTCCACGACCGCTTATCGCTATCAAATGACGACTTCGAATCAACCATATTCTTGCAGCCGTCTTATCACTGTAGCCATTTTACGTTGCGCTTTTGAGGCTTGCGTCAGCAGGTAACTTTCAAACGGGTTATTGCAAATGACAGCAGTCGTCGAAATACACACACAATATATACGTTCTCGTATACGAGGCTCGGTACAGAGTTTCCTTTCATTTCGTGTGTAAACTTACCGCAATACGACAAAAGACCAACGACTCGTAAACGTCTTTCATACAACTTACCAACACGACGTCGACATTTAATCGAATCTTTCACGTGTGTCGTGACGAGACAATCAACTCGAATATAATCAGTTCCAGAAAAATTTCTCGATTGCGGTCTCCGCTCAGTCAACTTTCGCAGATAATACAGAAACTGAAATTCTAGTTTCAACGCCAACGATTTGATCGATTCGAGTATACAATTATGTTGAAAAATATAGATTAAAGACATTCGTCTATAGAAACCTACAAGAGCATTTTGGACGTAATAGGGAAAGTTACAGTGAATTACCCACAGACACGCACAGTAATTATCATACGTGTATAACATTTATATTAAAAAAAAAAAAAAAAAAACGAAAAACAAGTCGTGCTTTTAACCCCCCCCCCCCAATGAAAAGGCAATTTCAGTCGAAGTTTCAGCTCATCATATTCAGATTATTCAAGCACGTCAAAACAGAGACATAAAAGTAAGACTTGGATGTACTCCATCTGTCGTTCCTCAATATAATGATGTAGTACAACATTGATTGGATATCGATGAGCCAGATGAAGCACTTGTGTCTAAGAGCAGCCCTGCTCTTCGCTCATTCTAATTCATTTGCTGAATTCGTTTACAATGCTCATCAAAATACTCCACTGAATCGGGCTAAAAGGGAGGAACAGACAAACTCACCTTAACCCTCTTTGAGGTAAGGAATGTAAGTTTGAAAGTTCCAAGTCTAAACGACCATCAGCACGCCATTCACTCCTCACAGCCACGGGTTACTTGGCAGCATTTGGCAAAAATTTTGTATACAATTATGTTGCGCGCAAATCTATATGATAGTGATACATTCAAATATGAGCAAATGATTCCAAACGAACGAAGAGGGCGGCTGTTCCGAGACACAAGAAACTAGGGTTGTTTAATATTTGACTGTATCCAAATATCGCTCGAATAAATATCGTATTCGCCAGATATTTGCCTATTCGGATAATATCCGAATATAGTTTCATCAAAAAAACCTAGGATCGCTAACAAATTAGCACATGATACAATCACGACAATTAACCAAAAATACAAATTTGGCTCAACAATCAATCTGTTTTATTAATTTCTTATTTATTTTGTTTTATTTTTCTTGGCTTTTGATCGCTTGTTTTTGTTTTGTAAAACATAAAATTTAGTTTCGCACCTAGCGTTTTTTTCATGAACTATATTCGGATAGTATCCGAATGTTGATGTGTTTGCGAATATTTCGTTACAAATATTGGATATCGAATATTACGAAACGAAGCGACCAAACACTATCCTAAAAACATCAGTATCGACTAGGGTTGTTAAATTATCAAGAAGTATCGATAATCATCGATAAGCGAAGGTATCGGTAACTATCGATAAAGGCGATTTTTAGCCGAATTCTGAAGGACATGAAGGTTATTACAGCCTACCTGATTTGGGAATGGGTGACTGGGGGAGGGTGCGGTCTTCAAATCTTCGCGTTTTTTTTATCAATAAGTCAAAAATATTCTGAATTTTCAGTGGGTGTTGTACAAAGCTAGAAAAAACAAAAAAGATTTGAATAACTACAGTGTTCCTTGCAGAAAGCTAAAAAAATTAATTTTGTTACTTGTTCTTGAAATTTTCACTAGTTTAATTTTTTTCTTCTGAAATTATCTCTCCCCCCCTCACAGAATCGAATAATTTTCAGCATTTGGTATGAAAATCAGTGGTCGCCAACCGAACCTATTTTAATTTGCTAACGGTTATGGTAATGATTACAATAAAATTTTTATTGGTCATGTTTCAATCGATTACGACTTATATGACAATTTAATTTTGTTTTGATTAAGTGGTTATGAAAAAGGAGAATTTTCGTTTCTTATATGGTTAAATACTTATAATTTGAGGCATTTTTGTTTCAGTTACAGTTATTGTTAACCATAACCGAATCAATTGCTAATAACTAGTTTTATTCGTTTATTATTTTTAGCTGAGTTTTTAATAGAAACGACAGGAATTGCAGCCTATATGTTTTTTTTTGGGGGGGAGGGGGTTTGGCTCAGCAGTGGTCCTTTCTAACTGATGGATATTTATCACTTGATACGAAAATGTAAAATTATTTGTTGTTTTGTGAAAAAATTACGATTTTTTGATCATTATTTTGATATTGAGCGCCATTATTACTTTGTTAATATTTGGTTGAAAAAATCGTGAGAACAATAATTTATATGAGGATTACAAGGTATTGGAGGATGATGATGAATAATTCCCTTCCTCTTCGGATATTCGTTTTTTCGGCTTGATAGGCCCTCTTCCTGTTCCCATGCAATCCACTCTTTCTTTTACGACAGTTTGTTTCAGTTTTTTCTCAACTTTCTCGTATTTATACGAGAGCAAATCTTTTTTTCTAAATTGAAAATTTTAAAATGAAGGCATTGTACTTACTTTATAGCATACAATCAGATTTAGCGACGTTGAACGTTCATTAAAAATGTTTTGAGCACTCAGTAGTCCTTGGCATCGGTGTTGAATTTTGTTTCAATTTCCATCCAAATCTTTGCCTAGTCCGCTTTCGATACTGAATTGGTTTTTTATTCTCCAAAATTTGGCCATAGCTGTTTGATAATTTCAATGGAGCTTTCACCTCAGCCTCTGTGAAATTAGCTCCTCGCATGCGCTTGGTTTTTTCAAAATTTTCACTCGCTTCATATAAAAGAAGTAAAGAAAAAAAGAACGGGGAACAAAAAAACAAAACTTGGTAAACAATAACAAAAAAAAAACAACCATTTTATAATTAATAGAAAATAGAAAAAACCAAGGACCTGAATGATCCAAAAATTTGACTCCGATTCTAGTCGTTAACTCCTTTCACTCCAGAGTAAATCTGAAAACCCAATTCCGACTTGACTCCGGACTCAAGTTGAAAATTTGACTCCGTCTCCAACCCCTCACTGCGGAGCATTTCTCCAAACATGACTCCGACTCCACTTTGACTTCGGAGCAAATCTGAAAGTGCAACTCCGACTCCGACTTGACTCCGGAGTCATATCAACTTCAAAACCTTGACTCCCGATTCCGACTTCACTCTGGAATCACTGCGGTTTCGTAGTCATTTTATCTGGAGTAACTCCTGGTCTATGGAAAAAACAACACATGAATAAAAATGTTCAATATCTCAAATCACCAAATTACAACTTCAGTTAATTTATTCGTCAGTTAGTCCTGCTATCTAGCGGTTGAAATTTAACTGGGAATTGAAAAACGTTTCAACTTCGATCGATTCGATTATGCCATTGGTTTCTATCTGCTTGGCCATCTCCAATGAAAATACAACAAATCCAGCGTAGTTTCATATTTCAAGTATTTTTAGAATCAGCAGAGCTCTAATATTAATTTATGGTTCTTCGTCTAAGAATTTATATCGTCGAAAACACCATATTTTCCTATCTAATCCCGCAATCCTCTTCCATTTTCATTTACTATTCCATCGGAACAGCGATTTAGTTCGTATATTCGAGTTTTAACATAAAAAAGAAATTAGTACTTAAAATTCGCGCATTTCTTTGTTTTTTCTCCACTACAAATAATCCGCTGCTGGGAGAAAATTAGCATAGAAATACCTGTTTGACTGAGTTCATCGACGAGACGGTTAGTTTCAAGTAAATATAAAAAAAGAGAAAAAAAAAACACGTACATAAAACTTTTTAGTTTCAAGTTTTCACCGTCTAGATTCTTGTTTAAATACCACTTTCGATGAAGGTTCAGATAAACTAACCGCGGTGTAACAACAAATTACCAGTATTTCTTTGCCTGTATTCAGACTCGGCCATATAAATTCCACGCCACGTCTTTCAATATTTCGTATCTCGTTAAAATATACTCGATGTTTCGGCGCTTGTGTACTAAAACGGAGCACTGGAGCGAACTTCTTTCGCCGAGTTTAATTGTAAATGGAAAAACTTCTTCGTTATCAGTACGAGCCGGAGAAAAATGAAAACCTACTCTGAAATTCTTATTTTACTATTTCTTTATCGAGCTCTTTATACGAGAGCTCGTCTTGCAGCAGGGCAACGAGGCATCATAAAAAGTACATTTTTAACTTTCTCATTAGTTATTTCGTGTATATTCCTGTATACAATGGCAACCCGTCGGTTTCTATCTAAAAATTCGTCGGGTAGTTTTTACGCGAAATTGAAAAAAAAATCCTCGATAAAAACTAACGCCTGCCGGAGAGAAAAATACTACTGCGAAATGAGCTATGAACGTAAGACGATAGTTATTAACTTTTTAACATTTTAAGAGAGAAATTTTTCTCGGCTGCGCGAAAATTAAATTTCTGTCATTTAAAGCGAATTCTTGGGCGCGTTTGCGACGAAAAGAGCGTCGCCCTACGCGTGATTAATATCGCCAAATTACCCGGCGAAATTATAAATTTGTGGAATGTACGAACGAAGATGACGTCTAACTACATTTTCATAATTCGATAATAAATATGGCGCGTTTCTTTCGCCGTCGACGATTTCCGTCCATTATTTAAATAGTCTCGCGCAGTTAATACCGCGGTGAAAGATTATCGTACCCTGAGGCATTAATGTGGTACTCAAAAACGGACCCCAACAGCGATATCCTTTGTCGTATACTTCGCCAAGATGATAAATTTTTCAAGCGTTCTTCTCTATTCCAAGGGAATTATTTAACCATTTCTTCTCGATACTATGGTAAGTAGATGTCCGAGTTCTTTCGAGCAATTACGAGAAAAATTAATGGTATTTTTTCTGGGTTTTCGAGGATAGTTATTCTACATGTATAAGGTGGAAGAGAGTTCTACCTACACGATATACCATATACAGAATACTTGTAACTCTGTCAAGTTCTTTTCGCTACATTGCTTTCGTTAGAATTCTCATCGCTATAGTATTCTTTTGAAGATATAAGTTAGCTAACGACGGCTCAAGTATATATCATCCTAACCTTTAATACATGAGGCTAATGTGCCTTCGACGGTGCTTTTAAAGCGCGTTTATTTCGCCTCAGTATTAATCCGTTTCATCATTTCTCTTCACTAGACTGGCATCTCGATTATATTTCGCGAAGATGTAACCTTTTAAGAAATCTCGGTAAGTTTTATCAAAGAACTATATGAATAAGCGGCGAAAAATGCTCGAAAATGAGTATGAAGTAGTAGATCTTGGTTTGAAGATGTCAGGATTCTCAGAGGGAAAGGTAAAGAAGGAAGTTACACCGAGTCTATGCTTTCTAAAAGCCCAGAAGGCAATGAAGATATTAAATTTTTATGCGAATACATGAAAATCAAGAAGTCTAAACATTTCTAACTTACGAAACATTTTCTCAATTTAAAATTTTTCAAATGACCAAAAATTTTGGAAAAAAAATGCCAAAAAATTAGAACTTGCAAAAAAAAATTTCAATTCCTATCCGAGAAATTCGCAATAATCAAAAATGAGCAAAAATTCTATTAAATCAAAAAATTCAATAAGAATCATAAAAATCAAAAATAATGAACTCCATTTCCCAATTACTTAAAAATGTTCAGCGAGTTTATGAGCAGAAAAGATTTTTCATTACAACTAAACATGTTAAAAAACAAAGAAATATTTTTGAAAAACGTAAGCAGCCAAGCCATATTATTACCGAAGTTTAGTTTTTAATTGGGGCTTTTTCAAATTTGAAATAATGTTGTCAGAAAAAAAAGAAGAAAAAAGGCTTCATCTATGACGGACTCCAAACCCCAGCTTATCCCTCCCAGATCACACAAACAGTAAATTACAGTACTTTCCTTCACAAGAAATGCGAAAGGACTTATTTTTCAAATATAGCTGTTTAAGACTTCTCAAACATTCCTCAAATTTTGACCATTCTCCATTTTAGATCTATTTTTACTTAAATTCATGAGATCATATTCTGGCACCCAACTAACTCCACATACAAATTTTGACCTATATAGTTCGATTTGGTGAGAAGATATGCGACATTTATGAAATTTCTTACCATGATTTCCTCTCCAAAAGCTGTTTTTTGCTTCAACTCATCTCTAAATTCATTCAAGTTTTCACAATACTGCTCAAAAACTTGTCATTACTCCTACGAAACATACTTTAGACTATGCAATACCTGATACCATTCCACGAAAAGTCGTACTAAAAACTAATCTTTCAAAAGTTCCAGTAGGATCTACAAATGCAATAAGAAGTCACACCACCGGGCTTATCCAAGTTTTACAGCACATACGTAAATTTCTTATGTAACTTATGGTAACATTAAACAACGCGCAGTTACAGCCGCAACCATAAATAATCGATTAAAAGAACCCACCTACACTAGGATTTAAAATAAAAGTTCAACGTGTACAATAAAATAGCTTCATTGCGGTGATAGAGATTGAATGTTTCAAAAGGAGAATTCAAAGGCTAACATAATACCTCGACTATAATGTTTTTCCTTATACTTCGGGAGCTAATTTAAAAACCATTCCTTCCGTAACATTAAACAGATAATACTAATCGCTTCTTCGTTTAACCCGCTAATAAAATCCTCGCCTTAACCAAGAGACCCAAATACATCGTCGTGTTGAAGTTAGCACATCTTGTACAGGGCAACGATTAAAAACGAATTTTTTGTGAATTAAACGGCAATCCGGGCGAAAAGTAACACCGATCAAGCGCCGAATTTCCCCTCCAAGCACTTAATACGCACGTCGCTGCGAGTGGTTTGAAAATAAATACGATTTCGTGTTTTCGGAAGCTCCGGCTTGCGTTCTTACCTCCTACGGTGAAAAAGTTAAAAGTTGTCGCGTGCTCTTTTCTGTTAATTTTGCCTTCTTCATTTTCACTCCCTTCTCCTTCTTCGCTCGCTTAGCGTAGCATTGCTTTTCGCATTCGGAAACGAGAATTAAAAGAAACACGCTTTTAAAACTTTTTAAACGGTTTCAAAAATACATTATCCGAGCGGTATACAACGGCTCGAGTTTTACAACTTCGCTAAAAGATACTTTTAAACTTCATCTTTACATCATCCGCAGGGAAGAGTGAGAAACGGAACTTCGTCGAGATAGGAAAAAACACACCGGAGAACAGAATACGTTGTTTCACCCGTCGCAAACTCGAAAAAACGCCTGGCAGGGGTTTACTTTGCAGAACTGTTGTATTACCTTCATTAAGAAAAGTTAATCGTATTAAAAAACCAGGGGCTTTTGCATTTTTATTGTCGACTAGAAAATTTCGAATATTTCACTTTAGCCGAAAGAGGTTCAAACGTCGCAACTGTACCTATGATAAATTTAACACTTAAAAGCTACCGAAATAATGAAATTTCAGTCAGACGACACTGTCAACGAAATATGATAACATAGCGCAGCAGATCAAGATGCGAAACTTTTCCAGCGTTACATCCAACAACACACCCGAACTCGTAAAGCCGAACGATGAAATTACGCTGCATGTCCTTGTCGTTGGAAATTTGACTTTTCAGACTTTTGCACGACACTTCGTACCAAAAAAGAAGAAAAAAATGCATGCAAGAAATCCATAACTGAAAAACATCGCAGAGAAAAAACCCTCTGAAAGGATACGAGAAAACAGCGAATTAATGATAAAGTCTGTCATTGTATGTAATGGACTTAGACAATGAAATTAAATGTCACAGAACTTCCACCTATAATAAAGACATACGTAGACGATGGTGTAAGTTGAAAGCGAGGCTTTAAACTTTAGTCAGTTTCTGCCTTTGACGTTGTTATAATTTCTATTATGCGAACTATTATCGCTTAAAGAGAAGCTTTAGAATTTTCAATTCTCGAGCTTTACGCAATCTCTTAAACAATTTTAAAGCGTTCAAGTCTCGACGAAGACGTCGCGAAAAAAAATATACACTAGTTTAACTTCGTTGATTTTCTTCTCTGCTATATTTTTTTCTCGCTCTTTTTGCTCCCTTTGCTTATTCTACGCTGTAATAAACGATGCAAGTTTCTAACGTTACGCTGTACTGCGGTTGGTATAATGACAGCGGTTTTTTTCTTTCGTCTTTCGAAGCGAATGAGCACAGGCGCGCGCATCCGCATAATGTTGTTTAAATTTTAAACGCTCTTTTTACGAGGGTGAACCTCCGCGTTGAAAAGTTATTCGCAGTTTAAATACCGGTAACTACGACAGGTTATGTACTTTCACTTCAGAATCACCCTCTTTCGATGATCGTTTGTTGGCTCTTTCCGGAGTATAGATAGAGGAAGTATTTATAAAATTACAGTGCTTTTTGCACATATACGAGTTAGTGCCAAATAACGCGGTTTTTATCATTTTATTTTTTATAATTACTTTTACTCCACTAAAAATAATCATACTTCAATTGAACCCAGGAATCAACATATGGAAGTTGATAATTTTAAGCTACAATATTCAGCCTCACGTTGGTATAATTTTTTACATATGAAAAAAAAAACAATTTCAAGTCTCAATTTGCGTTTATACAATAATGTAGATCTAATCAATTTAAATCCTTCTTTTTTAATGGATCATTTAATTTTTTCAATTCATTTTTAATTTTGTTATGTATTTTGATTTTTTTTCTATCATTTGAAAACACTATAGTCGCAGTAAGTATTGTAAAAAAAAAAAACATGATACTCAATCTCTATTTGGTGGTATTTCGCAAATACTTGGTGAATTTGCTTTATCGGAGCAATACATTGATTGTAATGTTGAATTAATATGTGGAAAAACACCATCTAAAATCTATACTCACGATCTTCAACTGAACGCTTTATGCCCATTTTACGATCACAACCAAAAATCAAATACTTTCTACCTTCGTTGGGCGCCATTTCATACTCACAATCAAAAACTAAACGATTTCTACCTACGTTGGGCGCCATTTCGCGCTCACAATCAAAAACCAAATACTTTCTACCCACGTTGGGCGCCATTTCACCTCACAATCAAAATCTAAACAATTTCTACCTACGTTGGGCGCCATTTCGCGCTCACAATCAAAAACCAAATACTTTCTACCCACGTTGGGCGCCATTTCACCTCACAATCAAATCTAAATAATTTCTAACTACGTTGAGTGTCATTTTTCATTCACAATCAAAAACTAAATGATTTCTGTCCCATGTAAGCAACTTAATACATTGTGTCTAACTAATTTTAACATACCCGAGCGCGAAATTCCCTTTCATAAAAAAACATATCACCTATTTCATTTTGTTTGACTTCATTATGGCATAATGAATAATTTGAGACTTTGGTAACTCAAATTCCATGATTTAAATAATTTTTTACTAGTTATTCGATTGATTTAAATTCATTTCTTCCAAAATCTGTGTCGCAAAATTGACTGAAATGAAACATTGAAAGTTTAAAAATATTCATAATCTTGTAAGTTATGGATTGAAATCATAGAGAAACAATGATTCATGTGTTATCTCTTGATCTCGTAAAAAGAAATAAAAGAAATGAAATAATGAATACTTTTGTGAATGTAGGAAATTTGGCGCTTGAAAGTGTTAAAATCAGTTAGACACAGTGTATATTCATGTACCCCAATATTAACTTAGAAAAATGTTTAATGAGCAATCATTATATAATGGACACGTGAAATTTTTTTGTCATGTAATGACATCATGTGTAGGTTGAAATTAAAATAATCCCATGAGAACAATAACGTTATAACTAGTATTAGGCATGATGTCATGAATTACATTAACGAAGTGATTCCATATTTAAATGTGATTCCATTGTATAACTGTAATATAAGTATTATGTAATTATTTATACGACTATTTCATTTTAGCTCCATGTAAATCGCCATCTCATCAAACTTTTACGAGTTCAATATGAAATTAAATAGTAGTACTTGCAATTTATTGAATACTCGTACATTAATAATCTATGAATTACACTGGAATAGGAACCAGAAGTACAAAATTTGAAATTACTCTTGAATGAAATAAGATGAGCTAAGCTCCATATTTCTTTTGAATAAACTGAATCACTTGAATTTTTCTTTCTTCAAAAACTCAAGTTTATTTTCAAGTTTTTTATTTCATTTCTTCTTGTTTCACAAATGATTAATTTTTATGACCATCAGGTATATCCTTCATCATTTCAGTCCTGAATGTGTAGAATTAGGCTGTATTCAAAAGTGTTTATCGACTGAAAGTTCTTTCACAAACTAATCTTTCTTCGTGTTAATTTAATGAACTTAAACCAAAACAAACTCAGATTTTTTCTTGAATGAATAATTGATTATGGAATGTATTCAACTCAACTCATTTTCTCTATGGAAAAAATCAACCGAAGTAGGTAAACGAGTCCATGAACTTAACTCACATGCGCGCAGAATACAAAATCTTTTGGTAGGAAAAAGGCCGTAATAGAGGAAAACACGCATCTAAAAATATACGTTACACGTGAAAGCATAAATTACAACCCCAAACGAATAGAACATTCGCTTCAAAAATTTAGAGAACACAAACGAAAAGAATGTCAAATAGATGAACCTCGTTCCAAAAACATAAGAAGCGTCGCGTCGTTTGAAAAATGGATTCTCATCCTCACACAACTTCGGCGAATAGAATTTCCAAGACCATGGAAACCATTTAGAATTCAACCCCAGTCGACTTTCTTGTTTATTTACCAAATCAAGCCAAGTTAAACGAGTATCTTGTTGGATTCGATCCAAACTTACCTGCTCCGAGTAATTAATGAAGTTTCTTCGTCGAAGAAAATTCTTCGTAGACCTCCTTTTTCCCATCCTACGACACAATGGATACTAGGCTATTTTATCGTAATTATAATAAGCTGGATTTTCCTTAGGCGAAATTCCACTACATTATGTTAGTAAAACGAACAAAACAGTCGGATAATTTAAAAGTAGGCGTTTTAAAATTATCAAATGATTAGTAAAGTGTTAATCATTACAATAACGATATAAATATCATCTCATCACAAACTGAAAAACGTGGGCGTTCGAAACATCCGGCTAATCTGACGTAATCGACATTTTAATGTATTTTCTCTCGAGCTAATATCAACTGGTAAACAGTGAGACCGACATTTCATCGAAGATGACAATATTTAATTAACTCTACATCAGCGAGGAATGCTTGAAACAACGATATTTCGATACGTTGGAACTGTTTGATAATACACTATATGATAATATTAGCGCTAGAAATTCCGACAATGAACGATGATAGCAGAAGATAACACCATTGGCAACGTACTGGAAGCTGTTATCGTTATTAACCGCACTGTTTCGAAATTCTGATATATTAAACGTACATTGAAGTACGTGTATGCTATATCAAAAGGTACGTTCCAGTTAGTATAGAGGCAACGTGTGTAAATCCAACTTCTTAGCTGGATTGTTTTGACCGCGGCTACGAATATAAATCGGCCGACGCTTTCGAAAGGAGTGCGAATCGGCGATAATGTAGGCAGTTGTTACGCGTCTATGAACATACTGAAAGGTAGTTATAACGTTGTATATTGCTATGAAACGGCGCCGCGTCCCTTAGGTCTACTATTTTCCGTCCTTTCCTTTGGCATCGTGTTATTATCATATCGTTCCTTTTTCGCGTATTATTCCTTTGTATTTTACACGCCTGTTATTCTCGCCATTTCCACGCCGCGTTGTATGGAACGGACGACGAATTGTATAAAATAAACCAGATCCGCGCTCGTCGCCGGTTATCAATAAACGTTCGCCTTCTGGCGTACCGCTGATAGGTGAAGCCAATTGTCTCTCTCCAGTCTGACGGAAATACTCGAGCTATTTTAATATCGTTAGAGGTGACAGCGGATCGCTAAGCGTAGGAAATTGTTAACGTCAATTCGTTACCGGCGGATGTCGTTTCCATGGCGGATATGAAATTTTCCTTTTTTTACTTCAGGCTCGCAAATTTTCTGTTTGAGTGGACCAATTTACATTCTTCGACCATTTCGTGGAATGCGTGGCATGGATTTTGGGCGCATTATGGAGCTTGAATAATTATACTGCCATGGACATATTTTTCAGTTTCAAGCAAATTGAAACCAAGGTGTGCGAAGCCAAGCTTACTCTTTGGGTATTAAGAATTTTTTCCCAGTTTCTACAACGACGTAAAATTATCTTCTAGAACGACTCGTTAACGACATAACCAAGCATGAAATTACCTCTACTCTTGAAAAGTCGAGAAAAAAACTTTCGAGCCTTCGTATAAAAAATTGCTATTTGAAGATCTTCCAGTAAGTTTCCACCTCTTCAAAAAAATTTAATAAGCAATCATTTATCACCAACAAAAATGGAATTTTTTCTCATTCGACACAGTCACCGTTCATTTTCATTCATTTGTGTTCCCAGAGAAAATTTTATAACTGGAAAATTGTAGTGCTCAGTCGTGAACATTTCGAAAATATTCATACGTGACTTGCAGGGTTGGGCAGGATTTAAATCCTTTTGGATTAAAAATCGGAAAATCCGGATTTTGGATTTGAAATCTGTTTTTGAAGAGGATTTTGGATATTAGATTTGAAATCCATTTTTATAGCGGATTTTGGATTTTGAATTTGAAATCCTATCTTTTCAAAATCCTTTATTTTAAAGTCCACAAATTTTCGTGTTATGTGATCTGGTGATCAGTGTTCAGATTTGAAGTTCTGGTATCACAACATTGAATTTTGTAGTCATGTCGTCACTCCTCATGTCATATTGAATTAACGATAAATGTGATGAAATTAAAACTCAACATTTCATCATCCAATATTACATTCAGGTTTTTTTCACCATCTTCATTTTTTACCTAGATTTGGGATTTATTTAAATCAGTTTTCTGAAAAGATTTCGTATTTTGGATTTGAAATCCTTTTATCCTGGATTTTGCCCAATGCTGGTAGCTTGTTCAAGTTCTCTTTTATTAACGAATAATTTTCTTCTGATTTCTTCAATCAAACTAATGGTAATCTAATAGAGCGAGATCTAGATAATATAATGGACTAAAAGGAATTTTCTGATTTCCATTTCAACAATATGAAGAGTTCTTGAATGATCCGAATTGAGTGAAGTTGATGAAAACCCCACTTTTCAGCATTCTACTCGTACTACTTTTTTTTAAATTTATTCTGCATTGCCTTTTGAAATCTCTTAGTACCTAACAACCGTCACATTTTATCTCTTATCAAACTCTTCGTTCAGCAGAACTACTCATGTGCTCCAAAAAAATAGTAAGAAGGGCTTAGTATGGAAGAGTATTCAAGTCCTCTATTATACAACTTATGCATAAACCTATGTATATCTGATTTTATTCAATTCCAACTTTGAATTTCAAAACTGAAACTTAATTTTCCTCTTACACAACATTTAAATTTTTCATTTGAAGAGGAAAAAATTGAAATAATTTTTTCAAGGAGGAAATAATTTTGGATAAATTTGTCAAGTCTGAAAAAAATGTTGAAGACAATTTTTTTAGGCAAACGAAATATTTAACGTAGCAACACGAGGTTGAATAAATCGTCTAACTAAACTACCTGGAATGAATCTATGAAAACGAATAAATTGCTAATGGTGAATAAATTGCCTAACTGAAGGCCGTAAAAAAATGAAATGCCAATTAAATTGCCTAATGAAAACGCCGTGAATAAATCGACGTTGACCAACACTTTGCCTAACAAAAACGCCGTATGATTCATCATTAGCTTTCTACGTGACGTCAAATAAATTGCATAGTCAAAACGCCGTGAATAATCGCACGAAGTTTATCAATTACGAATATTTCAACACTAGTCGACACATTATCGAGCGTTATTTTCGGGTTATCAACGAATAAATAAATAACTCGACTATTCTATGCACGTGAAAAGAAAAAAAAAACGCGCAAATAACCTTCATATCATTTACGTCAGTCGAATCAAATCTTTTAAATAATTCCTCGATTCGGCCACGTTCATTACCTGTTGCACGTATCAGTTAATGGTACCGCCCGATATTACGAACTCACTCGAGCGTATCACAGCGGCTCGCCCAATACAACATTCAGCGCGCTGTGTAAAAAGCACATCTAATCAAATTGATAAGCTGAAAAACACTTTAAATGCGAGTAATAACAATGTTTTCTCGTCGTACCGATAAATAATTCATGAAATGGAACCTGTCGGTGAAACGTGGTCAAATAAAAATTCCCTTCAATAGGTTCGCATTTCATTTAGAATTTTCCTCGCTAACGCATCACAATGAACAATTTAAAAGAAGCTTTAGTATTGCCAGAGGGCTATAAATTTTAAAAATTTAAAAACTCCGAACCCTGGAAATTATTCTACGATGAAAGAATCCAATATCCTTTTACCTACGTACTTGCGCGCGTTTAATATTTCAAATAGCGCGCGTTTGTGCCGATTCGGTAGAAAATATTTCCAAGTTAACTTCACTTCAGCGATACAGAGGGGCACCGAAGACCGATCGAACTGTATTTTGTTGTGTAGAATCCCTTTCAGTCGAATTACGCGTAAATTTAAATTTCGCCTCGTAATTTTCGAGGCGAAATATTTTTTTAAAAGTTCTATCACTATCAGATAACGTGGCCGTATTAAAATAACCGAAAAGCTAAGTTGATAAATTAGTTATTCGCCTCAAACCGCGCCTACCACCGTCGCCTCGTTATTTTATTACACTCGAGAAAAGTTGTGCTCGTTACCTCTCCCCTTGTCGAATATTCTCCTCTTATAAAAATACAAGCCTACTTCGAGTACTACGTGTAAACGAATTTTTCTCCAGAATTCCACTTAAAAACTTCGCCATTATCAAATTTTTCCAACTTCGACTAGAATGAAGATGCGGAAAAATTGCCTGCAATTACCTGAAATGTGGGACGATGGTTTTTTTTTGAAATATATATTTTTTAAAACACGGTACATAATGGAAGCCAACCTTTATAAATTGAACAATATGGTTAGATTAGAACGAGAAGAAAAATTTCAATCGGTAATGAATTAAATCTGCAAAACGTTTCTAATTCCACGACGAATCTTGTTTGTATGGAAAAATATATCTACACTCCAAATAAGATTTTTCTTCAGGTTTTCTTGAGGTTCTATTACCCATTCAAAAATTTTAATGCATTGGCATCAATTCTAATTTGAAAGCTGATGAGATAGACTTTCTAACAGTTTGTAGGAATTTTATATTTTTGCTCTAAATAGTAACATCCTGCAGCTATAGCCAGAAACGTGGGCGCAATATCATCTAAACTATATAGAGGAGGCTAAATCTTCAAGGGAAGAGATTAGTAGAGGGGTGTGTTCTGAGATATACTGGAGAGCATCTGAAAACTAAAATGTCGTTGTAATAATATGACAAATGAGGAGCTTGGTTCCAAAAGTGACTTTATCCAAAATCATATTTTTTCAGGAGAGCCAAAAAAACCGAAATAGATAGGAAAAGTAAGGTGGAATGTGCTGTAGATATGCGTACTGTGAAACAGGTTAGAAAAATATTCCATACAAAATTTCTTCAAATTTTCCTCCCATCAGGGAAATTTCCCTGTTTAAAAGATGGATAAAGTTAGTTTTGACCCCAAGCCTGATTTTTTTGCACTAAATTGAATTTGAAATATCTAAATTTTCCAACTAGTTTTGACTCCAATTGAGCACGTTTTACTACTACAACGAGACATTCTAGGATAACGGTGATAAGTTCATCGGATAGCTCATAAAGAATGGTATTCGAAACCACACTTAACTCATTTCTGATAGAAATGGATAAAGTCACTTTTGGAACCAACCGTCTCAAATGTTAATCTTTTTGTGAATATTTTTCCTTACAAAACTGAAAATTTGATGAGAGTTTTTTTGTGAGATTCTGCAAAACCACTTTTATTTTTTTTTATTCATCTCAAAATGCCAGTTCGCTTAAATTTTGGTAAGCGATGTAGAGGAAACAATAGTTCAAAATTTTTGCCATTCATCTCACATAAAGGAGTGAATCACCGAAACTAACATACCCAACTTTCAGCCTACTAGGAGCATCTGGAGAGTAGTTGAAGAAAAAAGTGGCTTTTTGAGGATGTTTGGAGTAATGAAATTTCTCAAATCCACCATACCTTCTCACCAGATCTACCTGAAAATGTAAAACTTTGTACCTGGAGTTGGTTAGAGATCACAGAATATGATGCCTTAAGTTTAAATTAGAATGGGTGCAAAATGACGGATCGCCAAAATTTGAGAAAAGCTTGAGAATCCTTAAATGGCGATGAGACGTATACTGTTTGCCAATTTTACTTTCACACGTGATTTTAAAGGCGAGAAGAAGAGGTTATTGTTCTCAAAATGTAGTGAGGGTAAACGAAGAATAAATAATGTTTGACTATAGTGTCAGATGATGAATTAAAGTAAGCTCAACTGGCTGAGTCATTTCTATTTTAGCCTTACAAGTTAATATGGAGGAGAGTTGAACAAAAAACAACTTTTAGAGGCAAGGCCGCGCAGAAAAAATCCACGTTCTGAAAAAAATAATGATAAATAAAAAATACGAATTTTTCTTCAATTTTAGAATAATGACTATAAGTTACTCTTATTATTTTGTTTTTTTGAGGGCTCTACCGAGCTCTCGGAGAAAGTGTGGGCCTAGGGGTCCCATTTCTTCCTCCTGGTTGTGCCTGTTTGGAAGGGTAATTACCGTAATAAATTCCATAAATTTCGCTTTCCCTCAAAATGGACGAAAAAGTTCAAACTATGTACATACGTGAGGTTAGTTGGGGACTAGGAAGTGACTTATTTAATTCGGGTAAAAACTGAACAAATGTGGATAGTGAAAATTTGAGGTGGGTTTCAGAAACCTCAAACAGCTATAATTAAAAAAATACAAACTGTCATGATTCTTGTAGAAAAAAAGTACACATATTTCAAATTACCTTCTTGGGTGTTTTTAGAGGATAAGCTAAAAGTTTTGGACTACTTGGTGATGAATGTTGCATGTGAGCTTGAAGAGTTTACTTGAAACATTATTAGCTGAGTTTTTAATGAAAACGATAGCTATTACAGCCTACCTGATTTGGGAAGACGGGGGAGGATGGAGCCTTCAAATCTTTACGTTTCAGACCATCTGTAATCAGCTGGTAAATGTTCAATTTTTTGGTATACATATTTTTTTTTCACCACGACCCATGAAATTCGCTTAAAATTTGAAGAAAGACTCTTCCTAAGAACACAAAAAAGGTACTCTCTTTTTCTTTCGATACACCTCAAAACAGCGAATTATTCAAATTTTGAGGGGAGTTGTAGAAGGGGCAAATGGCTCAAAATTGTCGTCCTTGGTCTCATATGAAAAAATGAGTAACGGACACCAACATATCCAAATTTTAACTATCTAAGTGCATTTAAATTGGAGTCGGGAAAAAAAAACGTAAGCAGCCATGCCGCATTACTGGAGCTGAGTTTTTAACTGGGGCTTGTTTTGGTTTAGTAATAACCTTGCTTAACCGTTCATCACTACAGGCCACACCCAATACCAAGTCTGAAAACCCTTACCCTATCCTTTCCAAAAACACTTAAGAAATTCAATTTGGCACAAATGTAGTATTTCTTGCCATGAAATAATCATGCGAACACATATTTCTCAAATTATAACTATTTGAGGGTCCTCAAATTATCTTCAAATTTTGTAAATCCGCCTTTTTGGATCCATTTTGACTCAAATTTAAGTGGTTATGTTCTGGTCACAAACTAATCCTACACACAAAGTTTGACCATTCTAGGCCGATTTGGTGATGAGATATGGAAGATTCATGAAATTTCCTGCAGCAATTTCCCCTCCAAAAGCCGTTTTTTGCTCTAACTCCCCTCCAAAATCACTGAGGAAGCTAAAATCAAAATACGTTTGTCACTTGGGCTCATTTTATCATATGACACAGCAATAAAAAATTTTCGACCCCTCCTGTACCCCCACCACTATTTTAGGTTGGTAACCCCGCCTTCCCCCTCCAACATCATGTATGGAAGTGAATTCGGGATATAGTATACAACTTATCCCCAATAACCATATGAATTCATATTAATTACATTTTTACCAACTTGAGGCTCCTCAAGCTCTACTCAAAATTTTGATAATCCGCCATTTTGAATCCATTTTGATCCAAATTCAAGAGGTCATATTGTGGTCACCAACTAACCTCACACACAAAATTTGACCTCTTTAACTTGATTTGGTGGGGAGATATGGAAGATTCAAGAAATTTCATGACTCAAAACTTCCTCAAAAAGCCGTTTTTTGATCTAACTCCTCTCAATATGCACTCAAGAAGCTGAAATTTGGATATGTTAGTATCCGTGACTCACTCTTTCATATGAAATCAAAAACGAAAAATTTGAGCTATTTGCCCCTTCTCCAGCCCCCCTCAAAATTTGAGTGATCCGCCATTTTGAAATTTATCGAAAAAACAAAAAAACTATTTTTGCGCATTTTCAAGAAGAGTCTCTCACCAAATTTTGAGCAAATTTTATGAATACTCGCCGGCGCTACGCGTGGGGGAAAAAAAATATATATATATATACCAAAAAGTTGGACATTTGCCAGATGATTACAAATGGTCTGAAACGCAAAGATTTGAAGACCCCA
This sequence comes from Phenacoccus solenopsis, assembly GCA_009761765.1. Classification (NCBI taxonomy): domain Eukaryota; kingdom Metazoa; phylum Arthropoda; class Insecta; order Hemiptera; family Pseudococcidae; genus Phenacoccus; species Phenacoccus solenopsis. The sequence goes on from CM019752.1 coordinate 14,991,975, forward strand.
ACCTCCCCCGACCTTCCCTTCTCAAATCAGGTAGGCTGTAATAGCTATCGTTTTGTTAAACACTCAGCTAAAAACAGCTATTTAAGGAAGTTTTAAGTTGTAAAATTCCTTTAATGTTCCCTCACCAAATCAATTTAGAAAGGTCAAACTTCGTTAGTAGAGTTAATTGATGACCAGAATATGACCTCTTCAATTTGAGTCAAAATGGATTCAAAATGGCGGATTATCAAAATTTGAGTAGAGCGTGAGTAGCCTCAAATTAATAAAAATGTAATTAATATGAACTCGTATGATTACTGGGGATTATAAGTATGCATATCCTCAATTCACCTCTATGCATGATGTTGGAGGGAGAAGGAGGGGTTATTAACCTCAAAATCTGGTGGGGAGTACATGAAAGGTAGGAAATTTTTATTGCGGTTTCATATAATAAAACGAGCTCGAGTGACTGAATTACTTTGAATATAGCTTGCCGAGCGAATTTGTGGGAGAGTTGGAGCAAAAAACGACTTTTGGAAGGGAATTTGCTGCAAGAAATATCATGAATGTTCCATAATATGTCTCCACCAAATCCCCAAAAAAAGTCAAACTTCGTGTGTAGGGTTAGTTGATGAACAGAATATGACCTCTTCAATTTGAATTAAATAGATGCCATATGAAAGATTGTAAAAATTTGAGGGTAATTTGAGGAGCCTCAAGTGGCTCAAGTAGCTATAATTTAAAAAATATAGGTTCATATGATTACTGCATGACAAGAAATATATATTTGTTCTGCATTCAACTTCTTAAATGATTTTGAAGAAATAGGGAAGAGTTTTTAGATTTTATTTTGCGTGTGATCTGTAGACTTGAAGGGTTAGCAACGTCATTTGCAAACCTGAACACGCTCCAATTAAAAACCATCTTCAGTACTGCTGTATGACCGTCTACCTTTTTTTTTTTCTTGAAAATGTAAACAAACCACAATCAAAAACTCAGCTCCAATAATATCGCATGACTGTTATTTATGATTTCGAGGGAAAAAATGGTTCGACTTTATTTAAAGGCCATTTCAAAACTACCACCCGCACTCTTCAACTTTCCATATAAAAATGCGAAATCAACCCATCTAATTACTTATTTACGACTTCGACGTCAACACAAAATATACCCAACATCATTTCACGCCGTATCCGTTAATTATTGCAGAAAAAAAATACAACCCCTAATTATACAAACCAAAGCAAATAACACAACACGAACATGCTCATACACCGCAAATTAACCGTCGCTGTCACCGATCCGCCCTATGGTAATCACCGTGGAACCGGAAACCGTGGCGATTGAAGCGAGCGGTGATAAATATTAATAAAATAGGATATCATTAAAACCGGCGCTCAATTCTTGTCACCCGGTCACCGTTCTTTCGCCGTTCAAACCATTAATGAAAATCGCTATATCATCCGAGGCTCGGGGTTTTATATTATGTTTTGATAATAACGACCAAATAAACATCAAAAACGCCAATCCGTACAGGACGAGCGATCGGGTCGCTTTTTCAAATACTCGCTATAAAGTGGATTTCATTGTTCTAGGTGAAAGGCAATCCGGTCGAAATTAATGAAATCCATTTTACATTATCGCGTATCATTTGCCGCCTTCCTCTTGTTAGCCATATAATGTAGTCTATCGTCGATGCCAAATACCGAAATTAATTTTTCCCATCTTTTGAAACAAACAACACAACTTTTACGCGATTTAATCGATGTACCTCACCCCCTATCGATAGCTTATTTATATTAATTTACGTTCGTCGCGAATTCCAAAAACGATGATGAGGCGATTCGACTCGAGCAAAAAAAAAAAAACTCTCGTTAAGTGTAAAACGTTGTTAATCATCGAACGATGCCGATATAGACGAAAATATACGCTGCGAGTATCGAAAACACATTCCTTGTTAAAATTCACGCATGTACGATTACCCGCTCGTTCGTACCGTCGATATGGGCGCCGAAGCTGTATTACCAGAAAAGCCTTTTCTAATGAATATTCTAAAAGTTTTTCGATTTTTTTCAAACGTCGACAAATTTCGTCGGACCTATGGGCTTTTATTAAAATTGTATTCGACGAGGGGAAAAAAACAAACACGCGCTGAATTCTAGGATATAAAAGAAGATGGCCTCTAGCGATTCCTTTATATAGAAAAACAAACTATACCAGATATACTTAAGGCTTAAGTTATACACGTTGTGTACCTAATGTGTACCACGTATAGAGTGTATAGTGTATACAACTCTTTCGAATCTTTCACTTTCCATCATTGGATACGTTACGGAGAGAAAAAAAATTAATTAAATTTTCACCCAAACCGTAACCATCGCGTGCTCGTTATGAAACTAAACGTCCAGCAAATCGTCCAACCATATGTACCGCAATATGGCGACCACTTGCATAATTCATGAACCAGCGTTTCATCTTGCATTCGAGTAATTTATATCGAAGGATGAGAGACAACTTTATAAACTCCAGTTCACCGGATTCCCAGTAGCACTCGCTCGTATCTCGGTCCAGCTCGCATTACCAATGGTAATAACCGACACGGGAGCTCGCAAAATAATGTAAAGGTTTCGCCAATACCATTTAAGAATCCGTATAACTTATCCGATAAAAGCCAACCCGTAGCACTCTTACAAATTGATTTTTTTTTCGGATAATTTACCAAAAGCTACACCGCACCAGAATCGCCGCATTTTTAAACTCTCCTCGCTTTGTTGTATAAATGAAACGCAACCCGTACTCGTCCTCTGTTTTAAGTCATTTCGCTGAATAAATCACAACGACTTCGATAACTTTCCAGATTTTCCACGTCGAAGCTGCCTTCCCATCGAATAACGCCGTTACGCGAGCGATGATAAAGTCTATGACTTGGAAAACATCCCTCTGTATACGGGCTCGTTTCATCTTCACCTTCGCGCCACGCCGAACCTTTTTACCAACCCGTTCGCGTATACGTGTTCGAACTCAACCGAGTGTGGTGTTCTTCTATATAAATATGGAAAAGCCGACGCGCGCGAAACGTTTTCATCCATTAAACAGATATTTTTCCTCTCAAATAGGTTAATATATTACGCTAAACTGGCGATAAATACTCGTGTATAGATGGTGTTTTCACGTCGTTACACTATAAATGTATACAGCAGCGAAGGCATATATACGCGTACCTTTCCGTTAAATAATGTCGCCTGCTCTCCGACGCGTTTACTATGTTAACGTGTATAGTTTACCTGGCATCGGTAAATATTGTATAATGACGAAATGCTGCACTCGAGCAGTCGAGTTATTTTCATCTTTTGTTCTTGAGACCATTTTCACAAAAAAACCGTTCAATGGATGCATAAAAAGATAGTTAATTATGAAATCGAGACAGGATTCTCATCCTCAGTTCAGTACTCGAATAAACTTCGCTAATATTTTTACAATAAATACTTCGGTTATTATTCCAAGAGTCTCAATGATAACTATTAACATACCTTCGATAAAGATACACAAAGAAAAGTACGCATAATTTACAGCTCGTATTTATAAAATTGAAAATGTTCAGAAACCCCTTCCCCCTTCCCTTCCACCCCTCTAAAAAAAATAGGGAAAAACAAATAGAATAACAAGTTTAATTCATTTCTTTTACTGTGTCATATACTGCAACTCCGGCCAGAGGCATATTTGCTGAATAGTAAAGTCTAGATTTTCGGGAACTGTTTAGTCTGTCTGAGGTAGACGAATAGGCGACTATTACTGAGATGTCTGAAAGGTTAGAAGGTATTTTAAGTCTAGAGAGGATGTCTGCATAATGAGGGCAGATCACCAAAGTGCAATTGAATACATTAATACAAAAAAAATCGGATACGCTAAAATTGTGTTTTGAGAAAAACGCGTATAAAGTTTTTAAAAGCATATAAAATGCAGAGAATTGAACGTGGAGTTTTGAAGTTTCTGTTAGTGATTGACACATTCCTTGGCTCTAAAATATGTGCTGTTTTTCAATAAAGAAAGAATTTTAATGCTCAAAATCCGAAAATTAGCAAAGTTTTGATTTTGAAAACATACTAGTGCCTCCTCGCCCCTTCGGGGCTCGCAATAAAAATTAAGTCAATAAAAAAAAGTCATTTTATCAGACAAGTACTGCTACATTACAAACTGCACAACCCAATTTATTCTCATTTGTTATCCCCACCAAGACTTCTTCCTTTCAGGATGGGCTCTCCGCTCCCTCCTTTATACCTTTGTATAACTTGAAATTCTAATCAATATTATTATAAATATTAATATTAAAAAAATTAATTTTATTAAATTAAAAAATAAATATATTAATAATTTTTCATTATGAAACATTAATTTTTTTTTATATTAATTAATTAAGATTTTAAGTTAATTTTAAACTATTAATTTTCAAAATTAAAAATATTTATTATAAATATTAATATTAAAAAAATTAATTTTATTAAATTAAAAAATAAATATATTAATAATTTTTCATTATGAAACATTATTTTTTTTTTATATTAATTAATTAAGATTTTAAGTTAATTTTAAACTATTAATTTTCAAAATTAAAAATATTTTAAACAATTTTATAACTTTACCATTACTCTTGCTTATGTACAAAACTTTTATTGAAGTTTATCACCTTTTTTTCCTTTTCTATACCTACTATCCTTTATACTTTTTATAACTGCTACTCAAAACAATTTTATGACTTACCCTTCCAGCATGTACAAGGCTTTTATTAAAATTTACTACCTTTTTTTCCTTTGTATACGTGCTATCCTTTAAATACCTTTTATACCTGCTGTTCAAAACAAGGATGCGCGCGCATCTCAAAAACGATTTCATTTTGATTTTAATATATAGAGAGATTTAGAGGCTAAATACATTATATTTGAATTATTATTCAATGAAAAAAAAAAAAGTGAGCAGCCATGCCGCATTACTGGAACTGAGTTTTTAACTGGAGCTTGTTTTGATTCGCTAATAACCTTGCTTAACCCTTCATGACTACAGGCTACACCCAATACCAAGTCTGAGAACCCCTACCCTGTCCCTTCCAAAACCACTTGAGAAGTTGAACTTGGAACAAACGTAGTATTTCTCGCCATGAAATAATCATATGAACACATACTTCTCAAATTATAACTTTGGAGGATACTAAAATTATCTTCAAATCTTGATGATCAACCATTTTAGATCCATTTTGACTCAAACTGAAGAGGTCATATTCTGGTTATTTATTAATCCTACATACGAAGTTTCACTTTTTTAGGCAGATTTGGTGATGAGATATGGATGATTCGTGAACTTTCTTACCGTAATTTCCCCTCCAAAAGCCGTTTTTTGCTCCAACTCCCCTCCAAATTCACTTGGGACGCTAAAATCAGAATAAGTTAATTTTATCATATGACATGGCAATGAAAAATTTTCGACCTCTCTTGTACCCCCGCCACATTTTAAGTTCGATAACCCCTCCCTCTCCCCTCCTAACATCATGTATGGAGGTGAATTGGGGATATAGTATATTTCTCATCCCCATTATCCATATCAGTTAATATTAATAACATTTTTACCAACTTAGGATCAAGCTCTACTCAAATTTTGATAATCCGCCATTTTGAATCCATTTTGATCCAAATTCGACAGGTTGCATTCTGGTTACCAACTAACCCCACACACAAAGTTTGACCACTTTAACTTGATTTGGTGGGAAGATATGAAAGATTCAAAAAATTTCATGACTCAAAACTTGCTCAAAAAGCTGTTTTTTGCTCTAACTCCTCTCAGTATGCACTTAGGAAGCTGAAATTTGGATATGTTAGTGTCCGTGACTTACTCTTTTGTATGAGATCAAAAACGAAAAATTTGAGCGATTTGCTCTTTCTCCAACTCCTCTCAAAATTTGAGTGATCCGCCATTTTGAAATTTATCGAAAAAACAAAAAAGGTGGTTCTGCGCATTTTCAAGAAGAGTTTCTCACCAAATTTTGAGCTTATTTTATGAATACCGGCTGGCGCTATGCGTGGGGAAAACAAAATATATATACCGAGAAGTTGGACATTTTCCAGAGGATTACAAATGGTCTGAAACGCAAAGACTTGAAAACCCTAGATATGGACATAAATGAGAGTAACAACATTACCTGCAAATTTGAGCAAGTGTTAGTTAAAAACTCAGCTCCTGTAATGTTGCATGACTGCTTACATTATGTTAAACTTTATAATTACATTTGAAAATTTGACGAGGCACGATTCGATTCCTCAGCGTTGTTGTGTAAAGCTCAAATAATGAAATTTCAAATGATGAACTTATCTAATTATATACCTGTGAAAAGAAAATGAGGAATCGACAATTTTTTTAATTTAAAAAGTAGCACGAACACATTCTTACTTTTTACGTAATCCTCGCCTATCCTCTATCTTCCTTGTGACTTTTATACGTTCTATCGACACAATATTATCCTCAACGAAACATCCTATTGATGAAATAACAGAGAAAGAAAACAAAATGAACCATTACAAATAAAACATGTTCATCTCCGTGGCACTCGACGTTAATTCAAATCGCGTAAAAGGTTCGTGAAAATGCATTACAATGCATTTCCGTCGGGGACGCCAATAAGCATCGCTAGAATTAAATTACGCCTCATTTCCATAACTAAACCTCTAAAGGCCGATACAAAAGTAAAAATTGTCGACCAAACGAAAACTCACCTTCCTTTTAACTCGCTTCCATTCGACTGATAATTTCCATTACTCGGCGACGAAACTCGGTTACCGAAAAGAGATGTACGCGTATTTGAATTGATTAGGAATATTCTGGCGCGCTGTGTTGTTTCCGACACGCGAGAAGGAGCTGCACGAAATATAGAAAAGGATCGGCTGACATCGGTTGTTTCTGCTGTGCCGGCCCGTTTTGTACGTATAAATAGAAATCTATGCAAATGTCAGAGCTTCCTTTTATTTCCCCAACGTTTGATAACAATCTCGTTTTCTTATCTGGGCGTTCTTAAAATTCTGGCTCGAGCAAATAGCTTTCTCTAGTGCCTTTGATAAAATCATTTTCAATTTACCATACAACAAAAGCCCAGCCCCGTCTCAATTCCGACTCGTAACCGTGAAAAGGTGATGAGTTACACCGCGATTTCAGCGCGTATATCTATACATTTAGTCGGAAATTTATATCTACGTCATTCCATCCCCTCCAAGCCCCGTCATATATATTCACGTATACCAGTAAAGCTATACAGTGGTATAAGTGAAACCACGCGTCGAAATTAAAAAATACCTATTTCGTGGTTGAAATGAATAACATATCGATTTAATAATCTACTACATCTGGTCGTTCCACTCGGCGCACAGAAAGCTTCTTATGGGTAATGATGAATTTAATTTAATTTAATTTCTTTTTAAATAATCCGAAATGTCTGCGAGAATCATATAAAATTCACGAATCCATATACAACCACGTACCACATACCCTACGTCGTATCGTTCAACTTGTAATGTGCTTACGTGCGCTCTAATACATGTAATTTAATTCAATCACAAATTCTATTTATCTATATCGTAAAAATTCTTCTATCCTTTAATATGTTGCTGAAAGAACATCGAATAGTAAAATCTCTTCTGTACTTTCTTCCATTAAAGAAATTACTTATAAATTGTAATGCGACGCTTCATTTCTTTACTCGCAAATAAATTAAACCACAGGTATTTTATACGTACTTATTGATCCTAACAGAAATTTTACACTTAATCCTTCTTACAAGACTACCAGAACTTTAGATACGGGATGAAGGTGACGCGGATATTGGAGGAAAGGGACTGGGATTTTATTTTATTTAATTTGAAACTTGATTTTTGATTTCATTTTCGGTTTCATTTCACTATTACCTACAACTTCATTTAGATGATCACATTCACCTTATTTTGTAAATTGTCCTCCTTGTAATTGGTTAATTTGATTGCAAAAAGCTCTATAAAATTATTAAATATTGGGTAAATACGATGATAAATTTGCTGTAAAACGATTTTCATACATTCACTCAATACTTGGACAACAGATAGGTAATATCGCGAAACATACCCCAAACTTTTCCTATTTTTGAGCAGGACTGCGATAAGGGAAAAATGAATTGAATTTTTTTTCATAAGCACAAGTTGCTCTATTTGAGCAATATCACGCCATTTTGACTGGCTGAAAAATACAGAAAACAGCGTTTTTTTTTGAAAAGGAAGCGCACTTTGGGAACGTCTTGCCCCCCCCCCGCTTTCACGTAGGGGGCTGAACATTTTTCTGGGAGGTCTGTCATTCGAAGTAAAGCACCTCACCAAGTTTGGTCAATATTCAAGTTGTTTTTTTTTTCACTCCACCCTAATGTTCACACAAATCTGAATCCGACTACATTGAAATATTTTCTTAATAGCACATTTTCAAATGAGATCATCAAGTTAAGTGAGGGGGGAGAGGGAGGGCACGCCAAGGATAGTTTTGATTGTTGGTGTAACTGTAATGTACACTGTATATATCATTGAACGTATGATAAATGCCCCTTGACACAGTCACAGAACACAAATAGGCGTATTCTTCATTCAGCTCCCGCGAGGTTTAATCTTCAAAGCCCCTTTACTCCACCCCCGTGTGAATTACCAAGAAAATGAATATAACTTTTTTTATCGGAAATTTTACGTAGAACAACTTTTATGGGAATGCTTTTCTCCATAAAGTTGAACTCTGACCCGCAAAAAGCAAAAACTTATTTTTTGGGGGAGGCTGGACGAGACTTCTCGATATGTGATAGAGTACACCCTCTTCTACCAAATAAATTAAAAAAACATTTTGTTACAATTAGTTTGAGGTCAGGGCATTTTTGGTTCCATTTCGTCTACATTATATATATATATATATATCACTATTAAAAATATAAACAAAACTAGTAATCTATACCCATCCTTCGGATGGGGTGTTTAAGCATGTGCTTCTTTATATACTGAAGGGGTTTTTTTTATCTTTATTGTCAACTTCTTCGATGGTAATAGTTCTTCTTTGCTTTGTTTTGCGAATTATTAAAGGAAAAAAAATTTTGAAATCACGATGGTAGATTCTATCATTTCTTTAACCAAAATTTTTAAAAATTGAAAACTAAATTTTTGTCAATGTTATTTTTAATTTTTTTTTTCAAAATTTGTGATCACGTTCAAAAAATAACTTTTTGCTTACTACTTGTTTAATGAAAGGAGCAATTGAAAAATTAAATCGATATACAAAATTTCATATACATACATAAGTAATGTTATTATTCATTTAAAAAATTCTATTCATTCAAATTATATTCACGACGTTAAAATTAATTTTTTTTTCTTTAATCTCAGTTAGCCACAAATTAAAATTACTTCAAAAAACAAAATAAAAAACATTGATACATCTACATCGGAATTCGTTGAATTATTTCAAAACATAGACAGTGAAAAAATGTCTAAAATAATAATTTCGTTAGTCAACCATTCGGCATAAGATGCCATTCGAATTCATAAGTTGAGGTTTTATTTCGTTCGCTAACCATTCAACGTGAGGTACCATGAGGAGGGATCCTTATGCTTTTTACTCCATATTACAAATGACCACACCACTACTTTATTACAACTCCAGCTGGTTCAATTAAAGTGCACTCCATATTAGAACATGAGCTGGTTGAATGAAACTTGAGGACATCCTCTCACCTCCTGCTACATTTATAAAATTTTGCTCCATTTATCACGTGGGAACTAAAATACCTCCACTCATGCTCCGTCACGCCAACTCACAGTTCAATGAAATGTGAGGTCACGCAAACTCACGTTTCTGCAACACTAAAAAACTGCGAACTAAAAGACCTTGACTCATGCCCCGTCACGCTAATTCACGGTTCAATTTTCCGTGAGCTCACACAAACTCACATTCCTGCTACATATATAAAATTTTACTCCATAATATTAAAACATGAGCTGGTTCAATTTTTCCGTGAGCTCACACAAACTCACATTCCTACTACATATATAAAATTTTACTCCATAATATTGAAACGTGAGCTGGTTCAATGAAACGTGAGGTCACACAATCTCACTTTCCAAGTCCAAAATTTAAAAATTGCGCACATCATAGGGAGATCCTGGTGGATAATTTATTAACTACTCTTCGGGGCTGTGGAATGACGTTTGGTCGAGCGTCATAGATATGTGTACAACTTCTTTGGCCCATTTACTGGACGTTTCTTTAAAGCTTTTTTTCGAGCTTCATGGAGCTTTTCGTGAGTGCCTGAGGCGTTAAGAATGATCTCCTCGTTCAGCCCTATCACATGAAACCACTCGCAACTTTCATCGTTGCGTGTATCTCGACTTTACCTCGGACAAAGTTTTACCCTCCTCAATTATATAGAAGAAGAGAAAGATTGGAAAAGGTCAGAGAGAAAAATCGGAGTGGCGAGCTATTTTTTCTTTTAAAATGCCTTCCTTATGAATTTACAATGCACCAAAAAAATGTCCGAATTGATCGATGGAAAATCTAAATTTATCTTTCACTTAAATGCTTCCCACCACTTTCAAAAATAGGTGGAATTGGGTATCCAAAACATTGGCTGAAGATGTTTCTTTACAGTACCCAGCTACCACCCAAACATTGGGTCGAAATCATTTTAAGGAACCAATGGGACCATCATACTGAGCCCTTCAGAAATTTCATATCTGTGTTTCATAAATCTTCTGGTACACGTCGCGTCGTGGGATGATTAGTCAACCATCATATACCGATGGTTTGGAAGTTTATCCATAATATAAAATTGAATGGAATAAATTATACCATTTTATCACACTAATTATCAATAGTAGGGTGCAGTTCACCTCAAGTCGTGAGGGTAGGGCACAGAATGTAATTTTATTGGTATAAAAATTATATACGAGGTGGGGCAGGAAGAAAGGCTCAATGGAGAAAGTAATTCCTATACAACTTATCCCAATGTGGCATTAAGGCTCTCATTCAAGAATACTCACTAAAGTAAAACTTCTCCTAACAACGCATGAAATGAGCTCCTCTCCTCCTGTCCACAGTTACACAAAGTTGTCCAAGCGTATTTTAAGAGCTTTCTTCCCGCCAGTATATAGACAATGCATCAAAATTGAAAAAATACCTTGAAAAATTCTCCTCTCTCGCCCAAGTATCTCACTCCGCATTCAAACAAAAAAACTCGACTCAAAGATATCGCTGAACGCTAAACTGGTTAAACTTTTTCGCTAAATTCGCACCGATTCGAAACGTCGAAAGATAAATTCGTCGGCTTTCGAATACGCGTTAAATCGATAACAATTTAAGTGTATTCGAAAATCGCGTCGCGCGATTTCAGATAAGCTCGAAGCTTAAAAGAAGAATGCGTAATATAAATTGTGGAAAATGAAAAAAGGGGACAGTGACAAATTCACTCTCATTCTTAACGTTCGAGATAAATCTGTTTTTGAAACGAAATTTGCATGATAACGTAGCGCCTCGTGTATTTCGCAACGCTACAGATAGCCGACGCTAATAATTCTTTTTCGCTCGTATACCACTCCGACTCAGAGGTTCCAATCTTTTTGTCTTACCGGTAATGGTTGTTGATAAATATATATTATCCGACTAAGGCGCGATTTGATAGTACTTTTCGTTTTACCTTTTCTCCGTCCTAATTTATATCACTACGTATACACATAATATGGGTCTTATCGCCGAGATGTCTTCGGTCTTCGCCAGCGACACTTCCAAAGGCGTTCGTTGTCAAATATCCGTCCGTTCACTTCTTAAATAAGACGTACGAGCTCTTCGAGTCGCAATCGTCGATATTAACTGCTCTTTGCGGATTTCACTTTCATAGTGCATGGAATTTAGCGGGTGATTTCTTCGAAGGCGTAGTTTTTTTTTCTTCTAAATCATTTGTTTCCAAGTTCCAATACGACTGAAGCATGCATTTGTGTAAGTTCATCTCTCACTCTGCCAACTTTCCATTCTACTCGCGATACCGTCGTCGCTTCTTCGTTGAACTTTATATTTCCTTTTTTCATAAATCGAATTTCTTACCGTACAAAAGAAGATGAGAAAATAAAATACAATACTCGATAAGGAAATACGAAGGGCACGGTGAAGCGAAAGAATCCTGCGAAGTAAAAACAACTATCCTACCGTTGGTAATTTTTCGAAGCAACAAAAGAAATATAATTTCGAGCAAGAAAAATTAATATTCGAAAATGTATTCGAAATTATTTTGTAAAAATGAAAATCCTATGTTAAAGAAACAATTCCAATTTTCTTTTTGTTACAGGTGAGTTGAAGTTTTCCGACGTGGATATTGTTCGCGCCACCCTTTATCAGGTAGTAATTTCTACGATTTTTTTTTTTCGATTCGAAATGAAAAACATTTTATTGAGAAATGTAGAAATATAGAGGGTACGTTTTATATTGAAGTTTTTTTTTTCGGCAGGTTTTTAATTATGTAAAAACGATAGCTATTACGCTAAAATCTGATTTGAAAAGAAAATATCGAGAAAAAGGTCTTAAAATCTTGGCATTTCAGATAATTCTTAATTATATGGAAAATACTGAACTTTTGTACATTCCGAATGACCAAGTGATTTTGCAACCCTCAAAGCGAAATTCCCTACCTGCAAGCAGCGCATGAATTTTTTGATTTCTTTTGGTTTTTTGTAAGACAGTAAATGAAGAGAACAGTCGTGAAATTTAATATCGAATTTCTAACATTTCATTTTTTCATCAATTCGTCCACTCCATGTACGAAGATATAGTATATTGAATTTTCAGCATTGAGAAGAGGGGCAATAATTTTGGGAAAAAATTTTTTTGAGGTGGTTTTGCATCAAAAGCAACATATTGGGTCACTTTAGATCAAATTTAAATCAAAGGCCGTTTTCACTATTTTATTATTGGAAAAGGTCCTTTCAACATCGATGGAGTATAATTAAAATAAAAGCTCAAGCTTCTTTTTCATTTGTTTATTTTTCAATATTCAAAGATTTCAGTTTCAAATTGATTTTTAAAATTTTCTTTCAACATTTATAATGAATTTTTGAAAGAGTTGATTCGCCTAAATTCTGTTCAAATTGACTTCCACAGCAATCAGAGATTAAGCGGGTCTATTTAGATTTTATTTATTTCGAAAAGTAGAGAAAGCAACAAAACTTAATAATAAATTATTAAATGACTTCAAACCGACCTCATAAAAATTTCAGTCCTCAGTTTATTCTTTAGCTATCCCAAAATGGTTAATGTTTTTAAAATATTTCAGAAATAGATGTTTGCTGAGTCATTTCAGGTTTTTGCATCCAAAGGCCATATTTTGCGGTATGAAAATCGAAAAGTCCCATTTAATTGTCATTTAATTTAAATTCAAAAGATCTAAAACTATTTCTAATCATCTAAAAAAAAGACATTTTTCAGGATTTTCTGAAAATTCTTAATAAATGAATAAATAAACGAATAATTTAAAATCTCATACCCTGATTTTTTTGGAGTACAAAAATATTTTACCAGATTTTCACCTTTCAGAAGTTCTCAAAGTACCAAATATTTTGAGTTAAATTTGAGTAAGACTCAATTTATACCATTTTGAAGAGAAATGTATATTTGTTGACTATAGTTATTCCAAAGAAAATTTCGAACTATATCTTATAAATCTACTTTACCTAATGACCATTTCCCGAAAATTTTTTCCCGGAATGCTGTTATCCCGGATGACCATTTTCCCGAAAATCTTTTCCCTAAATGCTGTTATCCCGAATCTATCGTTCCCGAAAAGAATTGAAAACAATTAAATTGTTTATTAAGAATCAAGTTTAATATTGTACAAAATTGTTCTAAGGTATTCTATAATAACTCATGTTCAGGAAATACATATTCGAGAAATACGTATTCGAGAAATAGGTATTCTGAAAATAGGTATTTGAAAATAAATATTCGGGAAATACGTATTCGGGAAATAGGTATTCGTGAGACAATATTTTCGGGATAACAGATTTGGGAAAATGTGATTCGGGATAATTTTATCCGGGAAGCAGGTATTCGGGAGAATGGCCATTCGGGAAAATGGTCATTAAGGAAAGCAGATTCCGGAAAATGTCCGGGAAACCTCATAACTGTTATTTGCGCTACAAAAATTCCCAAAAATGGATATGCTTATTAAAAAAAATCAAGATTCTAGAACTTCCTTCACTTCACCGTGCAAAATCAGCTGTAATGTAACAGCCTAGATGTAAAATTATGTTCAGAATTTCTGCTGAGGTTGCATAAAAAATAATAAATTTTTATTTAGAAATTCAAATAAAAAATGAAAAAATTGAACCATCTACGCGCTGGTCAAATAAAAGATTAATTTTGTTTGTTCGTTTATCTTGTGTTTCTTCATTTTCCTTTGATCTATTTTCGGAAGCCAGAGATTTCATTGAGATTTTTTAAGAACTCAAAGAAATTAGAACTACCCACTCAAAATTCTGGAATTACTTAAACATGGCGGAATTACGTCTAAGAATATTCAATGTTTTTTGGGAAACCTTGATAAGTAAAAACTAAACTTTAAGTTTTTTTTGAGCCCCAAAAGACTGAAATACAGCTAATAAAACAAACGGAAATAGATCCTGTCCTACATTGGTGTGTCTAACTTCATTGTATTTTTTTTCCAACTTGAAATTTGTTCAGTTAAAATCAACAACTTTCACCTAAGGAAACTTTTCGTTCTTTTGATCATCGTTGCTTCATAGATTTTTTTATTGAATTTTTCTGTTCGAAAAATTTCGAAAAAATGTTAACCTCAATCATTCATTTACTTCATTCAACTTTTTTAGCTGAATTTTCGAACTTATTGCACTCGACTCCGCTATCACATTACGATCCATCCCTTCGACATCCATTAAAGCGCAAAACTCGGTATTTTTCAAGCCCCCCCTTCTACCCCCCAGCTCCCATCTATAAGAGGTTTAAGTGCGTAAACAAAACACACGAAAAGAGCGTACTCGCGAAACGAGATCGAAGGATTTCCACATTTTCGGTTATCGTAATGGAAAACACGTAAGTTACATCTATTTGTTCGGCTTTTGCGGTTTTATCGCGCTCCAAAACAACTTCATTTGCCCTTATAGCAATTAAACAAACCCCCGGCCTTGTCCTTTGGTACACCGAGCGCGTCCGACCCGGCCCGGCCAAATTTACCCGTTGGCAAAAGTTCAGCCCTTTTTTGGCAGCTGTATCTTAGTATTGTATTATACGCTATTCATCATGCTCGTTATATACCTTTTCTCTATTATCCCGCGCGTAATCCTTTAAACGTCGTATATTCCGTTCTTCATAATTTGTAAACTGAATTCGCGCGTACAAACGGAACTTTTTGACGCAAATTTCTGGTGCATTGTTGAAACACGAATCGTGTTGCACTCTCGAGTCATCCTGATTTATGTGCTCGTCCAACGACCAATTTTGACGATCGAAATTCGCAACCAACGACTCGTTTTTATGGATATACCGGTCGTAATAAAATATCCGCTAAATTACGTACATATCCGCGAAACACGCCAAGGTGAACGTTTAGTCGAGCTTTGATCGGGGGTGAAAAAAAACTTCGTCGATGTAATAGTCATAAACGAAACTCGAAATCGTCGTTATTCGACGAAAAGAGTACATAGCGAGTTTACTTTTTTATTATCGAAGTTTAATTAACGTTGGAATTCGGCTTCATTTTACACCACCAGCCCCCACACTATTCTATTTAACGAGCGGATAAAAATAGGAGAAATAGGTCAAGTCTACGAAAGTACGAGTCGTGTACTCTACACCGATCTAGTTATTTTTTCGTTTTTTTTCCCTCTCTCGTTTTCATTCTCAACTTTCGCATCTTTTACACAAATAGTTCTCTTCTATAAGTCGCTTTTAACGAATAACCACGACGGAATGTAGAAATTTCCGAAAAACTAAACGCTCGTACGAACGAGAAACTTTTAAATATACGAGAACGCCGTACTCGATACGTAGAGCTCTCGAAGCCGAGCTAACAAATCTATACAGTAGTTTATACCTTTCCGGTGTAGCGAGTTTTTCCCCTACACGCTGGTCCGGACTATACATTTTCAACTACATAAACGACGGTGAAATGCGACCATTGGAACTGAATTATAACAATTTTTTATAGTCTCGAAATAAAAATTAATGTTCTTGGAATTCAGCCATGTAATGTTTTTTGTTATAAAGCCAAGGTCGTTTTAGGCCAAGTTGGCAACTGAAACGTGAAAATTAACGTTTTCCCTCTTACCTAATGTAATTTTCCTTCGCCCGCGCGGATCATAATCCAGTTATGTATTGTTCGTAAATAAATTATGCTCTTATTTCGCGAACTATTGTTGACGAAGTTTTTTTTCTTCCTCTACGACGCTTTTGTCGTCGCCGAACGGCCTTCATGTCTATATACGAGCGATCGACGAGCGATTTTAATTTTATCCGTATTTAATAATAGCCAAGGCCTCGTTCAGTTTTACGATTCAAAAAAAGGCTATCTTTTGAGGTTTATTTTAGCGTTTTTTAATGAAATGCGCGACGGATGTTCGACGAATTTTTTTTTTTACGGCGATTATAACAAGAAAATTATACGACTTTGCGATGAAATTCGTTATGCAATGAGCTGTATGTATATGAATGATGGACGCATGCGGGAGCTATTTCGTGCGCATAATTTTTATAACGATTTACATTTTCAGAACTAAGCCATTGTAGAGGAAAACGTACACTATGCTGCGTAATCGAGCAATATTTCCAAAATAAGGTCATTGTCGTAATGCAAGTATATTTGATTTATTCAAGTTAGATGGAAATTTGTCCTCATTGAAATTCGACTATTATTTTTTTTTATTTATTTATTTTTTTTTTTTTTTATTTACACTGGCGTATGTAATTGCCAAGATTATCACGCCAGTGTATCTGTTAATTACAGGACAGTAAGGGTGGATTTTAGATTTTAGCCCATAATTTTGAGGTTTCAAGAAAGTGTATAATTTTTTGTAGTTGTTGGGGATCGTCTTCAATAATGGTGTTTTGAAATTTTTTCTTATTGTAAAATTTCTTCACAGTTTTCCCCATAGACGATAAAAAATTCAGAACTATGATTGAGAGTATTTGGAATCACTGTATTCACTCAAACTACGAAATCAGCTATTTTTGTAACCAATGAGGAAATTTTTTAGTAGTATACGAAAAGTGGTTAATCTGAACACGAAAAAATAATCCCAACAAATTATAATTTTAGGTAATTTTGAATAATTGCAAAAATACATTTTTTAGTTTCAACAACAAATTTTTGGAATCACTAAGCTAAAAATCACTAGCTGATAAAAAAATCATTGCCTTAAATCGTTTTTTCAGACTGGAAATTTTTCGAATTGCTGAAAAAAATATTTTCATTTGAAAACACATTTGAACATTTGTAGAATTACTATGCCGAAAAAGTTATAATTTTAGAACTAATATTTTTCAACATCGAATTGTCAAGTGAACAAAAATTCAAGAATGTTGAATGTATTTCCAAGGTGTCTACAAGAATGGAACGATTTTCAATTTTTTGTTTTTTTAATGAGCATTTTGCATGATTCCAGCAGTATGTAAAAAATTTTAAGCACTCTACTTTAATATTAATACCGTTTCCTCATAATTCGGGCAATATTTGAAAATTTTACAATTTTTTCAACAATTTAAAAAAAATACATATTTAGATAATTTGAGAATTTTTTGATTCGAAGGTCATATTTTGTCTCCCCAGCATTAAAAAATATTGTACGCCAATTTTTCCATTATTCAGGAATTTCAAAAATATCTAGAACACCTGTGAAAATACCTTATTTCTTGTAATTTTACATTTAGTACTTGAAAAAAAAATTAAACAATTTTTCAAGGTAATTTATAATTTTTTTGTTTATTGTGTGATTTCAAGGTAAAAGTTCGCACTTTGGCAGTTTGGAGTTAAGACCGTCATGTTGTAGAGAATTAGATTCCCTATCAAATGAGACCTTGACAAGCTCGATTAGATGACTTTTTCTCGTGTTACTGTCTCCAGAAGTGTAAAAGTTTTAAAAAACATGGTTTTGAGAAAAATGCGTTTGAATTTGGAACTAAAACAGTCAGATAGCTTACCAACATCTCATGGAAAATACTTTTATGCCTTCATTTTGAAAAATATTCCAGCAGAAGTCGAAAATTTATTTTGGAAAAAAAACGAGAAAAATAATACAGAATTTTATAGTATTAAAAAAAAATGTTAAAAACAATGTATGGTAAACTTTAATGCTGTAATTCACCGACTCTCCACGAGCGGCGCCACTTGAAAATTACTCCATGTGAAAAAATAGAGTTCAACTATTCCAAAATTTCAAAAACTCAAAAAGCCCCACTTTCAAAATTTTCGACAAAAAATCCAGATATCTTGAAAACTAGAAATGTCAAAGTGGTCCTTTCACCTTGAAATGACAATTTAATTCAAAATATTAATTTGAAAAAATTAAATATAAAATTAATATTTTTTATAAATTATTAAATGTGTCAAAATTATTATGTAATATTGAATTTGTTAATAAAGAAAATCAAAAAATAATTCTAGAAAAAATAGAAAAAATCACTCTCATGCATAAAACATAACAAAAATGTGCTACAACAAAATTTGTGAAGTAATAATTATGCTATTAATAAGTGCATATAAGGAGATTGAAATTTTCATATGCTAGTATTTTTAGCTCACTCTACATAGACCATGATTAGGTATTTTGAATCCTTTTTTCAAATGCAACATAAATATTGAAAACTGAAACCCTCTCCTTAACCATTCTAAACTCATATAAGAGATCGAATTGGAGATGAAGTTATGCTTTTTGATCTTAACAATCATATTTATAGGTTCATATTCAATAAATTCAAGCTATTCAAACTACCCTCAAATTTTTTAAAATCCATCATTCTGAATGAATTTCGATTTAAATTTGGGAGATCCCAATAGAGACTTCAAGCTACCTTACATGGAGCCTTTGAAAAAACTCATAATTCGAAGGTTGATTAAAAAACATTTTTTCCTCCGGCTTTCCCACAATTTCACTTGAGAGGCCAAACTTTCAAATATGCAAACAGACTTACTCTATGACTGCAAACCACTGCAGTGTCCTTAGAGGTTCAGTCATACTCCTCTTTTGAGTCGAATAAAAAATCTGAAAAAGTACTGTAAACATCTCATCAAATTTCCGAGCACACCTGCTCATTAGCCAATCAACTAAAATTGATTAAAAATTCGAAACTTGTATTCATTCCACCATTCTCTCTTTTTCCAGTCATGTAATTTGTGACGACTTAATACTGAAATATGAACTACTTGGAAGAATTATTCACTCCCAATTTATATTTCGCTATCTCTCCCCTTGAGAATTAATTTTTTCCAAATATCAAAGTAATACATACAATATGTAACTTTATCCATCTATTACAAGTTCCAAATTCTCCCCAATCGACCTCCGCGAAAAATTACTCCGTTACATGAGCCATTTATGTAATCGATTATACGACAGCGAATTTTATAGCATCATTCGCCAAGTACCGCCTCGGCTCCATGTGCTCCGAGATGTTATCGCAGGTGCAATAAAGTGAAAAGAAAAAAGACCCGTTATACTTTAATATCTTTCTTTGATAGACTAATAGTCTCCTTTGAGCGAAACGCATTTTTCAAGTATTCGCGAAACGCCCGCCTCTTCCAAGTTGTGCAAACAAGCCGGTATCTTAATTCAACGCTTAATTCCACCTTTCCAAAGAC
Source organism: Phenacoccus solenopsis (assembly GCA_009761765.1). Classification (NCBI taxonomy): domain Eukaryota; kingdom Metazoa; phylum Arthropoda; class Insecta; order Hemiptera; family Pseudococcidae; genus Phenacoccus; species Phenacoccus solenopsis. The sequence goes on from CM019752.1 coordinate 15,011,839, forward strand.
AGCACCTAATTCCGCGCTTCACGCTAAATTAGACGCGACGTAGCGTCAAAAGAAACATAATGTTTTTGAAATTCTCAACTTCAAAAGTACTAGTCAATTTTACGGCCGGCTTGGTAGACATTTTTATAATTACATTAATTTAATGAACGAATTAACGTTAATTATTTCATTCGTTGCCATTAAAAAGTAAATAAATTCGACGACGAAGGCTTCGTTCGTTAAGAACGCTCACGCAAGCGCCTCGTGTCGTCGACGTAGAACGCCAAATGGATACAAATTAAAAAAGCGGTTTTCCTTAATCGTCGAATCATTAGGTCTGGTGAAATGTACGTTAATTTTATCTCATATCTTATCCGACGTCTTGAATTTTAACCTAATATTCGCGAAAGATTTTAGCCCTGGTCTCGTTTTAATCTCAAGACGAACGCGGTCCACCAGTTCAATGACAAGCGTCCTCTGCCGCAACGAGGGTATTTCTATGCAGCCGCAGATAATGAAAACTACGCCGAATTAATGCCGCAATGAAGGTTTGCTTCTAATTATCAACTCGTCGCCGAACTCAGGTCGATTCCTGTACAGCTGAAGAGTTTATGGTTTAATCTCACTCGTTCGTTTTACCATTTTAATCGCTTCTCATCCTACTGAATGGTTTACGCGACTAGTGATGGAAACTATCGATAGGTTTTTGCTATCGACAATTAATATAATTGATGAAAAATATCATTATCTAGAGTATCGACAGTATAAGAAATCGCAATCGATACTATCCATCGATTGTTTCAAAATTGAAAAATTACAATTAAAAAAAAAATTCATAATTATGTGATTATTATTTTTCATAAGTTTTTACACTCTTTGCCCACAGAAAATTTTTAAAAAGTATGAATAAAAATTTAAAAAAGTAAAATGGTTCAGCGCTTACTTTTTGCTAGTATGTCTTTCATCTTTGATGATTCATTTTCATTTTTCAGTCTGGTAAGCATCAGGGCTGCAAAACTGCTTCAATATTGGTTTCGGTTTCATTGAGGTTCCAGTTTTTGAAAATGAAACGGTTTCGGTTTTGTTGAGGTTTTGAGTTTTTCAAAATGAAACGATTTTGGTTTCGTGGAGGTTTTGGTTTTTGAAAATAAAACTGTTTCGGTTAATTGAGGTTTCAGTTTTTAAAAATGTAATGGTTTTGGTTTCATTAAGGTTTCGGTTTTTTTTTTCAAATGAAACCATTTTGTTTGTTGAAGTTTTGGTTTTTGAAAATAAAACTGTTTCGGTTAATTGAGGTTTCAGTTTTTGAAAATGAAACGGTTTCGGTTTTTGAAAATGCAATCATGGTTTTGGTTTCATTGAGTTTTCGGTTTTTTTTTAGCTGAGTTTTTAATAAAAACGACAGCTATTACAGCGTACCTGATTTTGGAAGGGAGGGTCGGGGGAGGGTGAGGTCTTCAAATCTTTGCGTTTCAGACCATTTGTAATTATCGGCAAATGTCCCCACGCGTAACGCCGGCGAGTATTCATACAATTCGCTCAAAACTTGATGAGCAACTCTTCTTGAAAATGCGTAGAAGTACTTTTTTTGTTTTTTCGAAAAATTTCAAAATGGCGGATCACTCAAATTTTAAGGGAGGCTGGAAAAGCGGCAAATAGCTCAAATATTTCATTTTTGATCTCATATGAAAGAGTGAGTCACGGACATCTACATATCTAAATTTCAGCTTCCTAGGTGCATTTTGAGGAGAGTTAAATAAAAACCTGTTTTTGAGGAAATTTCGTTTTTTGTGTCACTCGCCTTGCGCAGGTGGGTGTGGATGAAAGTCGCTCAAAATTAGGTGAGGAACTCTTCATGAAAATACGCAAAAATAATTTTTTTGTTTCTTCGATAAATTTCAAAATGACGAATCACTCAAATTTTGAGGAGGGCTGGAAAAAGGGCAAATAGTTCAAATTTTTCGTTTTTGATTTCATGTGAAAGAGTGAGTCACGGATACCAACATATCCAAATTTCAGCTTCCTAAGTGCATATTGAGAGAAGTTAGATCAAAAAATGGCTTTTTGAAGAAGTTTTGAGTCATGCAATTTCTTGAATCTTCCATATCTCCCTACCAAATCAAGTTAAAGAGGTCAAATTTTGTGTGTGAGGTTAGTTGGTGACCACAATATGACCTCTTCAATTTGGATCAAAATGGATGCAAAATGACGGATTATCAAAATTTTAAGTAAAGCTTGAGGAGCCTCAAGTTGGTAAAAATGTAATTAATATGAGGGAAATTGCTGCAGGAAATTTCATGAATCTTCCATATCTCATCACCAAATCGGCCTAGAATGGTCAAACTTTGTGTGTAGGATTAGTTTTGAAGAAATGGCGGATTATCAAGATTTGAAGATAATTTGAGGACCCTCAAATAGTTATAATTTGAGAAATATGTGTTCGCATGATTATTTCATGGCAAGAAATACTACATTTGTGCCAAATTCAACTTCTTAAGTGTTTTTGGAAAGGATAGGGTAGGGGTTTTCAGACTTGGTATTGGGTGTGGCCTGTAGTCATGAACGGTTAAGCAAGGTTATTACTAAATCAAAACAAGCTCCAGTTAAAAACTCAGCTCCAGTAATGCGGCATGGCTGCTTACGTTTTTTTTTCTACTATTTTATTTTTTTAATGAAACGGTTTCGGTTCTTGAAAATGCAGTGATTTTGGTTTCTTCTTGGTTTCATTTTTGAAACATTCCATTCTTTTTCTTCGTTTAATGTTGCGGTTCTGGTATCAATTTTGCCGCCATGGTAAGCATGAGCCAAACCATTTACTGAGACTCTCAAAACTATCGGTAAAAATACAAAAACAGAATCGATAGTATCGATAGCTAAACAATAGTAAAAATATCAATATTTTTCGATAGTTTTTTTCAGATGCTATCCATACTATTGATAATGTTATCAATAGTTTCCATCATTATACGCAACAGTCGCAACCATCGAATTGGTTTCAAGACGAGTGGTATTGCCAGGGTTGAAATATGAACGAAATCGCTATCAGTGAATCGCTCACTGAAGTAGTACAAAAGACAGCATGGTACAACGCTCAGGCTAATCTTTCCATCCGCAAGATACCCATCATCCATCATCTGTCAAGTACACGTCGCATCAAAATGACGCTTCGACATCCTCGTACAACGGGCTCTCTTCAATCCTACATAGTTACCGGATAAATGCACCAATTCGACATCCGGCAACGCCATTAATTACGATGATTTGTTCACACTCGAAAAATCGTACTCAACGCCACATAAATCAGGCCCTTTGGAATCGTGATATTTTACATTTTTATTTTTCATTTCCCCCCGCACCTCGGTCACCTTTTATAAACGTTCTAGTCAAACTTTGTCGCTACGTTTCGCGCATTACGCCAACTACGAATATAAAATCGTCAAAGAAGCCAGAAAGTAACGCTTCGCCGCACCGTTTCAGCTTCGCGGATATTCGAATGCCCGAACATATTTTTCTCCTTTTAGTTCTCCTTTTAGTCGAAGTATTACGAAACTAATTTTTTAATTTTTTTTTTTTTACTTCATATTTACATTTTACATTTCGCATGTTGACAGTGATTAAGTAATCTTCCTTGAACGTGTTTTCTTTTCGTCTTCGGTGCTTTTTTATTTATTAATCGATCCATTTTTGTTTACTTATTTATCTGTACAACCGTTACGCATGACGTGGTGGAGAGTTCTTAGACTTATTTTTTCGTATATTTTTATCCATCGTTGTGTGACAAATGAAACGGTTTTTTCCCTTCGTTTTGAAATAGAAGAAATTTTTCACCAACCTTAATTTTTAAAACGTTATTTACCCGAAAGGAAAACAAAGTTGATGCTTTTTTTTTAATTCCTTTCGACAGCTCTTTTCGCGATGATATTTTTAGAAAGTTTACGCCCAATAATTCGCCATCGCCGAAAGAACAGAGAAAAACTTATCAACTGAACTGACAGCAGAAAGTAACGAAACGATGGTCTAGTTTCGAAACAGCTGGTGTACACCAGGATAGCGGAATTTCGGATTTTAGTGAAAAATGAAAAGAGCGAGGAAAAGTACGCGTAAATACGAACTTATTCAAATTTTAGATCCGAGTTGATGGCAACGCCAGCCAAAATGAGCTCGGAGATCTGAATTTTTTCGAGCCTCCTCCGCTTCTTAAAAAAAAAATACGCTGGTTTTAAGTATGTGAAGGTTTATTTCTGTAATGACGATAACTGTAACCTCAACAGGGCATTTCAGCATCCCTAGTGCATCTAGAGTGGATTTAAACCAAAGAATGGTCTTTCGAGGAGATTTTAAGTCATGAAATTTCTTGAATCTTCCATATCTCCTCACCAAATCAATCTACAGAAAGTCAAACATTGTACGCTTGCATTTGAGTTAAAATGAAACTAAAATAGCAGACTGTGGAAATGAGATGAAGGTTTAAGGAGCTTCCAATACCTTAACTTGATAAATATGGACTCACATGGTTTCTAAATATGAGAATATATACTCAATGTCAAATTCACATTCCTACATAACGTTGGAGAGGAGAAGCAAGTCCACCAAAATGTGCTAGACAAGTAGACATTAGCGAAAGGTCAACATTTTTTTATTGTGGCCTCATACGATGCAAGAATTATACTATATACAAATCCATATTTATTCATGAAGTTTCGGGAGCGGGAGAGAGGGGGTACTGTCTTCAAAATGTGGTAGAAATAGACAAAAATTACAAATGTTTGATAATGGTATAATACGATAAAGTGAGATCAAGTGATTAACATATTCCAATTTTGGCCTGCCAAGTGAAATTGGAAGAGAGTTAGAGCAGAAATGGATTTTGGAGAGAAATCATGATAGGAAATTCCAGGAATCGTTCATATCTCTTCATCGTAAAATCTATCTAAATACTTCAAATTTCGCATGTAGAGTTTGTTGGAATGCAGGACATAACGCCTTGAATTTTAGCTCAAAATAGATCCAAAATGGCGGATCATTAAAATATAAGGAAGGCTTGAGGAGCTTTGAATAGCTGAAAATTTGAAAAATATGGGCTCATATGATTATTATCGGCAAGAAGTAGATAGTACTACTACTGGTACATAACTATCTTAAATCCAACTTTTCAGATAATTCGGTGAGGAATAAGTGTGGAGGGGTTGGACTTGGTACTGGGCATAGTCTATAACCATGACAGAGTTAGATGCAATATCTGTAAACTTGAGCAAGCCATGATCAAAAAATCAAATGCAATAATTCGGCATGGCTGCTTACGTTTTTAGATGAATTTTCAACTTGAAAATGTCAGCTATTTCAGTATAAAAAAAAATTCGAGATCCTGTATTATTTCATACATGAAATGATTCGGATGAACGAACTTTCCTGAAATTACGATCCGAATTTTTTCACGCCTAATGCAAGCTACATCTGCATAAATTCAGTCTACCATAAATATAGAAGGCACGTGGAAGCTTCGAGTTTTCAAAATTCGGCCAAAAAAGTTCTCATATCTTTGACAAATTAGTACATAAGAATTACGATGCATTCTTTATCACCCGTAGCTAAGTTAATTTAAATACTTGGCAACTCTTCAAAAAGCGTTTTTTCTTGTATTTTCGCAACCACCAAAGTAGAAGTTTAGAACAACCGATGGCTAAAGTAACAATACATCAATCCTAAGGCGTACGCGAAATAACGCCTTCCAATACCCCGGAGGGATCCCAGCGAAGATAATTTTTCACAACTCTCTTCCCCCCAAATACCGACCAAGGGTCTCATTTCGAGGCAAATTTTTCTCCATATTTCACTATCTCTGAGGCTTTTTATGAAGAAGGGGGGTAAAAATTATGGTTATAAATAATTCAAAAATTAATCTTCGCTTCCGTCGGTCGTCGTCGACGTCTTATATCGCGTTCTTGAAGGTTGGCGGTAACGCGGCATTGTATACGATGAAAAGAGCGTCGTTCGCGTCATCGTCGTAGACAAACGACAGGGACACACGAAAGCCGGGCGTTTAAACGCGATAACGTAACCGCGGCGACATATACGAGAGTCGTTTTAAGGTTAAAACTTTATCCCAATTTCGCAATTTATTCGCTTTAAGGGAGAGATAGCCCAACATTTAATGTACACGCTATGCTACACGGTGGAAGCCTGCAGGAGGTAATTAAACAGACTGCCTTTACCTATATGAGCAAAGATAAAAGCTTAATTATGAAATGATGTAACTTTATGGGCCCGCAGGTATTATAGAAATGTACGCCATAATGTGTGCCGCCGTTGTAGCCTGCGACGCATAGATTTACGGCCAGATACACCGTGTACCGAAATATCAAACAAAATGTAACTTTGATAACGTTGTTAACGAAATCCACCGGCGCTCGGTACCCGTCTCCGTTGTGTCCCTTTAATCGGCAGTAATTGGTCCAGCCTTTCTTGATCAAGCTGACCATATGGAACGTTACATCCTCTCCTCGTGTTTATAAGAGCGGCTCGAAATAATACGTATTTGTATTCACTTTATGTTAAAGAATACTATATCCAATTATTACCCACTCTGACGAAAGTTGCGAACCACAGAGCTCGAAGAATAAACAAAAGTTAACCTTTGCGTTCGTCGTTTCCCGTTGTGATATTCCTATCGTATATTTCATCCTAAAAACGACTCCCTCGCGTATAAAAAACTCTCCTATTGCTAACGACCTCGTCGAATACCAACGCCAAAACTTTTTCACCAAAAATTTTCCAACAAACGTTGAATTTTAACTTCGTTATATTTTAATGGATAATAATTCACCGATCGATGGCTGACGAAAGGGCTATAAAAATACGCCACAAAGCAATTTCCATATTATTTACGCGATATCGGATGTCGACGCGGTTGTGAAAGTTGATAGTATTAAAATTCCATTAAAACGCGGTTTAGGATTACAATTAATGTTCGCATTTCGTAACGCCGCAATTTTTCAACCTAAAACGATCCTCTCCTCGGTTTGCGCTTCGTGATCATTTAACAGGTGGTATAAGCTGCCAGCCGAATCAATCGGCTTAAAATAATCCCCTCAAACGGAACCAATTATCCGAAGTCTAAATGAACGTTACACTAATTGCAACGTGCTCGAAAATGGCACAAATTCAAATAAGGTATTTCACCGGCATAAAGATGTCACCTTATGACTCGCTAACGTAACGTCAATCGTATTCATGATTTATTCTAAAGTTTATTGACTTATAACAGGTTACATCATTTAAGATCGTTTGAAAAAAAAATTTGATTAAAGTGATTTCAACTCAAAGTAAACGACATATTAAAATTTCATGAAAATAGGACTTTTCCCATCCATCTTGCTGTATGTATATTTATGTTTTTTCCTCAACTCCCAGCTGGAATGAGTATGAATGCAATCCCTTCAAAATTCCATGAAGAAATGTAAAGCTTTTCTCACATTTTTTAATCTATTGAAAATGGCGAGCAACCATAATTGCAAAGAAGGCTCTGAAGGAATGGTAAAAGTCCAAAAATTGTTAATTTTAATTTTATGTGATGGAATGTAGATAAAAACAACAATATTTTCATCTTCGTAAGTGAATTTCTGGGAGGAGGAAATTAAAGCAAAAACAACTTTTCAGCAGTTATGAGTCAATTCTTGAATCTTCCATATCTCACCATATATCCGCCTACAATGCTCAAACTTTGTATGGAGAATTAGTCGGAAACCATAATATGACACATCGAATTTGGATCAAAATGTATTCAAGGCAGCAGATGGTTAAAATTAGAGGAAGACGTGGGGAAGCCTCAAAGCATGAGAATTGAACTATATGCCAAATCCATCGTCATATGTTGTGTTGGAGAGGAGAAGGAGCTTATTGTCATCAAAAAATGGTGAGATTGAAGGAATGGTCAAAGATTTTTGATTATGATTTCATACGATAGAGTGAACCCACATTACTCTTTTCTCAAATTTCAGCTTCTTTAGGAATTTGAAAGGGAGTTAGAAGCGAAAAAAGTTTTTTGAAAAGTTTTGAGTCATGAAATTTCCTGAATTTCATACCTCTTCGTCAAATCAACCTAGAAAGATCAAATTGTATATACTAGTGCCTCCTCGCCCCTTCGGGGCTCGCAATAAAAATTAAATGAAGAAAAAAAAGTTATTTTATCAGACAAGTACTGCTACATTACGAACTGCACAACTCAATTTATTCTTATTTGTTACCCTCACCAAAAATTATTCCTTTCAGGATGGGTTCCCCCATTTCAAACAATTTCATAACTTTAACATTACTCTTGCCTATGTACAAAGCTTTTATTCAGGTTTATCACCTTTTTTTCCTTTTGTATACCTGCTATCCTTATTATGAAACATTAATTTTTTTTTTATATTAATTAATAAAGATTTTAAGTTAACTTTAAACTATTAACTCTCAAAATTAAAAATATTTATTATAAATATTAATATTAAAAAAATTAATTTTATTAAATTAAAAAATAAATATATTAATAATTTTTCATTATGAAACATTAATTTTTTTTTATATTAATTAATTAAGATTTTAAGTTAATTTTAAACTATAAATTTTCAAAATTAAAAATATTTTAAACAATTTTATAACTTTACCCTTACTCTTGCTTATGTACAAAGCTTTTATTGAAGTTTATCACCTTTTTTCCTTTTCTATACCTACTATTCTTTATACTTTTTATACCTGCTACTCAAAACAATTTTATGACTTACCCTTCCAGCATGTACAAGGCTTTTATTAAAATTTACAGCCTTTTTTTCCTTTGTATACGTGCTATCCTTTAAATACCTTTTATACCTGCTATTCAAAACAAGGATGCGCGCGCATCTCAAAACCGATTTCATTTTGATTTTAATATATAGAGAGATACCTCAAAATGGATCCGAAATAACGAATGGTCAAAACTTGAGAAGGACTTGTGAAATCTCAAATTGTACACATTTACAGGGGTTGGTGTCTAACCCCCCCCCCCCCAAAAGCTTCCTTTTTTTTAGGTGCTTAAACAAACTTTTTAGCAATTTAAACAATTTACAACCTTTTCCAATTGACTTTATGGAACTGAAGCCCCCCCACTCCGCAACAATCCTAAAACCGGTACTGACAGTTACCAAGAAGCTAATGGAAGAGCGAGAGAGAAAAAAAATGGGAAAATTTTGATTATAGTTTCATATGGCGAATTCTGCTGAAGCTATTGACATATCCAAATTTCTGCTTTCCAAATGAAATTGGAAGGAGGTTGAAGTGAAGAATGGTCTTAAAGGGGGAGTTGAATGAGAAGGTTTTTTGAATCGCCCATATTACCTCATCCGATTCATAAAATTGACATCAAAACGAGTTCATTCTTCCAGTGAGTAAACGCTCCTGAATGCTCTAAGGCAACTTCTTACATGTTTTTGAAGGGGGCAGATTAGAGGTTCTTGATTCCAACCTCAATATTGAGTTTGTATGTAAAGTATGAAGATCAGACATTATTTGTAAGTGTAAACATTCGTCTATTAAAAATTCACTCCTAGTAAAGCGGCATGGCTGCTTAAATTTACTTTGCTATTTGGACACTCTTAATTTTTACCACAAAAATTGTGACTTTTCATCAATAACTGCTTGTTGAAATTTTTTGAAATTTGAAATACAGAGAAATGAGAAGTTCTACTCGAATTTGTATGTAGGAAAATCATTCTTTAATTTATGAACGAATTTTTATTAATGGATCATAGCATAGCCTTTTTTTAAGTCATTTTTCATTCGTGCATTTCTCAAGAAATATTAAATATTAATTTTATCAAAATAATCCTGAAACTGATTTTTCAAATATTTGCGAAGAAGGTATATTGTATATTAACAATTCAAATGAAACTAAGTATTTATTAGATCGCTGCAAAAAGTACCCGAAAAAGTATTTATTTAGCACACGAACGCGTATGCAATCATAAGTACGTAATATCCTCTTGCAAACAATATACGTAATTGAAAAAGAATTCACGAATATAGAAAAAAAAAAACCAACACAAAACGAAACAAAAACAACGAGAGCTAAAAAAAGACCAGTCTCGTCAAAACAACGCTTGCAAATTATAGTACTATCAGACGTCATTTACATCGACATTATTAACTCGCTTCAAGTTACACTACCGAGTCATTGCTCTCTGATATACCAGTACCTACGTTTTCATTGGCATCATCAAGTTTTAAACTGGTCGTTCGACGTATTTCAATCAAACGGTAAAAAGAAAAATATACAGTAGAACGAATTCCCATCGCGATAAAAATCGTTTCATGAGATCGCAGTCGCGTAACTTTTTTAATATATTTAAAACGAGCTTTATAAAAATTGACAGGCAGGTATTAAAATTTATACATTAATCACAGGAGAGAGGGAGACAAAAAATCGCTGCAGCTTATTCTTGCGAAGTATGAAATGTTCAAACTTCAAATCTTTCCTTTTGAAATGGTATGATTTTAAATGGAGGAAACTTGATTTCAAACGTGTACGGTATACCTTAACGAGACGAAAAATTCAATTAATATGACGAGACGTTTGTATAGGGGCGAGGGCTTTTGAAAAGTTGTATTTACGAAGTTTTTGACTAGCGGAAAGTACGTACGTATATATATGTATACACGTATAGGAACTTGTTTTATTCCTCGTAAAATACGTACGTCAGTAGTTGTTGCGGTGAAGTACGTATTTGAAGTAAGTGTCAGTAAATGAGTACTGGCGGTAATCGAAGTGAGTGATTTTATTCATACGGTGGATCGGGTAAGTGGTGTTTGTTTTATTTCGGTATAACTGCATCGTATACGTGACGGTCATTTGTAATGATTGAAGCGCTGTAAATACTTTTATACTGATGAAAGGGAAGAACATCATTTGTACTTATTTCGACGTTCGATCTATCTAGTCTTTGGACAATGGCGTTGTTGAATTTTTTAAATAGACGTCGTTACCTAAATGGTTAGTTGAATGAAGGAGCCGTGTGGCGAAGATTTTGGATTGGGGGGGGGGGGAGGAGATTAACATGTATCCAAACCCATCCCACGTACAAGACCTTTCTTGATCAATTTGGTAGGGATATATCTGAAATTCATTTGTTGCTCCAACTCCCCTCCATATTCACGTAGGAGGCTTAAATTGAAATGTGTTACTGACTTGGACTCACTTCACCGTATGATGCCATAATCAAACATTTTCGACTTCTCGTTTTTTTTTACTTCATTTTGAAAGCAATAACGTCTTTTTCCTCCATTCAAAATCTTGTGCGAAGGTGGAATTGACATACAGTATATTTATCACCAGTTCACTAGTAATCAATTAATCATGTTTTTCCACATTTATTAAATCCGGTCATTTGACCCAGCTGAAGCGTTATTGAAACTTTGGTCATCCGCCATTTTGAATCCATTTTAACCCAATTTTGAGGGCTCATATTCTGTTTCTAAGCCTTGAAAGCACCATGTTGGAATAATGACGTAAAATACCGCAGATGAGGTCATATACGACCTGGCTTAATATTGGAATATAAAGTACCAGGTGGGATTATACCTGACCCCAAAACACATATGTTGAAAAAATAATAATTGATGATGGCACATCATAAATTACCTGATGGAGTCCAACGAATTGATCCACGAGGAGTGGCTGAATTCTAGCAGATTTTTTTTTGAGTTGCAAAATCGAGGTGATTGAATGTATTAGCAGTGTTACCTTTCCATGAAAAGAAAAAGTATAGGATTCGATGCACACCTATGTACGTTACTGGGTGTCATATACAACCCCACCTGGTACCTACAGAGTTCTATAATTCCATTCACGAAGTTTCACCTTTCCAGATTGATTTGGTGAAGAGGTATGGGAGATTCAAGAAATTTCACGACTCAAAACTTCCTCAAAAAATTGTTTTTTGCTCCAACTCCTCTCCAAATGTGCTTAGAAAGATGGAATTTCCACATAGTAGTGTCCCTCACTGACTTTCTCACATGAGATCAAAAACAATCATGTTGAGGTATTCCCCTCCACCCCCTCCACCCTTCAGAATTTAAATGAACCTGTTTTGAAGCGAATCAATAAACTTAAAAAAGTATTTCTGAGGAATACCAAAAAGACTCTCTTACCAAATTCCGCAATTCTGCTGACTTTACGCAATAGGCAGAAAATATGTACATTAATGACAAAAGAATGGACATTTGCCGCATGATTACAAAGGACCTGGAACGCAAAGATATAAAATCCCCCTCTTCCGACCTATCCCTTCCAAATTATATAAGTTGTAATAGCTATCGGTTTTAATTATTAATTCAGCTGAAAACGAATAAATGGACCTTTGTGAGAAGTTATGATAAGTTTAATGATTTTATACTTTACTTTCAAAAATCGGGCATTTTATTGTAGCAAAATGACTTCAATATTATTTTTAAAAAATTCACTCCATCAAAGAATTATTATGTACAGCATATTATAATAATTACATATAACAACAAAACGCAGAAAGTATAGAAGGTATGGTGGGCCGCCATGTTGTTTTTAGGAGCCCGTTAATGTGTCTATCTCACCGCCTTAGCCAAGTTAAGCTCTTAACGATGAAATAGCTGTATGAAAGGGCTTTTTAAGTAATAATATAGTGGTCTAGCATACCGCCTCTCATAATGCCTTAATATAACTAAATGCAGGAAAGAAGTTGCACATTCGCCATCACTGAGAAAAATTTTTCGCGATTTATAGTAACGATTACCTTAACTGAAGGAAAAAAGTGACAGTAACTTATTTTGGAGTGATTCCTTCAATATTGAGGAATAGTTACTTTTTTGATAAAATCATTCGCATATTCTAAAAATAAATTACTATCACCTCTTTCGTTCAGTTATGGTATCTATTGTCATAACTGTGGGAAAGGTTACTATTTACTATTTCTCTCGATATACCTAATAAAGTATTTGAAGCCCTCAGTTATTTCCTTTTTATATTACGTAGGTTATAATAGCTTTTCCTTTCATTACAATGTCAGCAAAAACATTTGAAGGAAGGCAAATTCAAACATTTCTGTTAGGTACATATTGCGTGCATTTTTTTTTTCTGAAGTAAAAATTACGTAAAAAACATTCATTCAATACGTATTTATACAAAACACGAAAATACACATTCACGCAATTCAACCTTTCAAATGTATTGAAGAAATTGAAGAAAAAAAAATCATCGTAAAAATCAATTTACAAATTTTAACAAATCCAATTCAAAAAAAGGAAAAACTTGCCTCGTATAAAACGCGCCTTTTCATACATATTCGTTACGCTTCCCGTACGAATATAGAATATTAGAAATTTGACGTAGGGTTATATTTACGCATCAAAAAGTATCGCTTAATTTAAAGTTGGGCGCTGTCAAAGCGATCTCGAAAACCTTCGAGTACTCGTCTATTCTCTCTGGAAATGTAAATTTGTTCGACAAAAATTTCAACTTGAAAAGATCCCATTCAACTTGAACGTTTACCTTCACAACGACGCCTATTCTTCGCCCAAAACGTCGCCATCATCGAAACGTATTGAATTTCTAACAGGGCGAAGTAATTCAAAGGAAAAAAGCCCGCCTAGGTCAGTACTACTCGTCGATTTTTAACGAGCACTATCGAGACGTTTTATACGACGTTCAGTCGAAACCGCAAATTATTTCGAATCTACCCTTGATTAAGTTTCGCCTCGTCTGCTGGCGCCTCGGGTAAACACACGCGCGTACCGAACATATTAAAAATCTCGTAATCAGCGCCGCGCAGCTCCGAATCGTGTTTTATCATTTCGCCGTATATGGCGATAACTCAAACGACAACGTTAAAATAGTAGATTCGTTTAGGGCCGCGTCGCGTGTAGCGTTAAATTCGTTAAACTTAGTTTTCGTATTCAAAGCCTCCCTCCTTAATAATTATCGCCCAGAATGACGAACGTTTTAAATGAATTATACGCGAAACGTTTCAACTTTCGTCGTCTTCGTATAATTTCGCAAACCGATGCCGAAGAACGGTTTTATCGTGAAAATCGATTTCAACGCGAAAATCGAATTTACTTACGTACGAAATTTCATCGCATCAACGCGATCAAAGAAGAAAATTCCAATTTAATGAATAACCCTTTTCTACGGTCGCGTGCGACTCGTTTCATTTTTCGCATTTGTCTTCGCAGGAGTATAATAGGCCAGCGGTAGATTGAGTTTCTCTCTTCGATGTGCGCTTTCGAAGGTTTGCTCGCCTTAGAAATCGATACTCGCAACGAAGAAAAATCATATATCTATCTAACGTGATAAATTATCGAGCCTTACCTCGATCAAACAAACCCCTCATGAGCAACCTTTGCGAAACATTTCAGCAGGTCGCGAACCAGTAAACACTTCATACATGCTAGGCACGCGATCGAAGGACCATAGAGAAATTTTACCATCACCGTATACTCGACTTGCATTTCGTGGTTTACTTTCATTCTACCATAAGAGTTATGCGCCGACTATGCAAACCTATTATTCAACTTTAATGAATGTCGAGCTACACGAAAGACTTTTAAACGTGTAATTAACAGAGGAACACGAACAAAAAACCTTCTTTTTGAAAAAAAAAAAAGAGTATACACACACAGCCCTGGTAGCGTGCATTTGCATAAAAAGCTATGTAACACTTTTACGTTTAATAATAGAAAACGCTATAGTGTTTTATTTCAAATGAAAAACCCCCAGTACCGCGTTCGCGTAGAAATTTATTACTCGCCTTTTTCCTCCCTATACACGGCCTATATGTACGTATAACCATATACGTATTTTATTCCTACTCGAACACGAGCCAAAAATCGCCTATGAAGTCGAAATTATTTTATCGCTCTTGTAAAATAATCGACCAAGTCTCGATAAAAATTAATCGTCGATTCGATGATGCGTGAACTTGGAATTTATCAGCGGATTTTACGATTCAGCGAATACCATCGTATTGTTTGGTCGTCGAAGTATTCTTAAACTCGTACGTTGTCGTGTTTGCACGTATACGCTGTTCACATGTATCGCAGGAATATATGTAGTATTGTGTACCCATGTATAGTATAAACGAAAATTCAGGCGTAGCCTCGTCGATAGATATATTGTTGCATCAGTACATTCATTCATAAGCAACCAAATATACGCTGTGAAGTTTTCGAATAGCTGATAAGAAGGAAACAATATAGGTTTGATTCATGTAGCCCTTTTAAAATTTATTCTGATTCGAAATTCCAAACACTTCATAATAATAATGAAAAAAAAAATTATTTCAGGTTTGGAAATAACGTTGCAAACTCCTTCATAACTAAAGGCCACAGTCTGAAAACTCCTAACCTATCCCTTTCAAAACAACTTGAGCAGTTGAATTTAAAACAAATAATGTACTATTTCTTGCCATGCAATAATCATATGAGCACATATTTCTCAAATTATAATTACTTGAGGCTCCTTAAATTATCTTCAAATTGTTAGGATCGGCCATTTTGGATTCATTTTGACCCAAATTGAAGAGATCAATATCATATTCCGGTCATCAACTAACCCTAAAAATGAAGTTAACCTTTCTAGGTCGATTTGGTGAGGAAATATGGAAGACTCATGTAATTCCTTGTAGCAATTTCCCCTCCAAAGCTGTTTTCTCCTCTTACTCCCCTAAAAATGCATTTGTGAGGCCAAAATTAGAATAGGTTAGCCACTTGTGCTCATTTTATCATATGACACCCACAAAAAAAATTCAGCATCTCGTTCACCCCCACCTTATTTTAAGGTCAGTAACCCCTCCTTCACCCCTCCAAAATCATGTATTGAGCAGAATATATTTAAAATTTTTAAATTTTTTTAAATTATGTTTTTAATAAACAAATAAAAATAATTTTGCCGAATTCATTTATTTTAATTATAATTATACTAATATAAATATTATTAAAAAAATAAAAAAAAATTAAATCACATGAGTTTATCTTGATTAAATTTTTACAAATTTGAGGCTCTTCAAGTTCTACTCAAATTTTGATAATCCGCCATTTTGGATCCATTTTCACCCAAATTCAAGAGGTCATATTCTGGTCACCAACTAACCGCTTACACAAAGTTTGACCTCTCCAGGCTGATTTAATGAGAAGATATGAAAGATTCAAGAAATTTCATGATTCAAAACTTCCTCAAAAAGTCGTTTTTTGCTCCAACTCGCCTCATAATACACTTAGGAAGCTGAAATTTGGATATGTTGGTGTCCGCAACTCAATCTTTTGTTTGAGATTAAAAACTAAAAATTTGAGCCATTTTCCCTTTTTCCAATCTCCCTCAAAATTTGAGTAATTCGCCATTTTGAATTTTTTCGAAAAAACAAAAAAACTCTTTCGTTGCATTTCTGTGAAGAGTTTCTTACCATATTTTGAGCGAATTTCATGAATACCGGCCGACGCTATGCGTGCCGAAAATATATATATCAAAAAGTTGGAACATTTGCTACGTGATTAGAAATGGTCTGAAAGGTAAAGATTTGAAGAACTCAGGTAGGCTGTAGTAGCTATGGTTTTTATGTTAAAAACTCAGCTTAAAAATGTAAGCAGCCATGCTGCATTACTGGAGCTGAATTTTTAATTGGAGCTTGTTTACATTTAAAGGTAAAATCGTCGTGTAAACTTTCAACTTGACTGCTCCAATTCATTACCTAGTCTAAAATTCCACCTTACTCAAAAACACCTTGAAAGTTTAATTTTAAGTATGTACTACTTTTTGTCCGAAAAGATTTAAAAAACTCGTATTTTCCTAATTTTAAGCTGTTTTGAGGCTTTTCATGAGAATACATTCATCAAATTTAAGCTATTTTAGGTTCCTGAAGCCTTCCCCAAATTTTAGTCAAAGGCCATTTTGGGTAAATTTTGACTCGCTTTCGAATGATCATAAATTATGGTCCCAACTGTTCGCACATAATTAATTTGAACTTTCGAGATTCATTTGGTAAGGAAATGAAGCTCATATTTTCAGTGTGAAGTTTGGGGTTGAAATTGTGCCCATCTTTAGTGCTTCGTTGGTGCTTTTTAGTACTGCTATTATTTTCGTTAGTGCTCACCCCTGAGGAGAGATATGGAATGGGGGGCCAGGGAAATGCCTGCTTCCCAAGCTCCGAATGGGGGATTGAAATAACCTCTTACAACTTATCAAAAAAAAAACGTAAAATTTTTATCTACATTTGGTGAAAAATTAAAAACTAAAGTTTACAAAACACATTGTGGCCTCTCTCCTCAAAAATACTTGCCCTAGTGGTCCAAAATTTTGGTCAACATTTTTTCTCATCATGGTTAACCTTTTGGGATACCTAAGTTTCTTCCAATCCCCTTCTTGGCCCAAAACACCATTCTTATCCTGCTATATTCTTTGAAATTTATTTTCATGAAAGAAAATTTCTATTTTCTTTGAAACTAGAATTATAAAATTTCAACCAAATGAATAAAAAGAAAACAGTATAGAAAATTTTCATCAATTTTCGAAATTCTTCAAACGACAAATAAATTTCGCATTACCACAAATTTCACGTTACACCATCTAAGCAAACTTACACACGTTTTTATCCATTTACCCATTTAAAAGGATGAAAAAAACTCAATAGAACTGATTTGAATAACAACCGAAATTCGACGAAATTCCCAAAATAACACGTTCGAATATCACGACGTAGCGGTACGCGGTACGATTTGTAAAAGGTTAAGTTTATTGTCGCCTTTCAACATGCATAGGTTACAACAATGACAAAATGGTACTCGAAAATGCGAGCTGTAAAAGCTACAGAGGCCTTTCGAAAAGACTCGCGACCTTGCTCTACACTCAGCTATTTTAGTGAAATGAAAACAACGCGCGTATATCGCATACACGTTCGTACGGTGGGATACTTCAAAAGCTTTAGCTATTTCTAATAAATATTTCAACGTAATGTAGACCTTACACGATACACCGGACCGGATCCATCGTGAAAATTTTTCTCGATGGATAAAAGCGAAGGAATGTCGAAAAAGAAAATTTCAAAAATTCCCAGTAGGAATTTCATAAAGTACGTTTATTCGGTATAGCGAGCTCAAACGTTTATCAACATCGGTGGATTTCAACTCGGCATTTATACATTACTAATACCATAAGCTCATCAGTTCATCGTACATTTTTCCTTTCATTTTGGAATTTTTAAATGACCCAATACGAATACCTCAACCAGGATGCAGCCATCAATTCCAATCTTGAGACTGCGAATGGCCGGATGCGAGGATATTAAATGTACCACAGTACACAAGATTCGATTTACGATAAATTTACCATCATTTTATTCAGTTCACATAGCTTTGTCACGCCTTCTCGTAATTCCAAGACGTGAAATGTATTTCTTTTTGAAACAATAATACTTACATTCGGATACGCGAATAATAACGTCGATATAATATCGAAATCCTAAAATATTGAGAATTACCGGAGCGGCGCGACCAACTGCCTCGTTTTTTTTAAAACTCGTTGAAAAATTTTTATTGGGAAAATAAAAGAAAAGTACACAGATTTTATATGTTTCAAATCCGATTACCGCTCGTAATACCCCCGCGACGAAGAAGAAAAAGTTAGCAAAATATTTTCCTAGCGTGAAAATTTTGCAAATATGATTTTAACATGGGATTTTTTTTTGCCAAGGCGCCGCGCCTCCTAACTGCCACATTTCGTCGTGAATTTATTCCCAAACATATTTGAATTTGAATAATAGGTTCGTATTTGTAGCGCCTCGTATTATCCCGGATACCGCCGTTCTTACACAAATTTTCGAAGCTTTTGCTACACGCGTGAATACACGTATTTTTTGTATCTTTCATGTTCGCCATCTTAAACGAAGTCTAAGTGTGGTAAAAACTGAGGAAAAAATAACATAGCTATTATGAGAAGGTTTTCTCGTTATCAAAGAAGCTACATAAATGTATAAAAATAAGAGTTATTTTTAAACATCTTTACTTTCGAAATCTAATAATACACGAGTTATTGCAAGCATAATCAGTGCCACTGAGGAGGGGGCAAGGGAACAAATTGTCCGCGCCCGGCATTTTTCAAAGAACCCGGACTCGGTTCATTAACATGCCGATCAAAATCGTAGCACTCGTGGCTACAGAAATTAGTAAAAAAAAAATCACAAGGGTGCCCAAATTCGCTTTGCTGTAGTACTCGACTTGGCTCTCGGCGGCCCTTGATATAGTGTTATCGACAAAGAATCGACTCCATTTCGCAAGAAAATTTTCATTTTTAAGTTGACGGGGCATCAGAATGGAAACTTGAACAATTTTTAGAACCAATTTAACCTTTCAAGGTCGATTTGGTGAGGATATATGGAAGATTCTAGAAATTTCCTGTCGTATTTTCTCTTCCAAAAGCAATTTTTTTGCTCAAACTTGACTCCAAATTTACTCGCGAAAGTAAAATCAAATAGGTTAGTTACTTGGGCTCATTTCATTTTGAGTTTGGTAACCCCCTTCTCCCCTTCAGTAACATGTGTGAAGATGGATTTGAGACATAGTGTACTTCTTATGCCCAATAATCATATGAGCTCATATTAATCACATTTTTACAAATTTGAGGCTTCTCAAGTTCTACTCAAATTTTAATAATGCGCCATTTTGAATCCATTTTGACCCAAATTCAAGAGGTCATATTCTGGTCACTAAATAATTTCACACACAAATTTTACCTTTCTAGGTTGATTTGATGAGGAGATATGAAAGATTCAAGAAATTTCATGACTCAAAACTTCCTCAAAAAACATTTTTTGTTCTAATTCCCTCAAGATGCACTTATGAAGCTAAAATTTGGGTATGTTCATGTCCATAACTCACTCTTTCATATGAAATTGAAAACGAAAAATCAGAAATATTTGCCTCATCTCCAGCTATCCTCAAAATTTGAGTAATCCGCCATTTTGAGGTATATCGAAAAAACAAGAGAGTATCTCTTCTGCATTTTCAAGAAGAGTCTCTTATCAAATTTAGAGTGAATTTCATAAATACCTGGCGACGTTACGCGTGAAGGAAAACATGTATATATATATATACCAAAAAGTTGGAAATTTGCCAGACGATTACAATGGTCTGAAACACAAACATTTGAAGGTCCAGCTCTCCCCTCATCCCCTTCGCAAATCAGGTAGGTTGTAATAGCTGTCGTTTTTCAGTTGAAAACTCAGCTAAATACTATAATGGACAGTCCTGTAATTTTTGCCCAACAGAGCTGAAATGCATAATACTTTACATTCTGTTTATTTCATGATTTGATTTTTCATAAATCATTTTGCTATGGTGTGCAAACTGGTCAATTTTGAGAGGAGAATTGAATGAATTAAATGATGGTGAGCTAACCGGTGACTGCCATTACAACGGACTTGCTGACAACAAATATGCAAGGAAAGGGTTGAGCTGTGGTCCTATCAGAATCTTTATATATTTTAAACTTCTATGTTTTGGTGGTGTTTTGAGTGTAATCCAAATTGCAGGTTGTCGTATCCGGTTTCCATAGTTTTTGTTTCATGACAACCAGACTCGAAGTCCTTTTCGTCTTCGTTGAAAATCAGCAGAAGAAGTATTGATTTTTCGTCTTCTTCGTAGGTGATCAGGAACAAATAGCAAAGAACCCAACGATTCGAAAATCGATTTTTTCTTTCACTGATATACTATGTGAACGAGTAGATGAAAATAAACACGACTTAGAAAATGTTTTTCCACGAAGACGCTTATCGACTTTTTTTGATAGACTTTTCCTCTCTTTGGCTGTAATCGAACTAAACTAGCGTGGGTCTAACGTTCCGTTGTTTCTCCAGCTAATGGTAAAATTTTGGAAAGCTGAAAGGTAGGAAATGTCGATTCAGCAACTCGTGCTAAAATCGTACGAATTTAGGCATTCGAGCTAGTGGCAAAGTTGCTGACTCGTAGTATTCCTGAAGTGATCGTCTAAACTGACGGTATCATATGAATGAAGGTAATATCAGGTGATATTATCGTTAGGAATTTTTTAGAGGCATAATGATTAGTAATAAATTCGCGTGAATCATTTCGATCTCATTAATTTAGATAAAAATATGAATAACACCAACTTTTATTATTTGACTTCCAATCAGTATCTTACCTAGCCACACATTTATATATTAAACATGGCCAACTAACCTTAACTCTCTCTAATGGTTATCTTACAGCAGTTATTTTCATGGAATTTTGCGATGTTGGTTTCGATTTTATGCATAAGAACACTTTTTTTTTTTTACTTAAGTTGAGCAAAATAATACATCTACAACAGGGTGTCTAACTGTCTACTGTGATGAGTCGTTTGATAATAAAACACAGATTTATTCGAAGATGAAACAAATTCACATACAAATAGAGTTGCAGTGATTCGGCTTAAGGCTCGACCACTGTTTTGTAGAACTAATAGAGTTGCAGTAGTTTCGGCTTGAGGCTCGACCACTGTTATATTATACTTAGTGAGGACTAACTCTCGACAGATTCTCGACTGACTTGAGATGGTCATTTCTGGAGTATTTATACAATTTAAATAGATAGGGAGTGATTACATTCTTAAAGGGGTTGATTACATTCCTGAAGGATTTAATTCTGTGTTAGTACTTTTGTGTATTTTGGGATCTAAGTGTGCGATAGGCTTATTAAAAGGGTATTTTAGCATATAATCTTATGGAAAAGAAAGGTGAGTATGTGGCAGTAAAACAATGTAATTTTGGTCACAAGTGTTTGAGTCATTTTCCCTGTGTGTACGTTAAACAAAAAGGGTGATGATTGTTTAAATTAGGGTAGATGTTTTCATTGGTATTTTTTGTCTTTTCCTTATACGTATGACTCATCACACTACTGAAACCAAAAAGTGAAAATTCGTACTTTTTCGTACTTTTTCCCATTTCTTATAGCCACCATTTTGATAAACATACAACTGAATCACACCCCCCTCCTACCACTTAATTTTTAAGGATTATGGTATGAAAAAAAAAGTTTTAAAAAGCGTAATCTGCGTACAAAAATTATTTCTCGTATTTTCGTACTACTTCACTCACATTCAAAAATTTCCAAGATTTATAATGAAATTCACTTACCTCCAATGAATGCAACTAACTCTTCATTACAGATACACGATCCTGAAACAAAAAAAAAAAATGAATAAATAAAATAAATAAAATCTAAAAACAATCTCTCGGCTACAGATAAATAAACCAAACTACTAACGAAATCTCGGCTAATGATCTCCGACCAAATAATATACCTCGTGTACTTATCAGATGTGTTTTTGAAAATAATTTTCCTAAAATAGATAAACGACCAAACGATTTAATTCTGTGTTAGTACTTTTGTGTATTTTGGGATCTAAGTATGCGATAGGCTTATTAAAAGGGTATTTTAGCATATAATCTTATGGAAAAGAAAGGTGAGTATGTGGCAGTAAAACAATGTAATTTTGGTCACAAGTGTTTGAGTCATTTTCCCTGTGTGTACGTTAAACAAAAAGGGTGATGATTGTTTAAATTAGGGTAGATGTTTTCATTGGTATTTTTTGTCTTTTCCTTATACGTATGACTCATCACACTACTGAAACCAAAAAGTGAAAATTCGTACTTTTTCGTACTTTTTCCCATTTCTTATAGCCACCATTTTGATAAACATACAACTGAATCACACCCCCCTCCTACCACTTAATTTTTAAGGATTATGGTATGAAAAAAAAAGTTTTAAAAAGCGTAATCTGCGTACAAAAATTATTTCTCGTATTTTCGTACTACTTCACTCACATTCAAAAATTTCCAAGATTTATAATGAAATTCACTTACCTCCAATGAATGCAACTAACTCTTCATACAGATACACGATCCTGAAACAAAAAAAAAAAAATGAATAAATAAAATAAATAAAATCTAAAAACAATCTCACAGATAAATAAACCAGCAACTACTAACGAAATCTCGGCTAATGATCTCCGACCAAATAATATACCTCGTGTACTTATCAGATGTGTTTTTGAAAATAATTTTCCTAAAATAGATAAACGACCAAACGCAAACATAATTCCATTGTGGCCATAAATAGGTCAAAAGCTTCACACCGAGCACGTGCGTCAACTATACCCTTCGAGAGGGAGGTTCTCGTCGTACACGTATAAATTGAAACATTCGCGTAAAATGATAATTTAAAAATTACACGCGCGCTTTTTACACAGCGTGTAAAATAATTACATCGACTCGCACCAGATGGTTAAGTAAGGAATGAATTTCTTTGTGCTCGCGAGAACGTTATACTAAAAAGCTTTTCGTTATTGTTGTGTTTTATTTGATATAATGCAATTTGTCTCGCGTTAAAATTGCCATCTACTATACGCCACTTTCTCGTCTCGTACGCGTAGTTCTCTCCACGGGTATTATATCGCGTACGTACGCGAATTATATCTATCGCTACATCCATCGGTTCGATTTGTCTGGCTATATACAGAGATGAAATTCCCGCATGGTTTACACATTCCTACGAGCTTTACGTCGACGAAAATTTTCAATTCTCGAGGTCACGTGTTTCTTCTACACGGCGATGAATTCTTTTCTCGAAATTTTCACTCTCCGGTGTTTAACCGAGGAAAAAATTTCCACACCGGAATGCTATATTCGTTCCATTTTAATGATATATCGAGCATTCGAGCAATTTTCGCACCCATTCGTGTCTCTAATTAATCATTTTTATCGTCGAGAACGCCTTGCGTATATTTCACCAGCTATACACCTAACCACGCATTAGTCAACGAATTCAATCTCGAATACGACTTTCATTAAGGTGAGGTGAAAGTAATTAAATTTTGAGGATTTTTTTCTCAACACTCGACGTAGCGTTGTAAACGCGTTGCTTCAACATGTGCAAAGTAATGGATTGCGTCGCATTTATTAGGGGTCTTATTTTGAAGGAATTTTCCGTATCGATATTTATATCGAAAATTTTGCAGCCAGTATCGATACTAAAATTTCCTCCAAAACAAGACTCTTTGAGTGCATCATAGGCTTATTTGATCTTGAATGCGAAATAAAAGTCATTTCTAATGTATTCCAACATAGAATACATAATTTATCGAAATTCACAATAATCAACTGTAATATTATCAAGATCTATGCGATACTAAGATGAAAACGAGTATTTATTCATTTCTACGGCTATAATATTCCGTTAGTTTCAGTACTACTTAATTTTTTTGGGTTTCAAGTAATGTATAGATGAACAAAATTTGCAAATTACAACGATAACAAACCGAAATGTAATAATAAAAAAGAAATTCCAAAAATATCGATACTTAACCGATACTACGATTAGTATCGATACTCAGTCGATATTACAAAAAATCTATATTCATGAGACGCCTAGCATTTATATTAAACGAACATTCTCCACGCATATCTCACACCAATACAAAAAGTATACAACAAATTTTCCTAGGGATCATTTGGATTCGATTATGAGAAGGTAAAATTTTTTCCAAAGAAGCTGTATACTATGCTCATGCTCTAAAAAATTCTACTTTCCGAGTCAACGGTTTTTTTTTTTTTTGAAAATAAGGTTTTTGAAGCCTGAAATTCATCAAAAGAGTGAGTTATGCAGGCCCAGATACCAAAATTTCAGCATCTCAACTGCATTTGGATAAGAGTTGCAACAAAAAAGAACTTTTTGAAGAAGTGTTGAGTAATGAAATTTCTCGATTCTTCCATATTTTCTCATCAAATCTATCTAGAAAAATCAAATTTTTCATATGAAGTTAGCTACAGACCAGAATACGATCGCTTGAATTTGGATCGAAATGGATCAAAAATGACAGATTGTCAAAATTTGAGTAGAGCTTGAGGAGCCTCAAATTATTAAAAATGTAAGTAATATGAACTCATATGATTATTGGGAATAAGAAATGTACTATATCCCCAATTCACCTCCATACATGATGTTGGAGAGGAGAAGGAGAGGGTATCTATTTCAAAAGCTGATGGGGGTATACGAGACATTAAAAAAATTATATTACGATGTCATACGATAAAATAAGCTCAAGTGACTAACTTATTCTGACTATAGCTTCCCAAGTGAATTTGGAGAGGAGTTGGAGCAAAAAATAACTTTTCAAGGAAGTGTTGAGTAATGAAATTTTTTAAATCTTCCATATTTTCTCACCAAATCTACCTTGAAAGATCAAATTTTCTATATAGAGTTAGCTAGAGGTCAGGATATGACCGCTTGAATTTGGGTCGAAATGAATCAAAACTTATGGATGATAAACATTTGAAGAGGCGTTCACAAGCTTTAAATGGCTGAGATTTGAGTATATGATTACTAGTAATCAGGGACGTACCAAAAGGGGGAGGGGGGAGCTTCCCCCCCTTGGCTTTTGGAAAGTTGGTAAATTTGGAGTTTTACCGTAAAGTTGGTAAACTTGACCACTATTATTACAGCTATTTTTAAATGTTTTGAAGACAACATCGTATTTAACATCTTATTTTCGTGGAGCAAAAAAAAAAAAGGGTCAACAGTTGGTAAAATTGTAAAATTAGTTGGCAATTTTTGGTTTTCTCCCCCCCCCCCCGAAGAATGTCCTCGGTACGCCCCTGCTAGTAATGAGAAGTATGCTGAATTCCAATTTCACTTCCACACGTGATTTTGGAGGGGAGGGGAGGGTGGAGGGTTTTATTCTCAAAATTTTGCGGGTGTAATTGAAAGATCGAAAATTTTTCATTATCAGATCTGATGACAAAGTGAATCCAAATGAACAAGTCTAATGTAAAACTCAACTCCAGTAATGCAGTATGGCTGCTTACATATCTTTCTCTTTTGTCTATTTTTCTTTTCAATTTTTTTTATAAATATATATATATATTTGAAAATATTTATACGTTTGAAATAAGAAATATTTCTAATTTTTCTACCAAAGATTTGAATCTTACGAGCATGATATTCGCTGCCGTTTCTTAATTCAGGAAAAACTATGCGGTCGACCTCTCAGGGCTCCTTAAAGTATCATTTATTTGCTCTGAGATAGTATAATATGGGGTAGTTTGTACTTCCAAGTCTGAAGGAACAAAGGTCAATGTAATAATATATACATTGGATTCATCAATTAGCTGTTTATTAAAAATTTTTGAACACTAATTCCTTACTATATCCAAGAAGCATACAAAAAAGTATGCCTTGTCTTCCTTTATTTTAATTTAATAATCAATAACTATAATAACTAAATTGTTAAAACCGCTGCGTGACAATAAGAGAAAAAATATTTTTTAAACTAAACGTATAGGGCAAAAAATTTCTTAATTATTTCGAAGAATAGTTTTGCATAATTAACAAATGGGTGGCACTTCTTCTTTCCAGTCATTGGGTCATTAATTACAACTAAAGGAACACCAAGCCTTTCAAAATTTTTATTTGCTGGGTGACCCATTATTTTTCTATATTCTTAATATTAATTTCAACGTGTAAATTTTAAATCACATATTATCACATTACACATTTGAAAATTGAAATGAATAAAAAAATCCAAAAAATGTGAAATTGTTTACATAGTTTACATTACACGTAATCTATGTGTAAACAATTGTCCCATCCCCGAGTGAAATATAGTCTCTGGATGCAGAAAAAAAACCGAATAAATAAAACTACAGCAAATTCACTTTTAGCAATTTTTTCAATTTTCAAAAAAAGAAATGTTCTGTACATTTTTTCCGCTTCAAGTTATAGAAAAATGATACAATGAAAAAAAACTAGTAACACCTACGTCTCTCCTAACCAGCTACTACAGTTCATTGACATTTCGTCGCGGATAGAACACAATTCGTTAATGTAAAAGCTATTGGATTTTTTTTCGATGCTAATTTTCCTACATGATTTCTCCATTTCTACGTACTAAGTTTTTCATCTTGATTTCAGGCGCTGTTGGCGGAGACGGTGATAATGATGAAGATAAAGAGAAGGAAGAAGAGGCAGAAAGAGAACGACTAGAAGCCATACGCGAAGCCGAAGAAAGACGAAAAGAAAAACACAGAAAGATGGAAGAAGAAAGAGAAAAAATGAGACAAGAAATTAGAGATAAAGTAAGTTTCGTTCATTTTCACCGTGATGTTTTTATCAAAATGAACTTACTCTCGTAACACCAGCAACGTCATTCGTACTTAATTGCTCATACCTACGTGAATTTACCGAATGCGAATCTTCCCCACCTATTAAAACACAGTAACCCTTCTTCAATACCTTCTTAACAGAAACATAAAGAACTACCAACGTTTCCACTTCATGACTGAATTTTTAAATTTATGCTAATCGAGTGAATATTGAGAGAAAAATGAAAAAAAAAGGAGAAGTACAGTAAAACGAATGTTTTTGGTATTCGCAATACGCACGTGACGAGGATACGAAAAATTCACCGCATCGCTGTGGAAGCCTTGTATCATAAATAGAATTGTCAAAATTGGTAAACGGGAAGTCTATTCACGTTAAACGTAAACGCGGAAAGATTTAATGCCCTTTATACACAACGAGTAATACATCATTTTGGATTAATAGCGCTGCCTTATAATTTACATAATTTAAGCTCTATACCTGCAATATGTGCGCACATAGCAGCCTCGTAAGATAAACAATGTTCCTCTAATAGAAAACTTTGTGTTTCGTATTTTCGCCCATTCTTCAGGCTACGGGGTTAGGTATATGGTGAAAAAATCGTTTTTAATTTTACCCTTAGCCCATTATGAAAATAAAGCACACGTATGCCTTGAAATGATGGTTTTTTTCGATTTCACGATTTTTAAATTTTTTTTCAAACGAAACATAAGTTGTAACCTCTCGATTGCATCACCCACATATGGCAAATAGTGCTACTTAAGTTTCACACATGTGTGGCAGTTTGCACTATTTCATGTAGTTATAATGACCAATTACAGGAATGTAGAAAATGTAGAGAAGGAGATATGAAGAAATTAGATGGTATAAAAAATCGGTGAAGGAAAAACGTATATTTTTAGTTTTTGAGGGAGTTTTAAAACCGTTCTATGGAGGGCTCTTTCAGAAATTTTTGTCAGTTTTAGAGAACTTGTCCGCGTGCAAAATGTAGTTGGGACACTGAATTTAGCTTCTTTTTTTTTCAAGTTGAAACGTGAATTACAGTATTTACCATACGAGTGTTCCGGAAGTGGCCAGTAAAACTTTGCCATTAGATAGTATACGATGAAGCGAATAAAAAATGTTACGTACATATATAGCCTATCGTGAAAATTGCAGGCGCTGGAACGAAATGAAGTTAATCAAATAAAATGATGTTCCTTTGATTGTAGGCTAGGCAAATAACATTGCATAATAGTTCATAAAATAAATAAATGTTGCGCTCAAAGATGATCATTATGAATGTTATTTGCCTAGCCTATAAAATCGAAGGAACATAATTTTATTTGATCAACTTCATCTTTTGTCAGCGCCTGCAATTTTCACAATATGCTATATATGTACATAACATTTTTTACTCGTCTCATCGCATACTACCTAATAGCAAAGTTGGACTGGTCACTCCCAGAACACCCTGTATATCATGAAGGATACCTTTCTCATCGATAAAAACTCTTTCAAAAGGGACTATCAGTAAAACGACATCACTTGTCTCACAGATTAATACGAACTACACAATATTCCTTTCATTCATGGTTTGCTAGGTTGAAATTCAGGTGAAAAAAGTCATAACCCTTCAAATTTTTGAGTAGGCAAACAGTCATATTAGTATGTAATTTAAGTAGTACTACCTGTCATACGCAAATAGGTTACTTGAACACTCTGTATAGTGTATATCTATGGACTGGTGATTCAAAATTTGTAAATTTTTGCGACAACCATTTTATTTGGCCACCATTTGAGACTTCAGGTCACACCGTGATATTTTTATTTTTCATTTTTTGCAACTTTAGGGCCATCATTACAGATAATATCGCTTCGACGTTAAATCGAGCTTTAAATCTAAGCTCAAATGGTCCTCGTCGAAGGCTACATTCTAAACCCCTGTATTTAGCCGGGTTTAAAATATCACCTAACATTAGGTGACCAGCTTATCGTTTTTTTTCCTCCACCGAACGAAACTATAAGAAAAAAGTAAATGATAAACGCTGTCTTTTTAACGAAACCATGCAGTCATTTAATGAATTAGCTATCCTGCCGTTACCATCATTAATCAATCGTTTCATTTCGAAGGATTAATGAAGCGTTGCGTTTCTGTTCGACAGATTTATATCAAGGATAAGTCAAGGCGTTACTCTATACCGTAGAGCGAAACGACCATCGGCGTATAATTCGCTCAGATACACCGCAATGCTATAAGGTTTCCCGCCAAAAAAAAAAAAGGTAAAATCGATCCGACTGCAAAAGCGTTTCGCAAAAAGGCGCGGTCTTCCAAAATGATATTCGGAAAACAAAAACAGAGATTTTTTAACAAGCGGAAAATGGAATGCGGAGTGTAATAACCGCCTGGCGGAAGAATAGAAATCGCGTTCTTTCAAAAAGCGCCGAAAATTGATAATCTTTTTCGTTGCTACGGTATTCTGCGAGTTGATAAAAAGAATAGGAAACGAAAGCACTTAAACGAAAATCGACTATCCGGTGAAAACGCACGAAAGGATAGAAAACCTATCAATACGTTGATTTGATAAAGCGCAAAAAGAAAAATACAACTTCGACTCGCGTAACCCTTCACAATAGCGAACAAACAAAAGCCCCACAACTCCGCAAAATGGGAAATTAACTGTCATATCGGCGTTTAAAATCAGTATGCCTTGGTTCTTCTTACGGGTAAATTTTAATTAAAATTTCGATCGAATTAATTCCCCCCTCCCTCCCGTTCGCTTTCTACAAATGCTACGTACGTGCTGTACTTTTGTTCGAATTCCCTCATCCCCTATTTCCTCTTCTATACGAGAACCAATTTCTTTTGTTCTATTCGAAATGTAAAAATTAGCGCAACCTTAATTCGTTAATTTAAACGAATACATACAGAGAATTCGTAATTCCGACCAGTACAACGATGGATTTTGCGCTAGCAATGCATTAAGAATTCTTTAGAGCGGATTTTTGTTTGTTAAGAAAGGATTTAAATACGATCACGCCGCGGTAATTCTATTTAATACGTTTATAAATCACGCTCGTCTCTAACAAGCGTGTCGTGTCGCGTTTACAAGAACAACCGAGAGCGAAAAAATACCGTTACAACGTCGCCTTCTATACTTCTACTGCAATCGTAGAATTACAAAAACTTTTCACCCTCTAAAAGCAGCTGTATTTATCCATTTTCATCGTGTAATTCGCGACAAAACGCCATTAAAAAAATTATCGCCTAATAGCTCTTCATTCTTCCTCTATAAATCCTGAAAATAATGAAGAATATAATCGCTAATCGTAACTGCATTGAAATTTTTTTTTTAATTGACTTCGTTAATGCAGTACTTATTGCACTTGAGAAGAAGTAATGAAAAAATCTAGCAGATCGTTAAGGTCTCGTCTAGATTTTAGTTTGAACGTATTTTTTTTTATATAGGAGTAATTAAATTGAAAAAAAAAAACGTGAAATCGTTCGGCTGAATTTGTCTAACTTCCTCTCTTTTCTGTTCATTTTCAACATACATACCGTGCATCCCAATAATTTGTGTTTGAGCAGCATAAAAATTCCTTTTTCAAAGAGATTTTTTAAATGCAATACAATGGAAATTAATTATAATTAGCGAATTAGAAATATCGTTTAAAAAAATATTTCCATCGATTTAACAACTATTTGATTCTTTTCAACCACACCACAATCTGAAAATACGAGATTGAGAAAAATTAAGCAGTTATGTCGCATTACAAAACTTAAGTTTTTAATTGGGGCTTGTTTTGTTTACATTTGAAGGTAGCATTGTGAAGTAATCTCCTCAATCTCACAAGTCACATCCATTACCGAGTGTAAAACCCCTACTTTATCACTCACAATAACACTCAAAAAGTTCAGCTTGGATAGAACTATTTGTCCACAAAAATTGAAACCGTATTTTTCAAATTTCAGCTGTTTAAGGCTTCTCAAAATTTCTTCAACTTATGGCATCCCGTTTTAGATTCATTTAAAATCGATTTTGAAAGAAATTCAAGAGCTCATTTTCTGAAAGGGCTACTTATACAGTATTATTATAATTTAATATTATTTTCATTTATATTAATATTAAAAAAAAAAGTTGAAATTAAATATTTTTTTTTATATTAATTTATTTTTCTATTAATCATTGATTTTTAAATTGATTTATTATAGAAATATTGATATTCTTAGTAATGACTTTATTAATTAGGTAAATTTGGTGAGGAGATATGCGAGATCTATGAAATTTCAAATTTCATATCGTGATTCTTTACTTCCACAGAAGCCTTTTTTCGCTTTAACTCCGTCTCACTTTATCATCTAGCACCGAAACGAAAAATTTTCAATTTTTTATTTACCCCTAACACATTTTGGGGATAATATGCTTTCTCCTCCCCTCCAAAATTATATAGAAGAAAGAATTAGCATACATTATGCTTCTGTACTCCCATCTTCTTTCTCACTGGATATACCAAATAGCCAAAACAAACATACCGAATCACTCGTCAGATAGCCTACAATAAAATTCCCACACGTCAAATAACTCTACATCACAATCTACTAAAAGACACAAAATGAAAATCTTCATTTCACAACTCCATTTATCCTATTACAAACTAAACCATAATGGTGCTTACCTTAAAAACCTCAAAACTGAGAGAACGCGGAATTCGAATCCTACCAACAAATGTGTCGAGTGTTTTACGTTAATATATTCTCTCCTCTCAACCGAACGACTCCAATTGCAAATTTGAAAAGTTTAAGAGGAAATAGCTTCTGTGCACATTTCTCTTTGTCTACGTTCGCTGCGTATATCGAACGAATAAAACTTTCACGCTGATAATACAATATAAAAGGGAAATCCGACCAAACGTGGTTATAAATTGGCCGAGTCTCGAGTTGCGGGTGGAAAAAAATCGATGTTATTTTTCAAACGTACAAACACCATTTTAAAAACTTTTAATTCAGATGTTACACGCAAACAGACCATTCTTTCGTCGTTAATTACCGTTCGAGTACGAGTTAACAATTCCCTTTTTGTTTTCGTGTTATATGTAAATTTTGCGCCAACTTCCAAACGTTGTTGTTCCCAGTGACGCGTATTTTTTTCTCTATCTATAAATTCTCAAGTTATAAGAAGTTTCAACTAGAGTGCGTGTATTTTTTAGATGTTTACGTACGAAAATTAGAATACCTATGTAACGTGTTTTCCTTTAGTTTCATCGTTTAATGGATGAACGTATGCGAGAGAACTATCATCCGCGTTTTGTTGACTATTATTTCGACAAGCTGAAAATGAAATGGGAGCAAATTCTAGCCTGAGAGTAATTTCTAAAATCCATTTCTAAACAAATGTTCAAAAATTTTTACAACCTTGATTAGGATCTAACATAGGATGGGGCTTATTTCGTTTTTTTTTTTTTCGAAATGTGAGGGGAGCTCGTCATAATATGTAGTTGCTAAATTACCTCAAAAGTACCTTATAAAAATTTCAACCTCATCTTCCCTCAACTATAATCTCTCATAGACCTCGCGATTACAGGAATGCCACAACAAGAAATATAACGTATGCTAATTCTTTCTTCTATGTAATTTTGGAGGTGAGGAGAAAAAATATTATCGTCAAAATGTGGTGTGTGTCGTAATATGAAGTTTACTGAAGACCTAAAGGGAGAGAATTACTACACAAAGGGGAAAAAGGCAACCTAAACAGTGGAAGCTAAAAAGAGGTTTAAAATTTACCATATTAATGAAAGATAAATTTTAAATAATTTATATTTTTTAAGAGTATTATAAAATTAGAAATGTAAAGAACAATAAAAAGAAAGATAAAAAAAGGAAAAAAACAAAAAAAGATATTATAAATTTAAGCTTCACTTTTCTTTACTTCTGAAATATTTGCAACATAAAATAAAAAAAAAAAATTAGTTCTCAGGTAGAACTAAGTGAATAATATTTAGATGTGTAATATTGTATGTTGCAGTTGGTTTGTTGGAAAAAGGAAATCTTATCGAGGTGTCTAAACTCTAAAGTGAAAGAACGATGATGCGAAAGATGAAAGAAGAGAAAAAAAAAATAAAAATATTGTGGATAAATTGTATAATTGTAATTACTCACATTTATTATTGTTTCGCCTGAAGGCCCTGCTTCCGCATCGTCCTGTCCATGACGTCTTGGGTTAAGACGAAGTTTAACCATAATAATATTTTTTTTATGTAAAATCAAAATAAAATAACAATCTTCTGAATTCTGATCGTTCCAAAATTCAACTAAGCTTTTTTCGATGTTTGTTTCACGATAAAAATCGAGAAGTTACAAATTCGGGGGTGGCCAACGAGTATTAATTAAATAAATATTAATTAATGTTTATTGTTTTTGTTTGTTTAATTAATATTCGTTGTATTTAAATTTCCCGCTAAGGAAAAGGTAGGTAGGTGTAACTGCGTGTATAGGAAAGATTCCACAGATTAATATCAAGATCGAAAATTAATCTGTGGAAGTCGAAGAAATTCGACAGTGTGCTTCTAGCCACTCGACAGTACACGGCACGATAAATAAATAAATAAATAAATAAATAAAAATTAACTTTTTAGATACCCCCACCCTCTTCCAACAATAGTCAAACTTTTACAAAATTTAAAAATTTTCAAAAAAACGAATTTTTGATCAATAAATTTTTTTTAACATTCTGAAATCATAATTTGTCGTTTAAAAACTGAAAAATATTTTAGTATTTTTTTTTTTTTTTAATTTAAAAGATATTAACTGTTTTTTTTTGTTTTTTTTTTTCAAAAAACATAAATTTTGGTTATTTTCAAAAATAAACGACAAAAAGATAATTTATTGGTGGTGTGCACAATATGGGCTGAATTTATAGGCTTTTATGGAATCAAAAAAGAAAATAATATCGACATCACATTATTGGTTCAAGATGACTTCGTACAGATGTTTTAGCACGAAGAGTTCCGACTTTCTGGGTCCTGTGAAATCAAAATCAACATATATTACGTTTTAAATTCGAACAACCTAAATTGAACCTGTACTGGCCGCATAACCGAAAAATTACTCTTTTATTTTTAATTTAAAAAAAAAAAAAACTAAATATTGTTTCGAAAAAAATTGGCGACTAAAATGTTTTTTAATTCCTGAAAGGCAAATGACGACTTTGATCAGTAAAAAATTTTTAAGTTCCCGACAATCCGTATTTTGGAAAAATTCAAATTTTATAAAAATTCTGACTTTATTTTAGCAGGTTTAAAAATTGAGTTTGGAGGCTGAAATTTCCATAAGGAATTTTTGAGATCATTTACTACCTATTATGACCAGCCTATTTCACATTTCGGAAAAAAATTGACTCACCCTAGTCTACAATTTACCGATGTTTTGATAAATACTGTACAAATTTAAAATGAGGGGCTTAATGAGGATGAGAAGCGAAAAAATTTTCACCACTCAATTTTCCAATCCTAAGGATCAGTTTTCATTGCTTCATTTGAACATCCGATGGTGTTACGAGCGGCTACGCACCCTGCACAATTCGGTCAAAGTTTGAAAATTTTATGATATTTAAAAAAAAAATTTTGATTAGTTGGCGAAAATTTGAAAATTTTTGTGCCCAAAGGTGATATTTTGCCTTTTGAACTTCAAAAGAATAATTATTCACCAATTTTTTCAAGATTTATAGGCTTTCAAACTATTTTTCACATCTGTGAAAAACTCCTATCTCCTGTATTTTTTGCATTATATTCCATATTACTCGTAGGTTAGTAATTAATTACTACTATATCAAAATTATGCTTGATTTCATATCTCTTTAGGACTAAAAAAAAAAATTACAACGAATTTTATGTTTTCATTGCTACTCAAAATAGCAATCCCGGCTATCCTGTTTTTTGGTCGCAATTTGACTGGACCAATAATAAGGAGAAAATTGTCAAAATTAATACACGAGACGAGTGTTAACTTTATACGACAAGTGAGACGTATATCTTTTCGATCACGCATTCTAGACCTCGCCTCGAACCCTCAAAACTGACCAAAACAGCGAGACAGAAACGTGTAAATCATAATCTGCGAATTAAATTCCTTAATAATGAGACAACCGCGTCTCGACGAATTAACGTCACCGCCATTTTGGCGCACGCAAAAATAGCTACGAGACCAGATTCGAAACGAATTTTCCAGCTTATGTAAACGGGTCATGTTTATAATGTGGGAAAACTCGGTCCCAAAAGCGGACCGCAAATTAAACGTTTTATAACAACGGTCGAGCTGGAGCTTGGTCAATTACCCGCTTTTCCAGCCTTTCGTTTTCGCGGACGAAATTTCAATTTTTGTTAATTCGTTTTTCAGCGAACGTACCGCGTTAAGAGACGCGTCCGAACGAAATACGTTTCCCTAGTCAATTACCGAAATTCCGTATGCGCTGGATAAACGAATCAGCTCGACGACGATGGTTTTTCCTCGGCCGAGGAAAAATATACTTTACTCGTCGACGTTGAACTGCGTACATAAATGCGCTCGTTTATGATGGTTTATGTAGAGAGTTATCTTGATAAATGAATTTTTCGATGATTTCGTACATTTTAACATTCAACTTAATCGTAGCGATCCAGCGAGGGCTCAACTATACCAATTACAGTCCGCGCAACTCCGCTAGTTAATCAAACTCCGCTATGCCTTAATTCGGTGCAACGAGATGAGTTATAATTTTGAAATCATTCCGTCGAAACGAACGTCGGCTCGTCTATTTTCCATCGTTACAATATTCACGTCGCCTTTTCAAAAGAGGTCATTGGCTGCGAAGCAAACAAACAATATTTCACCGTGTCAAAGTGAAATTCGCAGCGTGCTTTCCACACGGTTTTTTTCAGCTGTTATCGTTTTGCGACGGAATTCACTCGGCCTGCTCGCTGTTCAACTCGGTCGGAAAATTCCGCAGCGTATCTATCACGCGGCTTTTCGCCACCGTACCGAGTTTTCTTTATAGGCTAGCGAAATATTTTTACATACGCTCGGTTTATTTATGAAATCGTATTTACAAGTTTCCTATTCGATGTGCTCGCTTCGTCGAATGCGATTGAGTAGCAAAAGGGAAAGGTTCGCGCGAGTATAAAATTACAAAGCAAAACTCCACCTCGGATCGTATTATAAGGTTTTAATTTCGTTGAAAGCGTTGATACATTTCATCAACGCCATCCATATGTATGACGCCATACGAACGTATTCGATGTTGACCCATTTTGCCATCACCGTAATTCCTATTCGGTTACATAAATAAGATTTCATTTACACACGTGTAAAAGCATCGTAATTCAAGCCCCACGATGTCCACTGCACCACTCCGTCATCTCTGCCTCTAACAACAAAAGTGTTTTTATTTTATTTTCTAGTTACTTTCTTTTTTTGTTTCTCTGCCCTTATCCCTGCTCCTATATTTTTCAAAAATATAAACTAGTAAACAAATAAAAATAATCTGAAGGTAAATGTAAAAAAAAAAACTAAATTTAAATTTAAAATAAATCTCGAATATTACAATTACGATAAATAGGTAAGTAAATAAAATGAATATGGGGAACTGCTTATAAAACACATTACACTTTTCCATCGATGGAACTAGAAGACAAAAACAAAAAATGTCTTGCTTTTTAAATTAACTTCCACAAAATATCGATCTGACGAAATAATATTCACATTACTAGAGCACTATTGTGAAAACTTTCGAGTTTTCGCCCAAAAACTATAGAAATTCGAGTTTTGAGTGATTTAATTTTTTTTTTTTTATTTATTTAGAATCACTTTTAGTCCTTTAAGGCTATTCTCTTTGTTTACACACCATACCATTTGAAGTGGTCGGCTCACTTCCAAAATATATCCAAAAGTACTAAACAAATTTCATTCAGTTTGAATTATTTTATTACACATCCATTTGGAATTATCTCAATGTTGAGATATTTTTTTTAAAAAGGGCTAAGGTTTTATTTACAGCATTTTTTGTAAGACTATTTTGCGAACTTTCACCGACTGTAACTCAAGTTAAAGTAACAAAATGGAAAATCTGGTTCGTATGGAAATTTTTATCATTGTTATTTACACATTAAAAAAAAAATTGAAAATTCGCATAGAAATCTTGGAAATGAATTGGATGGTGAAATGAAAAATTTGCTTAGATATTGAAAAATGCCGTTCGTTAACAAAATCAATTCATTTAATTCGACACTTGCAAAAAACCACGAAATAAAATCATAAATCGTTTCTCATTATTGGTTTTAATATTCACTCTATATTAATTAAATATGATAAATTTCAAAATATTTCATCGAGAGACCTTTAATATGTACAAGTTCAATACTTGAAGCTCAAGTTGTCGCCGGAATAGTATATCTAAAACCCCTTAAAATTATGATAGTGAAGAATAGCCTTAAGGCGTTTATATACGTGCTGTTTTTTTTATATTGCATAACTAATATTTGAAGGAAGTGGTTTTTGAAGAAAAGCATCGATATGGAAATTTTTATCATTGTTATTTACACATTATTAAAAAAAAATTGAAAATTCGCATAGAAATCTTGGAAATGAATTGGATGATGAAATGAAAAATTTGCTTAGATATTGAAAAATGCCGTTCGTTAACAAAATCAATTCATTTAATTCGACACTTGCAAAAACCACGAAATAAAATCATAAATCGTTTTCTCATTATTGGTTTTAATATTCACTCTATATTAATTAAATATGTGATAAATTTCAAAATATTTCATCGAGAGACCTTTAATATGTACAAGTTCAATACTTGAAGCTCAAGTTGTCGCCGGAATAGTATATCTAAAACCCCTTAAAATTATGATAGCGAAGAATAGCCTTAAGGCGTTTATATACGTGCTGTGTTTTTTTATATTGCATAACTAATATTTGAAGGAACAAATTAGAATTGGATTTTAAAACATGTTTTTTAGGAAATAAAACGATATTAATGGATATGTAATTATCTGTTTTCATTTTTCAAGAGTCGAATATCATGTTAAGTAATTACCTCTCCTCATTTAATTTGAATAACGGGAAATTAGGAGATATAAGTAAAAAGTGAGGTACCGGTATCTTGTTTAGTATATGTAAGATTATGAGCGAACTACTGCACCAAATTTAATAATTTCTGAACCAATTTCATCGTAATGATGTCCCCTTATGGAGTAAAAAAGAATTTTTTCAATTTTTTACTTTTGATAAGAAGAATAGGCTTAAATAATGTATAGTAATGGTACTCAAAGAAAAAAAAGTAAAACAATGAAAAAATTGAAAAAAATCAGTTGAAACAATTATAGAAATCAATATGTCGTACTTACACGGTATAAATAAAGTACGAAGCTAATATTTTGTGATAAAAGAAACAATTTATTGGTATAAGGATCAAGATATGATATCAGTATCCAGCGGACATCCGCAGTTCTGATCACCATCGACGTTACTAGCTAGGTATCTAAAACTACTGATTACGTTCGCATTGTGTGTGTTGACTACCAGAACAGCCAAAACCTTATGTAGTACTTCGCACATCAGTTTATCTGCGAGAAGTGGTTGGGAAGCTAAACACTACAAATAAATAAATAAATAAATAATAATGATAATAATAATAATTAATAATTTAATTATTTAAAATTTTATTCATTTTAAAAATCAATATTTGTGTACGTGAATCGAAAAAGGTACCACTTTTAAGGTATTGAGTGAAGACTATAGGGTAATAGTAGATAAATTTTATGATTGAATGAGACCGGGTGGAGCCTTCTAAGTGCAAAATTTTCCAAGATATGGAGGTTTGAAGTTGAGATTTGAAAAAAAAAAAACAATTTTGAGAAAAACGAGTTTAAAGTTTTGATTTAACAAAAAAAAAATGAATTTTCGTGAATAATGAAACAAAATTGACATTTGAATGGGTCAGGCTGGTCTCACTTAAGAAGAAATCTCAATTCATAGACCACACTAATTCAAATTCAAGTAATATTTTCCAAAGTAACAAGTAGGGCAAATTTTTTTATGATATTTCATATTTTTTCCTGCTGTATCCTATCCTGTATTTTGGAGTTTCTATTGCGTTTCATGCAGTGCTGCTAGGATGAAATGTGAAATTTTATAGTGCATATTTTCGCATATTTTGGTATAAAATATTTTTGGCAAAATAACAGCATATTTTCCTGTTTTAAAGGCATATTTCGTGTTTTTAGAGCATATTCAACATAAAAGCACTTAAAAAACTGCAAAAATCAAAATTACGTGATCTAAACTCGAAAAAACTAAACAAAAAAATATTGCAAATTCTTTCATTTTTTAAATAATTGTTAGTTTCGACAAAAATATTAACTAAAAGGAAATTAAATATTTTTCCGCGAATTTTTCTTACTTCATCGTTTTATTTTATTGCATTTTTTCCTACTGGGAGAAAAAATTTTTCATTTTGATACCCATCTTGATGATTTTATAATCATATTTTTGCATACTTCGGGGATATTCGAAATGGATTTTAACATATTTTCAGTCCAATAAACACATATTTTAAGGGCATATCTTTATGTTTTTCGTGCGTAAAAAAAAGCATGCAATACTTTGATGTTCTATCTCCCCTCACCCTGCCACTTGACTTAGTACGATGTAAAAACTTTAACCTTTGAAAATTTTTTTTTAAATCCCTTGAAAGTTTTAGGCTTTAGCTAACCGCCTGAAATACTCAAATTGTCGACTAATTAATCAATATGTTATTGATGTAGAGGGCAGTATTACGTACGTAACTCTGAGAGGCAATGTTGGTGAATCATTTTATTCAATGTAATTTCTAGCAGCTCCAAGCTTTGTTTTACTCAAAGGATTTTCTTTCAAAATTACAAATAATATTTTTGTGTTTATGATCAATTACAAGAGAGAAAGAGATAAATCAAATGATGGTTGTGAACAGTAAATTCAATTTCATGTCCATCTAATTAGTATAAATCGGTGCCTATATGGGTTTAAATCGAAAAAATAGATTTTCAATAACGCACGACTCTTATATGTTAATCTTAAGCTGTACCATAGGTAAACATAAGATGTACCAATAAAAAATATCATTAGCTATAACTGCTTTAATA
This sequence comes from Phenacoccus solenopsis, assembly GCA_009761765.1. Classification (NCBI taxonomy): domain Eukaryota; kingdom Metazoa; phylum Arthropoda; class Insecta; order Hemiptera; family Pseudococcidae; genus Phenacoccus; species Phenacoccus solenopsis. The sequence continues at coordinate 15,052,138 of CM019752.1, forward strand.
TTACCACTCAGTATACTCATATAAAGTAAGACAACATGACACTACGGTAGAGGGCAGTATTACGTTCGTAACTCTGAGAGGCAATGTTGGTGAATCATTTTATTCAATGTAATTTCTAGCAGCTCCAAGCTTTGTTTTACTCAAAGGATTTTCTTTCAAAATTACAAATAATATTTTTGTGTTTATGATCAATTACAAGAGAGAAAGAGATAAATCAAATGATGGTTGTGAACAGTAAATTCAATTTCATGTCCATCTAATTAGTATAAATCGGTACCTATATGGGTTTAAATCGAAAAAATAGATTTTCAATAACGCACGATTCTTATATGTTAATCTTAAGCTGTACCATAGGTAAACATAAGATGTACCAATAAAAATATCATTAGCTATACTGCTTTAATATTACACTCAGTATACTCATATAAAGTAAGACAACATGACACTACGAGAAAAAACCTCGGAAGCCAACATGAAAGGGGCATTATGTTTCAACGACTCGTCGAATAAAAATCCAACGGAAAAACAAAGCAACCAACTGCGAAACCGGGAAACAGGAAACCGACTTTAGAATCACACGTGAACAATGGGCATTCGCTGGTCAGAATAACAATGGACACTCGAAGAAGCCAGAAAAAGTAGAATCGTCGGAATTATTAAGTAGCACAGAGGAACAAATTGACTCTAGTAGGGAGTCCGGCTTATTAATGCGTCTCCCTAATGGGGTCAGATTGATTCACTGTGCACGTTGTTCGCGCGCCACTTCAAATACATCGCACTCTCCACGCTCCAAAGGTCGGACCAAGCTCAACATACGGACGTAATTTATTAATCTGCGAATCGCTCGATTGTACATCGAGTACCAGCATTTAAACCTGAACGGAGTTATGAAGTATTTTCATTGTAGCGCATAACACTTCGTGTACTATTTATTAATAATTTGTACTTACGAGTACTTAATGCCTTAATTACGCTATTGAACGAAAATCGATACGCTTACGAGCAATATCTCGGTACAATTCTTACACGATGGTTGTAGGTCAAATTTTATATTAGAATCATGCTGATACTTTCTATTGTTTTTTCCTGCCTCTCATTTAAAACTCTTATTTGCAAATATCAGTATCGAGAACACTAGTGAACGAATTCGTAAAACACCCGAGATAAAAATAAGGAAAAGAGAAAGAGAACTGGAATTGATGAAAAACACACACCCATAAAAAAAAATACAAGAATATGCCAAACAATTGTGAAAATTTTTCTCGCGACGTGAAATACCCACATATCCAGTATTTCAGAGAAAACGCAATTCATCTTTACGTAGAGAATTATACACAATTCTTTTGTACGAGAAAATTGCGCACGACAAGATATAACTTCATTTCTTTTACTCCGACTGTTCACGTATCTTTCATAATAAAAAATGTTAGTATAATTTCAAATTCATCGCGTAAAGTCGAGAAGGGGGAAAAAAATTAAAAAATCCATGAAATCCGTTAACGAAGTCGTTTAAAACACCACCACGATCTGTAATAGCTTGCTCGTCTGAATAATATGCACTCGAATGAGAAAATACGTCGACTACAATTAAAATGTGTCATTTGTTATTTCAACGCGTCGACAAATAACGCTCGCAAAAAAAGAATTAAATTAATTATAATTTGGTTTAAAAAAATTTTTCTCCTTTACTTCCAACGTTTGAGCAAAAACTTAATTTATAACAACGAAGCTTCATTTCTATTAATTACACTCCTTTCTTTATGAAAACTTTTTTTCTCTCCTCACTTGTTTGTTTCTTTTTCTCTAATTTTTTCCATTTTTCTGCGCCTCCGTTTCTTCGCCGTTTTTTTTCTCTCTAAGATTACAGATGGGTGTGGGAGGAAGTTTAAGAAAGCGGCACAAAGCCAAGTTTTACACATTAATTATGCACTTCATCAAAAACTTCGTTCGTTAATTTCTTTTACAATAATTCATTTTCGTGGTCGCGAATAACAGAGGAGTTCATTTAGAGTGGTTGAATGTTTATTATCGAAATCGGTATAAATTTTTAATTCGTAGGCAACTTTCGAAAGATGATTTTCGGTTTTTTGTGACGTTTAAGAATACTGTTTTTTTAATCTCGAACCCTCGAAGTAAATTTATCGAGAAAAAAGTTTTTTGACGTTGAAGGTGGAAAATTAGCGGAATTCTATGATTATTTTATTTTACTCCCTCACCTCATTTTATCGATGGCACAGGTTATGCTTCATGTTTTTAAAATATAGAGAGTCCTCTAATTTGTTAATTTTTCTCAACAACCAATCAGAGGACTCGTGTCTAATTTACACGTGTTTAGAAGCTTGAACAATTTTTGGTATGTTTTAAAAGCTGGAAGCAATGTTGTAAAACACAATTTTTCTGTTTTAATGATTTAATGTAAAACAGTGGTGAATCATATTAAGGATCATCTATTATTGATACAAAAAATAACTGAAATTGCCTTAAACTTTTTTTTTTCGAAATTCAAAACATTAAAAATTTTCAAAAAACAATATAGTTGAAACACAAAATCTCCTATATTGTATAATATAATATACGAGATTTTGTGTTTCAACTATAATATTTTTTGGAGAAATTTTTTCTCCTTTTTATTTCTTTTTTACAAATTAAAAATTTTCTACCCTTAAACCCCACTACAGGAAACGTAAATATTGATTCCGCAAGGGAATGAATTTTTTTTTTTTACATTCTACTCAGGTCATTTTACGGCTATAAAGCCTAAAACCATGTCTACTTTTGAAAAAAATGCAAAAATCATTCTACGCCGTTGTAAACTCAACTTCGAATAGCAACATATTACATGGTTGTTCCTTTATTTGCCTAGTGCATTTTTGAAGGAGCTAAAGAAATTTGATTAAAATTCTTGAAAACTGGAAAACGATGATTTTAAATATTTCCATGAATTGTATACGAATGGCCTTATTTCGGCGTGTAAGGCATTTTAGTTCTTCAAATCCTTCCTTGCCCATTTATAATCACCTGGGAAATGTACAACTTTTTGGCATAAATATATTTTATTCAACCGTACATAATCCGATCATTATTCAAACACTTTCACACGCATAACATAGGGTCTTATTGGTGACTTGTTTAAGAGGGAATAATGAATTTTTATAAGGGAATAATGGCATGCTTAGGGAATAATGAGATTATCACGAGTAAAAACAACATGTAGAGTCTGCGAGAAGATGTTTATTGGTTCACTGCACCTGTTTGTGTGTTCTTTCGTATTTTTAAATTTATTCAGTTTTTTTAGAGGTTATAGCATAACTGTGTAATGAGTTGAATAAAATAGTATACGCAACTTGGGAATGATGTGCTTGATTATAAACTCGAACGATACAGCCCTCGCCTGCTGCCCGTGCTGTAACTTTCGTACTCGTTTATAATCTAGCACATTATTCCCTAGTTGTGTAATATACTAATATACTTTCCCCACACGGGTATTCATGAAATTTACTCAAAATTTGGTGAGAGAAACTTTTCTTAAAAATACAAAAAACGTACTTTCTTGTTTTATCGATACACTTCAAAATGTCGAATTACTCAAATTTTGAGGAGGGCTAGAGAAAGGGTAAATAGCTCAATTTTTTTGTTTTTGATCTCATGTAAAAGAGTGAGTCATGGACACCAACGTATCCAAATTTTAGCATCGTAAATGCATTTAGAGAGAAGTTAGAGAAGAAAACGACTTTTTGAGGAAGTTTTGAGTCATGAAATTTCTTGTAACTTTCATATCTCCTCACCAAATCAATCTACAAAATTCAAACTTTTTATGTAGAGTTATTTAGTAACCAGAGTACGGCTTCTTGAATTTGAGTCAAAATGGATTCAAAATGGCGGATTATCAAAATTTGAGTAGAGCTTGAGCCTCAAAATGTAATTAATGTGAACTCATATGATGAGTGGTCCAAATTCATCTTCATACATGATGTTGGAGGGAGAAGGAGGGGTTATCGACCTTAAAATATGATGGTGGTACCAGAGAGGTCAAAATTTTTTTGTTGTAGTGTCATATGATAAAATGAGCCCAAGGGACAAACCTAACCTGATTTTAGCTTTCCAAGTGAATTTGGAGGGGAGTTGGAGTAAAATGGCTTTTGGAGGGGAAAGTACATAATATACAGGAAATTTCATGAATTTTTCATATATCCTCACCAAATCGACCCAGAGAAGTCAAACTTTGTATGTGAGGTTAGTTGATGACCAGAATATGACCTCCTGCATTTGGGTCAAAATGGATCCAAAATGGCGGATCGTAAAAAATAAGGATAATTTGACGAGCCTCAAGTGGCTACAATTTGAAAAATATGGGTTCATATGATCTCTACATGGCAAGAAATATACATTTTTGTTCTAAATTCAACTTCTTAAGTCGGTGCTTCGGAAAATGAGTAGGCAAATGCGAAAAAGTTTATTTTAAAATAAAGAAATGAAAAAATTGGAAAAATAAATGCTAAGTGTCCTCAAGCAAAGTCTCTAAAATAGCATATTATAATTTCAAATCATTTTGTTGGGTTATTTTTGAGAGGAATGCGACCAATAAAAATAGGATACGTACTTATTTTCCGAAACACCGCCTTAAGTGGTTTTGGAAGAGATTGGGGAGGGGTTTTCAGACGTACCATTTTTAGAGGAAAAAAGTGAATTAAAAAAAATCTTATGACTCATTATTCTTATGTCTTTAATCATCAGCAAATGTATATACTTGATTACGAGTCACGAAATTCGCAATTCCGCCATTTCGTCTTTTCTCGCGTTAATTTTACACTAGGTTGAGTACGAAATACAAATAAAAGAAAAACAAACGTACAACTCGAAATAACGACCAGCGCTGTTTAAGAAAATAATCACGATCTTCATATTGATTAAGGGTGCACCGCGGTACTTTCTTCTATTCTTCCACGATGAAAATAGCGCGCCACCATTACGGCATTAATTTTCAATTTCGGCCGGCCGTATTATTTCATTAGGTATGAGTTTGCGTGCGTGCCAAAATGGCGAAAACGGATTTAATGAAGTTTGAAGGTTTATCATAGATACATTTATCGAGCCCTTATATGCGTGATGCGAAACTCGCACATTCGAGTTGTATCGCTCAAATATACCGCAATCGTTTACGATAAGGTAAGAATGATCCGAAGTAATGAATTATTTATGTCTATTCGCAGTATAACATTAAGAAGAAAGAAGTGGTACAAGAGCAACCACCAGAAGAACCTATTAATCCACTTATGAGAAAAAAGAAAACACCCGAAGAGCTTGCTCGCGAAGCCGAAGCTGAAGAGGAAGATGAGTTTACGAGTAAATATTTCATTTACCATTTCTCGTCAATTAATCGCGAACGACGCCAGCTCGCGCTACACGCACTCGAAGCATTAGTGTAGAACCAAAGTAGTTCAGTTGAAGGTTGTCTTTTGTCGCCTCAAAAACGCACTGAAATTTTCACGAAAGAATAACGAATTACAGAAACAATTTATGCGCAAATGCGCAAAGTTTAACTTAGGGATTATACAGAAAAATTTCAAATTTTCATTTTATCTCATTTAAACTTAAATATTTTAACGTATCACAAAGTAAGAAAAAAAAATTAATTTCAAAATTCGCCCTTCTGCAGTACCTAGAATTTGGATAAACACCTCAGAAGAAAAAAAAATTTTTATTAAAGTTTTATTAATTTTTCGAGTCACAAAATAAAACATAATTAATCCTTCATTTTCTTGATAATGCAAAGAAAAAAAATTTCGTTCTATTTTACTAAAATTTCTTGGCTTCTGAAGAGAAATATTAGCTATAGTATCACTCTTATTTTTAATCACCAGAGGCTAAACCATTCTGGCACCAGGAGGAAGCAACTTTTTTTCGTGCCTGCAAAATATTAATAATACGCGATCTGTTGTCGGTAATGTTATCGAATTATCACTATTGATAATATCGATAATTTTGATATGATGTTCAATATTAAGTATAGACGTGTTTACGTGCGAAACATATGGTTAGCGTTTTTTTTTTTTATTAGTTATTTTATTAATAACTACTAAATATCAACATGAAGCCGTACATCAATGCAAAAAATGCCAAAAGGTGTTTTCTTTGAAATATAACTTACAAAGGCACATCAAAAACTTTCATGAAACAGTTCAAATTTCGAAAAATTTTATTCGATGTGGCCAAGGAAGCTTGTAAGCATTAAATTTTGATTCACTTCATGAATCATACTCTTAACTGCGATATACCAAACATCCCATTTTTCATTTTTAGCACATATTTTTTCAATATGTTGAAAAAAGAACCTTACCTTTTAATCTATGGAGTTGATGAAATCTGCAACCAATGACAAAGCAAATCCACCGGACCGTCGCTCGCATAAAATTACGCCGCAACAACGCAACTTATTTCATTCGACTAAAAAGAAAAAGAAGAACATTAAGAATTGATTTTCCATATAATTCGTTTTTTTAGCAAAAAAAAAAAAAAAAAAAAAAAATATTATCAAGTGTTGATTATTCGTATTTGTTTTTTTTTAATATTTTTCAAAATAAAAATTTGAAAACCAAAAAAAGGAAAAATATTAATAAGTATTGATTATTCGTATTTGTTTTTTTTTATATTTTTTAAAATAAAAATAAAACTGTACAATTTTCCAGGTTGCATATTAAATGTGTGTTGTATTAAGGTGCAGAAGAATATGGATATGGTTTACACTTCATAATTATTTCAAAAGTGTGCGTAAAACTAGAATCGATTTAATTTAATCGACATCGACAATCGACTTAATTTAATCAACTTTTATCAACCAACGCAACATTTACAAAAAGTTGCTTCCTCCTGGTGCCAGAATGGTTTAGCCTCTAGCGGAATCGTTTAATCCAGGTCACAAGAAGATCATTTTTGAAATATGAAATTAGCAACAGTTCTGCATTCTACGTTTCTTTCTATTGCCTACCATTCATTTATAAAATGACTCTGAAAATGGTTCATTCAATGAAATGACTCGGTTGTTGCACCTAAAAAAATATTCTGCATTTTTTTTTTTTTTTGGCTGTCGTAATGCTGTATACAATATAAAAAAATATAAGCAACAATAGCTTAATTATGAATTTGGCACCCTTTTCTCATATTTTTTCTCAACTAGTCACAATCGTGCCCCCCCTCCCAGGTACTTTTATAATATATGTAAACTTTTGCATATTTTGATTTTTAAAATTTATTCAAAATGTATAACGCGACACAATAACAATATTTGGTAAATAGGTATAAAATAGCCTATGCAATACATTTTCTTTTGTTATCAAATTTTGTTTGAGCTCTACGCCCCGATGCATTGAGTAGTCGGCGTAGGTGCTATTTACGTCACTAGTAAGCAGTCACACTGCATCACTAGAGCTGAGTTTCTAATTGGTTGTTGACCTTTCCTTGCCCACAGATACCTGAAACGAAGTCTAAAAACTCACATCAATTTCTTCAAAAACTGCTAGCTATCCTCAGGAATCAAGTGAGCCCATATTCAGCAGTTTTACGCTCTTCAAGTCGTCCTTAAATTTTGAACGAAATTCAAGAGATCATCTACTAATTCTAGTAACCTCCCACCCACCTCCCATACAAAGTTTGAACTCTCCAAGAACTTGTGGTGAAGAGATAAAAACAATTTATGAAATTTTCCAACTTTATTTCTCCTCCACAAGCTATTTTGTACTCCAAACGTACTAAGAAGCTGAAACTCAAGTATGGTAGTCATTCGAACTCATTCCATCATACGAACTTTCGCTTACTTCAACCACATTTTGAAGTCAATAACCTCTCCTCAATTCTTCATCCCCTCTCTAACAAGACATTAGGATATCGTACATTTAGGACTTCGCGAGCCTTTTTTAAAATCTGCCGATTCGCCATTTTGGGTCCATTTTAACCAAAATTCAAGGGATTGTATCGAGTCTTATGAAAAACCCACGCACAAAGTTTCAGTTTTCCGAACACATTTTCTGATGACTAAAGGCACAAGAACGATTCATGAAATTTTCTGAATGCATTTTTTTCCCTCTAAAAACGGTATTTTTGCTTCAAACCATCTCCACGCTCACTTACGAAGCCCAAATTTGAATATGATAGTCCCTTGGGTTCATTTTGTCACGAGAAATCATGAACATTTTCCATGTTTCGTTTACCTTACCATATTTTGAGAACAGGCAACCCTTATCCCTTTCCAACATAACTATAAAAGTGGATTCAAGATATAATATTCTTCTCTCCAGTAATCATATGAGCTCATATTTATGAAGTTTGAACAATATATCAGTAGGTAATGAAAAAGAAGTAGCATGAAGAATTGGTAGGCAATTTCAAAAAGATTCCTTTATCGCATAAATAATTTTCTTTTGTAGCTGAAATTCAGAGAACTGGTGGAAATTGAACTCTTCATAGGGGACCAAAGTTCGCATCTATATGTCAAGAGTTCTAATAATTAATATATTTTTTTTAATTTTTTCAAATCTTCGGTGATTTAAATTTACTTTTCTTAAATTATAGAAAAACATCTCACAGACATAACTCTATTTATTTTAAAATTGACAAAAATTTTTTTTACATACATTTCGAAAACTAACATACGCTATCTTCAGAACGTCAAACTATGTGAGAGAATGTTTGTAAATTTTAATAGATAAATTTATGTAGCGGCGTAGCCAGGATTTTTTCATGGTGGGAAGGGGAGGGGGGGTCGGAACTTCCAAGTCTAGTTTGAAAATATTTTTGCAAAGCATATAGTATATCTTAGGGAGTGGGTGTTCAAAAACAGAAAATACTGAACCTAAAAACATGATTTTAATATAGGTTATGAAATTCAAATGACAGTAAATGAAGAAATTCTTTATTAAATCGAATGCGATTAGAAAAATTTCTGAGCTCATGGAGGGTCCAAACCCCCCGCGCCCCTCCCCACTCATTGGCTACGCCACTGCTTTTATGTTTGTGAGGTGTTTTTATTGAATTTTCGAGAAGGTGCATTTTCTGACAACTCCAAAAAACTGCGTAATAACGATTAATTCTTAAGACGACCCCAAAAAAATTCATAATTGAATTAATGAGCCAACGTTTAATGCTGCGATTTTATTTTACAGAACTCAAGAATACCATTGAAACTCAAGTAAACGAGTTAAGATCTCAGATCGAGAGTCGTTGTTCAATACAATAATGAAAATTTACACGTACTTAGTTCATATGGCTAGCCTTTAATACGATACGGCTTTGAATGTTTTAAAAAAAATATAAAGAAAAGCTACCAAAAAAAAGATAAACGTAAAAAAATTGTTACATTACCTATAACTGAAAAATTTCGATCGTAAAAAAAAAGAAAATCGAAAAAAATCAGTCGAATGTTATTATTAAATATTGTGATTTATTTTTTTACAATATCTTGTTGTTATTGTTATCCTTTTAGTTTTAGGACAATGTTATTGTTGATAAATGATTTTAAACATTATCTTTTATATTATTAATAGACATAAATGATTTTTTTTGTAAAGTTATATTCAAGTTGTTGTAATAATTAGAGCGATACTTTAAACAACTTCACTATTCGCTTTTAGACTTGTTTAGAATTAGACTGTTTAATGAATACTTTTCGCTTGTCTTTCTATTACCTATTCATCTTTCGTTCTTCATCTATCCGAAAATCCGAATAAACTTTACATCAATATTTTCTTTACGAATTTCCAAAAAATAAAAAATATAACACGAGCACGAAAATTTATCATTTCAAAATTCTACGTGCGATGTTCAAACTATGAATTCCATTTCGTATTTTTGCTCAATATTTTTCCCCTTTTTAATTCGATAAAACTTTAAAGATGTTTCGTCGTTAAACAGTCTAAATTTGAATTTTATTTGTTTAAAAATTTTCCAAAGTGTTAAAGCACTATAAACGTTTGAAAATTAACTAAATGCTGGAGTATAAATACCTCAACTACTAGGAATATTATTGTGGGGAAATATATCATTTAAAAAAAATGACTATTTCCAATATTATAGTTCCCAGTAATGCAGCGTAAGCATAAAGTAACATTAGTTATTCCATATCTTATAAGTGAATGTCGATTTTTTAAATGATTTTTGAAATTCCTTTAAATTTTTTGTGTAAATATTTTTGTTTTGTTTATTTAGTGTTTCGGTGTCTACGAAAAAATGTAATTGAAGAATTCGATTTAGCAACAAATAAAAATAATTTAAGGTGTGGTGATATGCCTATAGGGTTGATAAGAAGTACCTAATATTAATAATAATGTATTTTCATGAATTATGATAAATCGTGCACTCGCACTCAGGTTTTCGCGATATTCAATAATGACGGTATTAAAATTCAATGGAAGAAATTTTTTGAATGATGATACATTTACTTATACCTACCATATAATGGAATTTTCTGTTTTCGTTTATAAGCTTCCTGTGTACCTGCGTAGGTTACCTACCTGTTGTAATTTGTTTTCATTAACCTAAATGTGATAACTCTACAGAGCATCGGCTTCTCTTATTTCAGAAATTCCTCTTACCCTCGACTATAATAGCTATGTGATGTAGATGTTATAAAGTGTTAGCTCGTATGTACAAATACCTCTCTTTTGTATAAAAATTTCCAAAAAAAAAGAATTGTACATATTATTCATTAAAAATTTGTCAACCTTCAATAATAGCGATCATACATAATGAAAAACGAGCATTATTATGTAGTAGGATTATATTGAGCTAAATTACCATTGTATAGCGCTCAATTTTTTTTTTCTCGTCAATAAGAGAAGCGTAAAAAGGAATACTGGTATTCAAAATAAAAAATCATACATAATCGGCCATCAACGGAAGTAATATTTGCAAAAGCATAACGAAATTGTCAATTGTTTAAATTGTAGCATTTAATGCATCACGTATTGTACATAACACTACCCTCGCAATGATACACGATGGATACCCGATTCAACCAAAAATTCGGCGAGTTTTCCTAAACGATTAAAGTTTTAAAAGTGTTTTTTTTTTATAGACGATTAGGTGTATTTTAGCGTCAAATACTTTAAATGTTAGAATAACGTAATGTAGTACTGATATTGTTGTTATTCTAATAATTTAATTAAATTTTTATGTTAGTTATCAGTTACTTCAGAACAAATTAAAATACACCATGTTGTTGAAGTTTCTGTTATGTGTTTTTTTTTGTTATGAATTAAATCAGTTATCATTGTAAATATTTTTGTATTTTTTTCCGTAGCATTTTTACTTCGAGAATGAAATTATAAAGAACACAAATGAGTGGGAGATTCTGTCGAGTTTTCCCTGAGATATTCAAATCCCTGCGATAGTTGCTTGCGTTCACACAGGCAAATATAGTTTACAAAATTACATATTTACATGATTTAATCGCAGCAATTAAAATAAGTACTTACCTTTGGAAAAATTTCTCGACAATGACGATTCCTGCTTTCAAAACTCCGCATTTTAACAAAGTAAATTTTAAGAAAACAATCAAAACATGGGAATATTTCTCAGTTAGGTACTGTGATGTTCGGGATTCGCGACAAAAAGTTCGAAATAATAATTCTTTCGAAGTAAAAGGTGAACTCAAGAATTTAACTTTCATTTTCCAGGTAATATCAGCTGATCTCTGTTCTGTGAGCATTCTCTTACAGCAGTACAGACAAACTGAAAAAAATGTTAACAATAATGCTTGAAATTGGAGTGTTTGTAGCCCATAATAATTATGAAAGAAAATAATATGTACGCACATAATTTCACGCATTACAAAGCATAAATTTCCAACAAATGCATAACTGGAGATGAGGATGTAATTGACAGTGAAACGAGCCGTTATCTTGCACATGATTACATTTTTATTAGTCACAATCACAATTACAATACACTAAACACGAAAAAAACAATATAAAAGCCTCTTCCCACCTACTATCCAGAAAACCGACTTGCAGCTATTCAGTATTGATGGGCAAGTCAGCTGAATGATGAGTAGGTTAGTAGGGTTTATATCCTTCATTTATAACAATCTCGTCTCCACTCATGAGGAAGGGTTACAAGTTAACAACTCTATACATTCTGGTTGTTTGTACTTCATATTATGAGTCATGGATTCCCCATATTCAGCATAGCGAAGCAAAAAAAATGAAAAATTGTGAAGAGTTGAAAAGAATGTAGTGTCTTTATTTGGTGAATAGTGTGAACGCTAAACTTACGCTAACTGTTACTTCGCCTTTCAACCCACATCTTAAGAATTACTGAACAATAGGTATGGCGGAAAGAAATGAACGTTAAGTACTTAAGTATCGTTCTTGCATACGCCCCCAAGATGTATGACATCAAATACTTTATTCATGATAATTATGTACATCGTAAATTCTTCTACCTTTGAGTAAGCTCATGGCTCAGTAAAGCATTGAATCGGGCAGGCAAGCTGAAGGCATGATTGTATATCTTTTGTAAGATGAATTCTTGGTGAACCCTTACTTCACCTCATCTCACTACTTCATTAAATTAAATGGTTTATATCCTTCATTTATAACAATCTCGTCTCCACTCATGAGGAAGGGTTACAAGTTAACAACTCTATACATTCTGGTTGTTTGTACTTCATATTATGAGTCATGGATTCCCCATATTCAGCAATAGCGAAGCGAAGCAAAAAAAATGAAAAATTGTGAAGAGTGAAAAGAATGTAGTGTCTTTATTTGGTGAATATTGTGAACGCTAAACTTACGCTAACTGTTACTTCGCCTTTCAACCCACATCAAGATGTATGACATCAAATACTTTATTAATGATAATTATGTACATCGTAAATTCTTATACCTTTGAGTAAGCTCATGGCTCAGTAAAGCATTGAATCGGGCAGGCAAGCTGAAGGCATGATTGTAGATCTTTTGTTAGATGAATTCTTGGTGAACCCTTACTTCACCTCATCTCACTACTTCATTAAATTAAATGACATCATTGATGAATTTAAATTATGGAGCACACCAAGGCAAAGCCATGAACATATACAAAGTATTGAAAAAGTTTACAATTTTTGTTCGGTCATGTGAAAACTCATGTTACCTCATAACCTTACCAAACAACATCATAGTTCGGTCATTTTGAACAGACTGTTTTTTAATGAATGCATGAATCAATGTTCCTACATTAGTTCTGACTATAAAATTCAGTCTCAAGTACTTTAAGTTCTCACATGTATGTTCGCATCTCCGCAACTGAAGACTCATCTCGATTTTCTGATAGACCTATGAAATTATCTCAATTCTGCGATGAACTATCAAACACAAAATAAAAGTCACTTTTAACTTGACTTACCGTGCCAAATAATATTTAAAATCATCTTAATTTAGACATAACTTCTGATTATAATACTAAATTCTCAAATCATGATTCATGAATAAAAATTGTGACTGCGTAATTTGTTTAAACTGTTTTTCTTCGAATTAAAATAAGACAAATAATGAAAGATCGATATTTAATCATAATTATTTTTAAAATGAAACAAGACAATTTAACAGAATATAATAACACATAATCAGTTATTCATTTCATATTCGATTTCTACTCGTTGCTTCTTCGAACGTTTGGTAGCCGATTGTGGAGATTTTTGTGCGGTTAGGTGAACATCCTAGAAGAGGAAAAATGACGAAAGATCAGATTTGTTAAGTATAGTACATAAAACAGCAGCAATATAAATCGATAACACTTATATTTACTTCGATATCAACAGCTTCTTCATCAGAAGGAACGAAATCTTCCACTTCCAAATCTTCGTCCTCATCTGTATCCTAAATTAAAATTAAACTTCTGCATTAGAAAACTAAAATGAAACGGCTTAACTACACGAATCAATTATTATTCTAACCGCTTCGACAAATTCTTCTTCTTCTCTTTCCACTTCTACTTCTTCTTCTTCTTCTACTTCTTCAGCAGCATTTTCTTCCTAAACAACAAATTAGAAAACCGGGTTGCAAAAATGTTGAAACTTTACTACAGGGAAATAAGAAGATTTTTTACCTCAGTCTCCGTTCTTAGAGCATTCTCGAAAGCTTTCGTGTGAATATTATAAATATCGTCGTACTGTAAAATCAAGTTTGACGAATTAATGACGATGGAATGAAAATAAAGGTGAAGTATTATCAGCATAACAATACGTACCACTCCTTTTTTCAACCGTTCAACTAATTCTTTCTCGATAGCAGTATCTAACCTTGCAGCTATTAATGCTTTGTCTTCTCTACGTTTAATTCGTCTTTCTATTTTACGTTGTAATGGAATTAATTTTTTCCTGAAAACAAAAAAAAAATGGTTGAAGGTGTGAGGAATATAGTCCATGAGAAGTTATTAGGAATAATATTGACAAACTTACTGTCTTCCTAATTTTAATTTTCTCATTTTAATTAAATACTGGGTAATCCTAACGAATCTCTGTTTACATTTTAATTTTAAATGTCCCGGCCAAAATAGTAAATTTTCGTTCAATTGGCGTATGGCTTTTTCAAAATTACGGGATAGTTTTACTTTTTCCCACTGCCTGCGTGGGTATACGGACCTGTTGAAAATGATTATAGATGTAATTAACGTTTTGGCAAATATTTTAGGCTTAAGACTAGTGTTCAAGCACCTTTCAGCAGTCTTCATGTATAGATAAATTATTCCCTTTTCTTCTCTAACAGTGGCATATTGACTGTTAGCTAGTGGGCAAGTAGTACGGTTACATAGACCGGTAAGATTGTACTCATTTCTACAGAATTGAGTAGAATCAGTTCTGAAAAAGATGAAAACCAAAATTAATATTCGAAAGACCATGTAATTTATATGAATTAAGCAGATCAACTACATACTGCACTTTGAAGGAACAAAAATTCGATTTGATAATACTCCAAACAACCTGAAACACACATTCTTACTTTAGTAAGATAACATCTCACTGCAACTAAATTGTTAAGAACAATGTAACAAAAGAAATACGAATTAATTATGCAAAATACTATCGATAATGAAATAATAAATAAAGAAAATGTATCAAATGTAAACCTGAAAAATCAGAAAGTTGTACAGAACTTATTCTACAAAAATGAATTATAACTTACATCGTCTTGATCCATTTTTTGGCAGTACCTCAAAGATTTACGGTCATATTTTTATACCCCAAATGAGGTAATAATAATTATGTGTAACTAATGAATAATAATAATTAAAACTATATCTAAAATTACAAAATAGAAAAATATGTTAAGTTCTTCGTAATTTAATTTTTGAAAAATAATGAATCAAGCGTGTTTATTATTTTGTGGCTTGAAGAGAGCGACTTTTTCTACTAACAAATCAAAACAATAATTTTTGGGCTTCCAAAAATACGAAGAGTCGATGAGCATGAATGTCATGATTGTTGTGAATAATGAACCGAAAGCTATTTAGCTCAAAACTAGAACTTTCTTATCATTTTTCTCGAAAACGTTATCATAAAGTTGAATTGCGGCAACGGCATGTTGAGTTGAAATAAAATGACGAAATAATGTTCATGAAGATTAATTTCTATGTTTAATTTAATTGGGGTGCCGTAACGAAATAATAGGTACATTTCATTCTATCAGTAATTCAGGCCAAACCTAATGATATTTACGAGCAATGTTTCGCCTTGGCCGGTATTCCTTACGTTGCAATCATGTCTTTGGATATTTACCGGAGCTCACAATATGTAAAAAATTTTGTGAAAAACAGCCAACTCCTGGTAAAATTATATGCAGACTAAAATCCAAAAACAATAATATACATCCTTTTTTGACTCCGGTACCTGTAGAAACTCGCCCTAGCGAAGAAAACGTAGGGGCTGAATTCACCGGCGAAATTAATAAAAGCGAATTAATCAAGATCTTGAATGCATTTTATCAGAAAAAAGAATTGAAAATTTTAGCAGCCGAACACGGATTAGATGGTAAGTGGCTTTATGAACTTCAATAATTGTTTCATCGTGAATTTCATACCAGATTTTCGATTTCAGATTACCTTTTACATCAGGCTTACATACATTTTAGAAAATATTGCTTAGAGAATCAACATTTACCTGCAGATCTACATATAGCTATAAGTGATGTAATACAAAGTGCTGGAAATCCCATCGACATTCTCCCTTATTTCATACGGTACGCTAAACAAATGTATCCTCATCTGGAATGTATGGATGATCTGAAGAAAATCAGCGATCTTCGTACACCTGCAAATTGGTGAGTACAAAATAAAAATATGTTTCTAATTAATGTTATAACTCCCTCAGTTATTCTATTCGTTAGGTATCCTCAAGCCAGAGCAATCAACAGGAGAATAATCTTTCACGCCGGACCTACAAACAGCGGTAAAACGTACCACGCATTAGAACGTTTTTTAAATTCAAAGTCAGGTGTATACTGCGGCCCTTTAAAATTATTAGCTACCGAAGTATATAAGAAATCCAATGATAGAGTGAGTATTGCTTGAGCATATACTGTACGCGTTATTCTCTTTTCATTCGTTGTAATCTATCTCGACAGGGAACCCCATGTGACTTGGTAACTGGTGAAGAACGTAAATTTGCGATAAGTGAGAATGAGCCGGCTTCTCATGTATCTTGTACTGTTGAGATGACATCTTTGATTCATAATTGTGAGATGAATTATTTTTTCAAGTTACTCTTTGAGGAATCAATTCTTTACATGACCTTTTTTTATTTATGAAAGATGAAGTCGCTGTAATTGATGAAATTCAGATGATACGTGATCCTGGCCGAGGATGGGCATGGACTAGAGCTCTTCTTGGGCTAATTGCTGAAGAAATACATGTTTGTGGCGAAGAAGGGGCAGTAGAGCTAATTAAAAACATTATGATCACTACAAATGAAAAAGTTGACGTGTATCGATACAAAAGACTGACTGAACTTCATATCGAAGATGCTGCCGTTTGTTCTCTCGAAAATATTAGGGATGGGGATTGCGTTGTTTGTTTTAGTAAAAATGATGTTTATACGGTAAGTTTTTGTAAAATTCTCACCTGCTTTCAAAATCAAGTGAAGTAATGTTATGATGGTAATTTCACAGGTAAGCCGTGGAATAGAAAGTCGAGGGAAAGAAGTAGCAGTTATATACGGTGGGCTTCCTCCTAATACAAAACTTGCTCAAGCCCAAAAGTTCAACGATCCTGAAAATTCATGTAACGTTTTAGTAGCCACTGATGCCATCGGAATGGGTTTAAATTTGTAAATTCTATTCGCTTTACAATCTAACATTCATTCTATATATATTGTATCCTATACGAAGTATGCCTTATTTACAGGAGCATAAGAAGGGTAATATTTTACTCTCTAATCAAACCAACTATGAATGAAAAGTGTGAAAGAGAAATGGACGTTATATCTGTCTCACAGGCTTTACAGATCGCAGGTAGAGCGGGTAGATATGGCACACAGTATGATAAAGTAATTATTTCGAGCATTTATACGTTATGACCACAAATCAGTTTCAGAATATTTAACTATCGTGTTTTTTCAAGGGTTATGTTACTGCATACCAACCGGAAGATTTAAAAACACTGAAGCGTTTATTATCACAACAACCTGAACCTATTATCCAGCCGTATTCATCCGACCGCTGAACAAATTGAATTATATGCGTATCATTTACCCAACTCTTCTCTTTTCTAATTGATGGTAAGGACAATAGGCATTCTTCTTATTTATAATCAATCATATGAAATTTAATAAAGTGATTATTTACAGAACTTATTTGTATCATTATCAACAGTAGACGGACTCTTTGTATTTTATGTGTACACCGAAGATTTCAAATTTTTAGCTGATATGATTCAACATGTTCCCTTACCTTTAAGAGCCCGATTACGTTTTGCTGTGCTCTATTAATAAAAATTTCCATTTGTTTGTTCCACAAATCAGTTTCAGAATATTTAACTATCGTGTTTTTTCAAGGGTTATGTTACTGCATACCAACCGGAAGATTTAAAAACACTGAAGCGTTTATTATCACAACAACCTGAACCTATTATCCAGGCCGGTATTCATCCGACCGCTGAACAAATTGAATTATATGCGTATCATTTACCCAACTCTACTCTTTCTAATTTGATGGTAAGGACAATAGGCATTCTTCTTATTTATAATCAATCATATGAAATTTAATAAAGTGATTATTTACAGAACTTATTTGTATCATTATCAACAGTAGACGACTCTTTGTATTTTATGTGTACCACCGAAGATTTCAAATTTTTAGCTGATATGATTCAACATGTTCCCTTACCTTTAAGAGCCCGATATACGTTTTGCTGTGCTCCTATTAATAAAAAATTTCCATTTGTTTGTTCGATGTTTCTCAAGGTATCAAAATAATAAATGAAATTTTCCACCCTCTCAACACATATTAATGATTCGTGATGAATTTTCAGTTCGCCAGACAATACAGTAATAATCAACCAATCACTTTTGATTGGATCTGCAGTCAAATTGGTTGGCCCCTTACGTATCCCAAGACTATCATAGACCTTGTCCATTTAGAAGCAGTTTTCGATGTTTTAGATTTATACTTATGGCTCAGGTAAAATACTCTTCTATTCCAAAGGTGGGTATGTAAATGGTATCGAATACATTAGGAATTGCATGGTTTTAGTTTTCGATTTCCTGATATATTCATTCAGCCGGGGCCGGTTCGTGAAATTCAATCTGAATTAGATGCAGTAATTCAACAAGGAGTATTACAAATCACTAGGTTACTACAGAATGCTGAAAGAGTTACCACAACGAACATAGAAGAAGATTTTAGCGCGTTGCAGAAAAATCAAAGTTACGTAGAAGGTAAGTAGAATAGTTAATAATTTGAAAATTATCTTATTTGGAGTTAATGAAAAATCTTTTTCACGAATAACAGAAAGCGATCAACCAGAAAAAACTCATGGAGGTGGACGTTTGACTGAACGATTAATCGCCCAAGGGCTACTGACACCAGCAATGTTGCAAGAATTGAAACAAGAATGGGAGGTAAATGAAAATTATTATTTAATTTTTTTCATAAAATTTCAAATTATAATAACTTATTGGTATTAATAGGGGACTAAAAATAAGAGCTCTAATTCCAATACACAACATGATGTGGAAAAACATAATGTTCTCAGTCAACAAAATGACCCATACTACAAAGATTCCACACCACCGAGACGATCATCTCGTAAAAAAAAAAAAAATAAAGGAACCTGAGATATTCCGAGTCATGGATAAATAGTAACGATTTGGAATGAAACTGATTTTGTTTTGTAAACTGTGATTTATATACGTATATATGTAAATAAATTGTTTCTATTTATTGCTTAAATTCATTCGTAATCGTAGAATCGATATTCTCCGAAATTCTTGCAACTAGGCGATAAAATTCTCAAGCTTTCCAATTGAAGAAATTTCACTCGTAATTCGATCTCCTGGCTATAAAAATAAACAAATATAATGGAAGATCATATTACTCCATATTTGTTACAATGCAAGTAGCAAATTAGATTCAATTTTTTACCTTTAAAAATTCTCTAGGATTACGAAAAACTCCTACCCCGCTAGGAGTACCAGTCAATATAATATCTCCAGGTAATAAGGTAAATAACCTACGAATATAATATTTAGTAAAAATTTTCGAAATAGCGGTATACTTCAATATGAAAACCTACTCGGATAAAAACGAAACCAATTTATCCACGCGATGAATAAGTTCTTCCGTGTTTGCATTTTGTTTTTGAACATCATTCACTGAACATGATATTTGTAAGTTATGGGGATCTGGAATTTCATCTTTGGTAACAACGCACGGACCAAGAGGACAAAACTGATCCATACTTTTAGCTGAAGATAGATGTTCATATAAATAATGAAGCAGGGGAATAATTTTGCTTTTTTCGACTTACCAACAAGCCATTGCCCATTATTCCTTTTAGGTGTTTGCCAATCCCTCGCTGAAATATCTTGAGCAATTGTATAGCCGAAAACATATTCGTAAGCGTTTTCCAGATTCACAAAGCTTGCTTTCTTACCAATCACTACAGTCAGTTCTACTTCCCAATCGACCGCCTATAATTCATTATAGCACTATATTCGTATTTCCATTGTTTCGTCATCATTTTCAATAAAGAAATGACGAATATATAACCTTTGAATTGAGTGGATGAAGTAAAGCATCATTTGGTCCTATAATAGTACTAGGAAATTTAGAAAAGAAAAAAGGTATCTCAGGATACGGTTTGTTTTGTTCATCGCAATGTCCTTTGTAGTTCAATCCTACACATATAACTTTATCTGGTTTGGTTATCGGGGCGAGCAGTTTTATTTCTGTAGTTTTATAAGTAAGCTTTTTTGCATCGAGAACTCTGCAAAATTAAGCAGTTCAGTTACGCTCATAGATAATGAAGGTATCATAGGTATCACATACTTGCGGGTTTTATGACTTAAATTCGATTCGTTTTGGAGATACTGAACTAAATTATTAGGAATGGATTGATCTGTATTACTCAAATCGACGATTTCAGAACAATCTTCCGATAAAATTCCCAAATTCTGGGGATTTTCTTTACACGAGTATTGGACAAAACGTAAATATTTTGCGCAAGTGTTATGAAGTTTTCTCAAACTTGTACTTTTATTTACACACAGGCCTAATATTGATGAATTATGAAACATTTGCTTAATTGGCAACATTTTTACACTAAAAACACTTCAGTTGAAATGTTAAATTAGGCTGTAAAAATTTCTGAAGGTAAAATATTTCGAGCTCTTTTAATCTAGCCTAAATGTAATACTTGTTATCAGCATGAAGTATGAATGACTCTGCGATAAAAATTCATTACTTCGCTCGTGTTTCTCCTTACACAAACATGAATATACAGGTCAGTGACGAGCTTCGTAAGAGTTCAGAAATATAAATATGTAATTCACAATGAAAATTTATTTTTTCAACTTAATAACAATGATAACAAATACTTAATTTTAAAATGAAAAACAATAAAAATTGTTTCCATCACAGTCACTGAAATTATAAGTCACTAAATTTCACAAAATCTTCATCGTTTCTCACAGTTTTCGATAAGGGCGTTCATCTTATCAATAAGTATATCTAAATCCTCAATTTCTTTTTCCTGTAGTGTTAAATTATTCATACGATCTAGCAAAATTTCCAGTTTATTTCGAACCCTGACGTTCTCTTGTTCGATATCGTGTACTTCTTCTATAGAAATACATTCGTCTGCAATAATTTCTACTTCATTAACAACCTGCATTTCTTCAAAGTCAATTTCATAGCTAATGAACTTTTCCCATTTCATCATAATTCCAATTTTGTGAATGTGCTCACAAATATTTAAACAAATAGTATTGTCCAAGCATGAACATCGATATGTATGTAAACACATTTGACACTCGATACATCGAAAAATGCACGATTCTTGATCGCAAACTTCTTGTAAGCGTTCAACTTTGTACTTTAGATTTTGGTTTTCTGTTGAAGGCACGAACCATGCATTCGATATGGATTCTTCTTGTTCGATATCACTTAATGATGATGATTCAATCATAAGATGATTATTAAGAATATGTTGAATTCTTCCTTCGGGATTCTCGATTGAAAATTCAGCTGGACCAAGCATCGTATCACGAATTAATTCATAAAAGGATTTCACAGCCTTTTCAACACGCGGATGATTTTCGTTTAAATAAATACGTTTAATTTTACGGTATAAATTTTCCAAATTGATTTTGGTATTTACACCTATACGCTGACGGTAACAAAAAGCCCAGCATTTCATTTTATGAACAAAAAATGATGAGAAGTAATTTGAAAAATCTTTAGTTTGTTCATCTGCTCGTAAAATGTTCAAAAAGTTTTGCAATGCTGAAGTAAATTTTGTGATATCTTGAATATCGGTAGCCAAGTTATATAAAGTTTTCTTCACGAAGTCGCGTTTTTGCTGATTTTTAATTTTATTATTTATATGCTTACTCCAGTTTTTATTAATATGCCACCAACATAATAAATGGTATTGAGGTTCTCCCATTACTCGCGCCCATGCTTCAGAGAACTCGGGAATATCATCTGACATGAAAATTTTTGTTTCGATCATTCCAACAGCGTCTTTTACTTTTTGAAAAAATAATAGTAAGGCGTTTAGATCACTTTTTTTGGAAAAACAAAAAGCACAAGGGATTCCATTACCGTTTTCGTTCATAACAACAATCCAAAATAATTGAACGCTGTATGCATTTAGGTTGTGAGTTCCATCAACATAAATCTTAGAATAGCGGAAATTTTTGATGATTTGTTTTTGAAATTCAGTCATGATTATTAAGCAGAATTTCTCTTGATGATTTTCATAATGTAGAATGGGCGAATTTCCGCATTTAGACAACTTCTGGACTAGATTATCGACGCTTGCGATTTCATCAGGATGCAAATTTTTCATATATTCAATTTTAAAATCGCGTATGATATTATGCAGATCTTTTTTTTTAATAAAATTGATTCTACCGCAATATTCTTCAGTCTTATTGGCTTTTACATCATTTAAAACTTTTTGAATGGTAAGACCTTCATTCAATTTGGCTGTAAAAGGAAAAAAATGGAATTACAAACAAAGCGATAGTTCTAAAATGTTGCACTACAACTTAGTTACCCTCACCAGCAATTTTTGCTCGATCATCTTTATGTATACGCATCCGAACTTTTTCATTGCTATGTCCAATATGGGTCTGGACAAAATTCACGGAAATTTTGTTTTTACTTGAAATATATTTTATTATGGATGGACAAGTTGTTCCCATTTTATTGCTTCCTGAGTAGAATTAAAAATAATAACTCATCAATTAGCCGTGGAAATGAACCCTGTTACTATTAGAAAAATTGCGTTACTCAACCTATGCTTTTAAATATTCTCCGTCTTTCTTCATTCTGTCCTCTACCTCTATATTCGTAACTTCTATGACAAACGAAGTACTTCAAAGAGAAATAATCACGATAAATGTTGGCGTAACTCACATATCGACAGTTTAGTTGTTCTTCAGTATTTTTTTTCCAATCCTTAAATTCTGAATAAAATAAAAAACAATAATTAGTATTGATAACACAAAACTTCGACTGAAATTGATCATAATTTTTTCTATTACGATAAGTCTAAGACATCAACATAACTTACCATGTTCGCTGGCAAAAGTAAAATTCTCACTTTCAATTTTCGTTTCGTGTTTATCGAATAAATGACGATGGAGACCGGTAAAGTTCTTTTCTGGTTCTTCGCATAGAGGACATTTAATGTTTCATAATTTTACCAAATTATTCAAATTTTCAAACAGAATAAAAATGAAATATCCGTGACCTCTCAAGCGCAAAGCGGCCACAAGTCAGAAAACAACTTTTCGAGTTATGGACAAAAATGTGAATTTGAAAAATCGGTTTTCAGCGAATTCTGGTGGTTTGACATGTCTAGTATACGATAAAGAAGTCACAGATCGATAGGAAAGTGGCGAAAATATTGAATTTTGATGATTTTTTAATAAAAATTTTTATGAAAAAAATTTTTTCTCACCATTTTTGTAACTTTTTTAGTCCTTACAAAATTGTTATATTTGTAATTTTAAAGAAAATTTCTTAATTATAAT
Organism: Phenacoccus solenopsis; assembly: GCA_009761765.1. Taxonomy (NCBI): domain Eukaryota; kingdom Metazoa; phylum Arthropoda; class Insecta; order Hemiptera; family Pseudococcidae; genus Phenacoccus; species Phenacoccus solenopsis. The sequence goes on from CM019752.1 coordinate 15,075,863, forward strand.
TGAAGATGTCTATTTCAACTCAGTTGTAATCATTTTTGATATTTTTGCCGAATAGAAGAAGATTAAAACATAAAAACATAGCGATTTTTGTTATTTTAACTTTAACCTCGTTTTTCTCAAAACTTAAAGGCTTATAAAATCATGAATTTTAGAGGTAGCTAGCTCATTCTGTCTCATTCGAACGAGGATGGTCTCCACTTATCAAAAACGTGAAGAACTCGATTTCAAAAATCCCGACTTGTGGTACCTTTGCGCTTGAGAGGTCACATGTTGTAAACTTTTGAAATTTTCACTAAAAAATTTCATTGAACATATTTTGAGATTGAAGCATTGAATATTTTTGAAATTTTATTATTACTTGAAAGTATGAAGTATTGTACACACTAAAATATGCTGATTTTATATGCATTTTAATTAATTAATGAAGGAAATTTCAAGCTATAAAGATAACAATTCTTTTTTGTATTAAAAATAAAAATAAAAATATATATTGTATACATATCGTTTTTCTTTTACTTATATACGGAACACTTTTGCATAATATGTTCATTACATAAGTAATATATGCTACTATTATGGAAGCATGGTATCGAATAATTCATTTAAAATCTTTTGAAACCAAAAAATAAATAAATAAGTAAGAAATAATTGAATAAAAAATAAAAATAATAAGTAAATGCAAATCAATGTGAAGAATAAAAATGCTAGGATAGGAAGAAAAAACAAATTATGTTTTTCATATTATTCTAAAACTATGTTGGTACCATTTAATATGGGCAGTTTAGAACTAATGTAACACGAGGTAACTATTTCGGCATGAACTAAAACAAAATTTTGACATTACCTATAATAAACAAATATAATTATAGGTAATTGGATATGATCTGGGTTAAATATACAAATTTGTTGCTCCTAGTGGGAATGTTCTGAAATATAGATATTCTTCCACCTTTCTTCATTACTTATAAATTATGATTAATGCTGCGAATAATTATGATTGATGTTTATCACGAGTGTGCACCTCTATCTTGGAATACATGAGGTAACGATTAGGGATTAATGAGGGCAACAAAAAAAGTTATTACTCTACTTCCTTCGTAAACAGAATAATAAATTCACCATTTTGTCATTACGGAAAATGACTATAAAAATGCTTGAAAGAATTTTAGAAAGGAAAAAAATTTAATCCGATCTAAAAAATGAGAAATGAAATATTTTAATTATTTTTGGGAAACTTTTTTGAATTGATTTGCTTTTTATTTTTTTATGGATGGGTACAGAATTCCGTATATATATATATTGAGTTACGTATAAAAGTTGGATCCCTCGAAAAACAGTGAAAGTTGGATCCACCTTAAAAAATGGTTGTAAGAGCTATTGTCCTCCAGCAAACAATTAAATGTTATTTTTCCGTTTTATGAGTGAAAAAAACACATTAAATCGATAATTAGAATAGAAGTTATGATAAAAAATTTAATTGGAAGTATATGTGAGAGTTGACTCCATGCTTCAAAAAGGCAGTTATAAGTTGGCTCCATGAGAAAGTGGATACCATATACGGAGCTGTATATTTAAATATACATTTACAGCGAAAGTCGGCTCCTCCTGCCAGGTATGCCACTGGATAGAGGGCGCCTGGGCGAAACTAATGCATGATTTGTGAAAGTCAGCTCCATATACGGTATTCACTTTCACATGGAGCCAACTTATAACTGCTTTTTTACATAGCGGGAGCTGACTTTCATATGTAACCATAATTATATATATATTATTTTTTATTTGTGAAAAATTGGCAAGAATCAAGGTGAGTTACAACATGTCCCTACGAAGAAAAATCAAAATAAAAAGTTTGAAAATATAATGATTCTATAAAATTCATAAATGAAAATATTGAAGACAAAACTGCCAAAGAATGAAAAGGACAAAAAAATGTTTTAATCTCTTATAAAAGTGACAGGAGAATCTAAATTAATCTTTTATCGGTGGCTGTTTATGTATCCTGCGAGCAAATATATAAATGTTATTTTTTAATTGATGAAACCCCTAAAAAATGTATAATGGAAAAAACACTCGTAAACAACATTGTCTCATTTTTGATTAAAATATCCATTAATTTTTTTAATGCCCAATTTTAAAAAATGGATGCTTACACACGAACTTTGCAATTTGTTATCTACAAATAAATATATCATAAAACTTAGGGCATTCGCGCAAAAATTAAATTTTTTATCATATAGGTAGGTGCACCTAACTTAAATGTATCGTTAATATTAGTCTACACGCATATGTGATAATATCATTGCTCGTGGCTTTTAAAATTTTTCAAAACAACTATATTCAATCAACTAAAATCATGTTTTTCAGATACATAGGTGACCTATAATGAAATTCTTCGCATATCAAACTGATACAATGTCAATAAAAACCGAATTTTATAATTTTCGGGGCAAGGACGAAAAACGTTTATATATGCACGCTTCAAAAAGACACTATGCGTATTACCATGCTCATTTACAAACACGTACCAATTTCTCTATCTTAAAGCAGCAATGTAATTAATTAGCCAGAAAAAAAAACTTTCGATAAACACCAAAGTCTTGCATAATTATTGAAAATTAACCAAATGACGTTCTGGCTGAATCGTTTCATTCGTGAACAAAAAAAGAAACAGGTATCTATCTAACTTAATCTAAGGCTCGAATTTAGTGAGAGACTAACGTGGGACTAATTAAGAAACTGAGGTACAATCAATCTCAAGTTTCCATACTTATGCGTCCTTGAACTTTTCTCTTTGTATATTTGAGCAATATTAGAATTATTTATGACCAATAATATAGTTTATAGGTCAAACTACATACCTGGGCCTTTATAGCCATTCTGCTCCTACTTCAGTTATTTTGCGAATGGAAAACGAAATTTTCACTGAAGTAGATATTTACATTAGCTCATTATTTTCTTTGTAATACGAAGTACCATCGTAAATGTATTATCGCTCTTATTTGCCTCCTTGTTTATCACATTCTTCACAAAAAAAATTTATAAGTAGTCATTTTGATGGAAAATACCTACTGGTTACAACGTTTAAATAATAATATATATTATATGTACAGTTTTAGCCAATAGATATTTCGCATAAAAGAATTAATTTATGCAAATGAAAAGAAATGAAATCTAATGTAGTGTCTAAGGCGTGTTCCAGCCAAACAGGAATCGCGCAAATAATTATTACTTTCTGTGCATTAAAATTTTTCCAGAGCACTGATTATTGGTGAATTATGACTTCATGAGTAAATTAACTTATAAATGTCTTGTGTTGATGAGAGTATAATTTTACTGAGATTTTTTCCTCGTCGTGTTATTATTAAATCGTGTTTAATGTAGGTTATTTATTGCGACGTCTTATAAAAGTTAAAATTTACCTGAAATCAACGTTCAAAAAAATTAAGTTTTCAGAAAAAGTATGCATTACTCTGATCCAGAAAAATACATTTAATCGTCAATAATTACGTAAGTGCGCTGCAGTGCAGTTTCTGCCTTTAGATCTATTAATTGCTCTTAGAATTCATACCTTGAAGATTAATTTTCTTATCGTTGCATAAACGCTAGTAATAATTAAATAGTTATTTTTACTGAAATATAAAGGATTTAATGGTAATTACAGAGAGTTGAAGGCCTATGTTTCACTCATCATCTACTGCTTCAATTTTTTTTGGAAACGTAAATGTATGAGCTACGAACACCTCTGATTTTTATGATCTTTGGTTGGTATGTATTGAATTCCACGAATAGTGGACTTAAGTTTTTTTCCTAATATTCATTTGAAATAAAATGAAGGGAAATACGTACTTAAAGACTAATATACCTTGTTAGTCACCACTTTTTTCGCACAAATGAGTCGAGTTCAAGTGGAAGATGGAACTAGAATGAATAGAAATCACAAAATACCTTTTTAGATGAGTTTTTCGTTTAAAAGGATAGCTATTACATCGTACCTGATTTGGACAGGACAGTGAGGGTTATATATATTTATATATTTCCCTTGCACATAGCACCTATAGGTATGAGTGATAATCGCTGAAAATTTGGCGAGTGACTCTACATAGGATTTCGCGAAACTAGTCTTTTTTTTGTTTTCGTTTTTTAGATTCACGTCAAAAAGGAAATTTACTCAAATTTTGAGATGGGTTGAGGGGGGGTAAATAGTGTAAAAGTTTTGTTTTTGATTTAATTTTGAAAAAGTAAATATTAACAGCAATAACATTTCTAAATTTCGGTCTCACAAAAGCATTTGGAAAGGAATTAAAGCAAAAAACTTATTTTTGAGGAAGTTTCGAATTGAGACATTTCTCTTCAATCTCTCATATCTCCTCATCAAATTTATCTGGAAAGATCAAACTTCGTATGTTACATTCTTTGGAGACCAGAATATGACTCCTCAAATTGGGATCAAAATGGATTCAAAATTGGAGGAAGAATTGAGGAGTCTTAAATAGCTCAGATTTGATAAATGTGAACTTATGTAATTTGTAATAATAAGATGTATGCTTTTTGCCAATTCTACTTTCATGTGTGATTTTGGAAGGAGGAAGAGTTATTGTCCTCAAAATGTGGTGAGGACGAACGAAACACTTTTGGATTATGGTTTCAGAAGATAAAATGGGTTCAATTTATTAAGGCATTTCAATTATAGCCTCCTATAAGATAATATGGAGGGGAGTTATAGTGAAAAACATTTTTTAGAGGAGAAATCACTATACAGAATTTCATAAACCTCCCTTATATCATCAACAAATTGACCTAGAAAGGTAAAATTTTGTATGAGGTGAGGTGTTAATTGAAGATCATAAAATGAACCCACCCTTGAACAAGGCTGATGAACGTGAACAGAACACAACATTACGAACGATTCAGAACACTAAAATTTTAGCTCATGATAACAGAACAAAATTATTTTTTGAACAAATAAACCAGAACAGAACTGAACAGAACGAAACTGAACGAAGCGAAACGAAACAGAATGGAACAGAATAAAAAAAAAAAAATGAATGTTGCAATATCGGGTGTCTTTTTTTTCTTGCAGGAAAATTTGAATTTTCATTTTTGGAGACCTACGTATTAAATGCATAATTACGTAAATTTTCATATTTTTGATTGTTTATTGAGTAAAATGTTTTCATTCTCCTCTCGATATTTCTTAACAACAATGAATGAAACCGAACAGGACGGAATCAAATGGAACGAAACAGAACCGAACAGAACAGAACAGAATGGAATACAATGGAATTAGATAGAACAAAACAAATTAACTTGAACGAAACCAGATCAGAACGATTAAATTGATATTCTGTTAAGCCAAAAAAAATTATGGAACAAAATAATCGTTTTTGGTCTTCACCAGCTCTGCCCTTGAATTTTGATCAAAATTGATCAAAATTAGATTCGAAATGGTCAAAATGTAAGATAAGCTTGAGAAGCCTCGAACGGATAAGTATAGACTATTTTAATTCATGTGGACAAAAATTATTTATTACATATTTCAAATTAAATTCATTCGATGTTTTTAGATGTGATAATATCGAGGTAAATATGACTGATCAACAGGGCCGTGTAGAAAAAATCCAGGCCCAGAGAAAAAGTCATAAGAGCAAAAAAAAAAAAAGGTTGGAGAAGTAGTAAAGACAGGTTTTCGCAGATGCATCAAGGCGTCAAGTTGCGAGCCTTCGCCAGGCCCTCAAAAGAAAACTTCGGCCCGGAGGGGAAACCCCTCTCCTCTGCTCAAGCCAGTTGAGCAACGGATCTGGCTTATAGGATTGAGAAAATTGCTTGACAACATTTCCTTCAAATGTAAACAAACTCTGATTAAAAATTCAGCTCTAGTAATACAACACGGCTGCTTACTTTTTTTTATAATTTTTGCAGCGATAAGAGATTGTGAAGTGTTTGTCTCATACAGCAATTAGAGCTCATAGTCGAAGAAGCCCGCATCTCGAGGCATATTAATTTCCCATATTACTCCTGAGTATAGGTACCTACTACCTACTTTTACTAATCGCTTCAATAAAAAATATGTTTGTGATACTTACGTACAAGAACCAAAATTAATGAAATTTTTTGGTTGTGCAATGAAATTAAATTTATGACATCCTGAAGAAAACTACCCGAAAAACAATGATCGTATTATTTGATTTCTCTCAGATAATCTGAAATTATGTAATACTAAAACGATCATGATTTATCGAAAAATCCACTCGCAATTCTTCGAAAAATAAAAATAACAGTGATACCAGCTACTACGCTAAATTAAAATACTTACTTGTATTTTATCGGTTTCGTTCCGTTCTATTAATTAATGAAGGTATTTCCACAGTAAAGTACTTACGTATCTAATATCACCTTTGACTTATACGAAAAGAGGATATTCGCGAGTATCCCGGAATTAGTAACCTTTGGTTGTCTAAATTCCGCCACTTATGCATAAATTTTATCCATTCTCAATGCTATGGTTTACGCAGTATAACCACGTGGGTTACATGTAATATGAAAATCCCACCGATCATTTGAGGTCAATCGAATTAAAACCGCGAACGCTTCCGAAATGCAAATCTTTTATACTCGTTCCCTCGAACGAGAAATTGCATTCAATTAATAAAATTACACGTTAGACGACTCTCTTTTGTTCTCCGACGCTTTTTTTTCCTCCTTTAATAATTAAAACGTCTGATTGCGGGCACTACCGAATCATGCATGTGCTAACGGATACTTTTTACTATCATTCAATGTCACAATTCCGAACGCCATATGGCCGCTGCTCTCCGTTCCCTATAATGATCGAATTTAGAATCAGTCTGGTTCATACCATCGTTGTCAGCTGACTTCGCAGTTCACGTGTGCCATTTCATGAGGTTCCTTTTTCGCGCCATTTTCTGATCCGCCGTTCAGTGTACCGGGAGCCGGTTGATGATTTTTTTTCGAGGTTTATTGTTGTTTCAATTCGTTCAGAATGTATAAGATTTTCGTAATATGTTTTATCACTGGTAAGTCGTAAGAATTAATTTTTCGTGTTTTTTTTTTTTTTTTTTTTTTTCGTAAATTACGAGATGTTTATATTTCGGTGAGATTTAACAGTAGGAACAGGATTAATAGATTTGGAAATATTTTACGAGTTTGACCTAATGAAAAAACCAGTTTTATTTTTACCTTATCGTTTTAGTTTGTATGAAATTTATTTTTAGTTATTTCCAATTTTAGTTTTTTTTTTTTTTTTTTTTTTTTTTGTAAAGATTGACAAATTATTTTTTTCTCTTTTGCGCTAAAGAACGCAACCAATGAATAATTTATTCGAAAATTGCACGCTATGAAGTAATCCGTGTTCATTTTCTTTCCTAATGGATTCTTCGAAGGAGATTTTTAAAAAATCTCAATATTTACCTCATTTATAATTCCCTTCGGCCTTCAGTGATTTTTCTCTTCGATATAAATTATTGAGCTATATCACTATTCGATGGTTGATGAATAACGAATTTAAACATCAATATTATGACTTTCATATCACGCTAGGTATAAGTAGAAAATTGAATCATGTCGTTATGAAATTCTATTTAATATTAGAGTACCGATAAAATTCTAATTATTGGCAATTTGCTTTTATCGATTCTCACATAGTAGAATGCGCCCGAAATTTCTCAACTTCATTTCACTAATTTGATAATACGAGAATTGAAAAGTAATAAAAATTGTAATGCAACGAAATATCTCATTTTTATTGTTTTTGAAATTTTATTAGCTGAAGCTAATACGCGTAGGTATGTTATGATAGAATCAAAGTCGGAGAGAGCTAGAATAAACCCTGGGACAAATAATTTTTGGGCCTGTCCTTTTTAATTTTTTTCCAAATATAATGAGAATTTTCGAAAAAATTTCAATTGGAGTTGGAATAATATTTTTAATCTAAAATTTAGATTTCCTGCTCCTTTCATAGAATCAAAACCGAGGAAAATCTGTTCCCCTTGCCCCTCCGTTTTCCTGGTCCTGGACGGAGTGATAATTTTTTGTCGAATTTTTGATATAGTATATGATGAAAATTTGCATTTTATGGACTTGGAGATGTAGTTAAATTTTAAAGAAAAAATATTGAAATTTTTTTTTACAACTTTATGCTCAAAATTTAACATGAAATTATGAGGGAAAAATTTTAATTTTAATTTTTTCATTTGAGATGAAAATTAAGTTGTTTCTTATCATAAAATTTTTGGTATTTCTTTTTTGAACACATTAATTTTTCTACAGCTTATAGTCTCATCAAACAATATTGCTTATTAATGACTTGATTAATTAGTGCATATGTATCGAGATTAGCTTCTAGAACAAATAGTTAACGTTTATCAAAAAATTTTTGGCTTAACGTTATATAATTATTAATGAAAGAAGTCCAGCCATTTATTGAAATTTTGGCTATAGGTTTCTTTTTTCAGTAGGTATTCTCAAGTATATTATTTTACTTCAGTATAGCATTAATAAAAAAAAAAAAAGTAAATGCATAAATAAATAAATAAATAACGAAAAAACATATTAGTAAATTTTAAACACCCGTTCTTTAAAAAAAATTGCAATATTTTCTCTGAAACTTGAATACCTTTTTAGTACGATAAAACTTCCTTTCTTATTCTGATCAGTAAATAAATAGGTACCAAAAAACCAAAAACAAAAAAATGGAATCTGCCTCGTTCCACCTCGATGTAGGCAACGAGGCACTTAGTTGATAAAGGAATCACATGTATTTGAATAGGTATGCTTTTATTTCCACGTGTTTATTATTAATTAAAATTAAATCTACACCTTGCTACGAAAATCCTACACCAACGTCACAATAAGTATTAAATTTCGCCTATGTGTGAAGGTAATTCAGAAAACGAAACTTTTGACGCAGTTCGCAAAATTATTAACTCGATTAGCAACGAGTTGCGATATCACTGCGATTGCCCAACGATCGATGTATCAGCGGGAGATCTATTCAAGCCCTGTGTGCACGGTGTCCCCACGACGATGGTATTTGTCACGACTAATATTCTCGTATACCAATAATTGATTATGTTTATTAAGTCGCGATGATATTTTAAAACCGATAAACAAATATCGAAGGCTCGATCGAATTGTGATGTAATTATTGTCCGTTTTTAGAATTCTTCAATTTGTTATCCATCCAAACTTAAGATTTTTTTATTAATCGACGTTCCACAATCGAAAGAATTCAATTAAAAATAATTTACGGATATAAAATTATACAAGTGTCAATGAAAGATATACATGCTACGAAGAGATTTCTAGCGTGAAAAATTATACGAAAATTAGTATACGCTGAAACGGAAGCGATTACAGTGGAGGAAAGAGGCAGCCACCGCAATGTCATCTGAATATGTCGCATTCCGAATTCTTATTTCGGGTTAAACCTTTAGGAATTGCTGTAATTACTCGTCTGTGCGTATTTTTATGATGTACGCGTGAAAAATAATACTTTGTAAATAATAATTTTACCGTGTGCGTTCGAACGATGGATGTGTATTTATGTAATTTTCATTGATGCTGGAGGCATTCGTGTGAACATTAGACTGTTTCACGATTTATTAAAATACATTCGGGCGATTTGTAGATAATTATGGTAAAATGCTATGTACTTAGCAGGTTATTATACCTCGTATTTTTCTTCTATGAAAATTGTGTACGATTCAGCGAGTATTTGTAGCTACCTACCTAATATATTTTTAAAAGCCTCGCCTACTCGAAATATTACCTAATTTGAAAAAAGAAAAAAGCTTGGGTATTCGTTCAAAAATGAAAATTATTTATTTATATTTATTTATTAATATTTTAAAAATCGTTAAAAATTACCCAAAGAAATATTCGATAGTCGTAGTAAAATATATTCCAAAAAAATTTATTTTCACCTTTCATCTCTCTAGGCACGAAAAGTTCGTGAAATAATTCTAAATAATAAAAAAAGCAACACATCACTTTAAAATTGGGAACGAGTGAAACTAATTTTTTTTTTCATTATTTCATAATTAGCTCCATATTGTACCGCATTGCATGAATGATAATTAATTGATGCGCTGCCTCAACGACATTGTCCGAGATTCGAGTCCCAAGCGGCGCAGCGCCAATGTTACATTCTTAAATGACGTTCTTATAAATTTTAAAATCTACTTAGTACATTGAATAGACACAAAATGTACTCGTACAACATCTTGTACTAATTATATTTAATTTTTGCAACTTGTTTTGTGATCTTTATACTCGGTTGTAAATGGGTTATGAAATTAAATTAATTAAATATCAAGCCCTAATTTTCCCCTTGTGATATCGATGTGAAATTCAACGAGGCTGTGAGCTTGGCCTAAAAAATTTTTAGTCCGGTAATTCGAGAGTTTTAATTTTTTTTAAGGGAATAAATTTTTTTTTTTGAATTTCAACTAATTAATTCCAGATGGTTTCTATGGTGAAAAATAATAATTATAATGTAACTGAGGAAGCTCGTTTGGAATCCCGCCTCTAAAACGTTAATTTTTTTTCTGATTGATGGAAATTATCTGTGTGTCATGCGGAGGGGTATAATTAAAAGCGGATCGATGCTCATTCAAATGTTTTGGTCGATGTCATGGGTCACCCAAATGTTTGCCCCATCCCCCAAGACTCGCCGTTTATATTTTTATTTACGATTAACTCCACATGCAAGGTTTGACTTTTTTAAATCAATTTGTTGAGGATATATAAAAGATTCATAAAATTTTTTATCGTGATTTCCCCTCCTAAAGCCATTTTTTGTTCCAATTCCTCTCTATATTCACTTAGGAGCCTAAAATTAGAATACTGCTATGGTCACTTTGGTTCACTTTATCATATATGATATCATAATCGATAATTTTCAATTTTTTGTTTATCCCCCCACATTTTTAGAACAATAACCCCTCTTCTCCCCTCCAATATCATATGTGAAGGTGAATTTGCGATGTAGTATATTTTCCTCAATAATCATATGAGTTCATATTGATTACATTTTTACTAATTTGAGGCTCCTCCAGCTCTTCTCAAATGTTGGTAATCCGCTATTTTGAATGCATTTTGATCCAAATTCAAGACGACGAATTCCTCTTCCCCTCCAAGAACATGAGAAATTGGCATGTAGTATATTTCTCATAACCATCAATAATATGAGTGTATATTTATCAAACCTAAGACATCTACGACTCCATTTTGGTCAATCGCCATTTTGGATCCATTGATCCTAATTTGAGGGCTCATATTCTGGTTTCTGCTTAACTCCGCATACTTACGAAATTTGACTTATTCAGGTCGATTTGGTGAGTAGATATAAACAACTGAAGAAATTTTATGAGTCAAAAACATCCTCAAAAAACTATTCCCTACTCTCACTCCACTTCAAACCTACTTGAAAGGCTGAAATTTGGATACGTTAGTGACCCTAAATTATTCTTTCAAATGACATCAAAAACAACAATTTTGCTCTATTTGTCCCTCTCCATTCCCCCTAAAAATTCCAATTAACTGTCATTTTTAGGTAAATCAAAAAAAAAATTAGCGAAATTTTACCAAGAATCTCTTACCAAATTTTCAGTAAAAAAAAAAAATAATAATTGCAATAAAAAAATTATGAATTTGCCATTTTACAAATGGCATGAAACGCAAAAAGATGAGAACCCTCTTCCCTTTCCCTTCCCTCTCATTCTCGAATTCGGTAGGCTATAGTAGCTTTCGTTTTTAATTAAAAAAAAAACTCACATAAAAAAACTAACCTTTAGGTATCGAAATTTTAAATCCGACCTGTTTCTTAGCATGGATAGAGCTTTAATCTCTCCCTTTTCGCTTCCAAATATTTTCTCCTGTTACGACTGTATCATAATCAACAAATTTTTAATGTTTTCATGATTTGTAAATGACAGATCTCAACATTTGTACTCCTTCAAAATTTCAGTTTTCCGCCATTTTGTAATTTTTTGGTATATTCTTTATTTGTGCATTTTGTAAATTAATGCTGTAAAAATTTTCCATTTGAGCTGGTTTTTTTTGTCAATAGATATTTATGTTTGAAAGTTTGTTAATCTCGGTGTTCTATTTTTAGTACATTCGTCGCTTTAACAAGATTACAAGAGTATTCATTATGATACAAATAAATCCTAATGAAAGAGATGATTAATTTTTATTTTAAATTGCCAATAGACTATTTCACTTCTCACTTGCATTCGAGTACGAATATGCAGGCAACGATGCTGATGTGTGAAGCATTGGAATAATTTTACCTTATCAAGTTTTTTGTTTTCAGTCGAGTTATTTTATCCTTTGTTCGTATTTTAGCGCCAGATCGTTCAAAGTGCGGCGTTTATTCTGTATTATCGGTAGGACGTGCCTTTCTTTTATGCGCTATTCTCAAAGACGATACTTTGGAAGTTGAACCGGTGTTCGAGAGAATAAATCTTATCCTTGAATAATAGGATTTTTTATCTACTTCACCATCGTCAACTGTTAGATCTACCTACCATTGTCTTCTCATGAGTGTGTTTCCAGGGTAACTTCGTTTCCCTCTTATTCGACCACTTTGTCGTGATTTTCACAGATCAAGCGAATGAAGCTCGAAAATTAGAATATTCTTCGACTACAGTCAAACAGATACATTGCAAATATAAAATTTCTGATACATGAAATCTGCAAGATACCTGCTGCAAACTGCAGGTAAATGGATTTGTGTGATTTTCGAGCATCTTACTTTTTATTGTTCATCATTGTCCCGAAGAAATATACCAGAACCGGTTTTCATCGTCTGTTTTGTTGGGTTGATCGTCCGTAAAATCATAGACGTTAGTAATGCGATTGTAATGCGTACCTATATACATGACGTTTTAAGCCTGTAATTAGAAAAAGGTTCCTTCAGTATCTATACATACGCACTATAGTGTTAAAAATTTTCATATCCAAGGTACAACTACCTGGTGCTATTTTAATACACAAATCTCCCACGCAGATGTGAAACAAATAGCCTACAAAGTTGTTGAAATGAAAGGCGTCGCTATTCGATAGGTGGTATCATCTGTCTGCTTCTCGTATGTATGCGACAGCTATCCAACGTAAAAGATCGCGTTTCTAATAAATTCTTCATTATTTGTTACGCTCTTGATGAATTGCATTGTGAAGATTTGAACAATCTCTGAACTGGGATGGTGTTTGCAACGTTGAGACTTTCTTTTGTTATGGACTAAATGAATTTTTGAAAATTCAGTGGTCTGTTGGATTCTTCAATTAAGTGATAATGTTATCGAGTATAAAGTGTCCTTTAATCTAAGTGGTCTGACCAGCGATGGTGGTTTATTTGCTGATTATATAATTACCCTACACAGGTATATGTTGCTATAACACGAACGACGGAAGTTGATTAATATCACTAATAAATTACTTCGTTGTTTTAACGTTATCAGTTGACATAAAGTTTTATGATACGGTAATTTAATTGAGCGACGTTTTGGAACGAATTGGGAGTTTTTCGTTTGACGAAAAATTTAATTATCAATTTTATCGCTACGAAAAACCATCTTCAAAATGGTAATTTCATCAATGAGCAACCTCAAAGAGGTACCTTTCTAACTGATTTTTAAGCTGTCATGCAGGGATGTTCGATGCCTACTTGCAGGTAATGATGATAATGATGTGTATCTGTATTGTTGTAATACCTACAATAATAATGCTCTATCGTGCCTATACCGCTTATATATTACATATTTTTTACCTCTTCAAAATTGGGCATGCATGTTGAATAACTGTACGCTTTGTCGTTCATATGTATTACGAAATGTATCTACAATTTCAACATTTTATACGCGAAATATTTTCTTTATCATGGATACATATACCTAGTTGTATCCGTTTTGCTGTCGCGTACATGCCTCTTGTACGGTGAAAGTGATAATAGGAGCGTAGCGATTCGTGCAATTCGTGTTTGACTGCTATGAGTTTTTTTTTTCTACGTGTACCGTACACTTATCCATAAATAACGCTGATGAGAGTTCAGATTTTCATTTGGGTCCAGGTAGGGGGGCGGTGAAAAGCTATACTGTTTAAACATTAATCTATTTGGTAAGTTTTTTTCGGCTTTATGAGGTGAAAGGAATTTAGCTTCATGACTTCGACTAAAACTCGACTCATTTTGGCTTCGAAAAATTTTCAACGATGGATGGCTTTTTAACTGAGTTTTTAAAAATTATGCCTATACAGCCCAGCAGCCTAGCTGATTTGCGAAGGAGAGGGCTGAGGTGTTTCCATATTCACACATTTCAAACTATTTGTAGACGATTGCTAAAAGATGAATAAATTAGCATCATTAAAATATATAATTTATTTTTATGAGGGAAAGATTTTTGCGCTTGAGGTGCTCGAATCAAGTAGTCACCTAATAGAGTAGTTATAGTAACTTGTTCGTTTTCTGAATCATCGTACGTCATGCGTGTAACAACCAATCAGCAAGTCGGAAAGTGGTGAATTACCTCAAATTACTGGTAAAATAAAAATGTAAATCGGCTGATGATTTAAATCACAAACGAATTTCAGTTGTTCACTAAAAATGAACGATATTATTTAGGAAGGTAGAAATGAGATTACATAGATTTTATCACATTCTAGCCTTATGATTAGTCGTTACGCGCATGACGTATGATAATTATTCACCAATCAGAAAGCAGACAGTTACCATAATCACTCTACACTCTGTTTAACTAATTTTAACACACCCAAGTGCCAAATTCTCTTCATTCGCAAAAAAATTTTCGTTATTTCATTTCTTTTCACGAGAATAAAAAATTAACAAATAAATAATTGTTTCTTTATATGATTTCAATCCATAATTTATAAGATTATTGTTTTTAAACTTTCATCGTTTCATTCCAGTTAATTTTGCAACATTGTTTTGGAAGAAATGAATTTAAATCAATCATATAACCAGTAAAAAATTATTTAAATCATACAATTTGAGTTACCAAAGTCTTAAATTATTCATTATGCCATAATGAAATCAAACAAAATAAAATAGGATGTATATTTTTTTTTTCATGAAAGAGAATTTGGCGCTCGGGGGTGTTAAAATTAGTTAGACACGATGTATTGAGATTTATTGCTCATTCATCAAGTAGTATTTAAAAATTAAGACAGAAAACCATTATATCGTGCATTCAAGTGATTCGGGTACAATCAGCGCAAAAATCCCAATTTGCTGATAACATAATAAGTGTTAAAGTACAATTCAAAAAACACATTTTTGTACGAGGAGAAATGATGATGATACTGAAAAGAAAATTTGTATCCTTCAAAAATTGTTTTTAGATCACGGATGACCCAAGTCGAACAGAGTAAAAAAGTCGTGTAATATCAATGCCTATCTGCAAACCTAAAGGAGATACGAGGTACAAGAAACAAAAATTGTTGATAACTTATAGCTCCTTTAATTTTGTAGATAGTCGAAAATATCGTATGACTCTTTTATTCGACTTTTAATATATCAGACTTGGAACTTTCAGCTTCTGCAAACAAACACGTATTATTACCTTCATTATTGCAAACGTACGGAAAAAATCCTGCTCTCATCATTTGGATATAGCCCTTTGTGTAGTTATAGTAACTTGTTCGTTTTCTGAATCATCGTACGTCATGCGTGTAACAACCAATCAGCAAGTCGGAAAGTGGTGAATTACCTCAAATTACTGGTAAAATAAAATGTAAATCGGCTGATGATTTAAATCACAAACGAATTTCAGTTGTTCACTAAAAATGAACGATATTATTTAGGAAGGTAGAAATGAGATTACATAGATTTTATCACATTCTAGCCTTATGATTAGTCGTTACGCGCATGACGTATGATAATTATTCACCAATCAGAAAGCAGACAGTTACCATAATCACTCTACACTCTGTTTAACTAATTTTAACACACCCAAGTGCCAAATTCTCTTCATTCGCAAAAAAATTTTCGTTATTTCATTTCTTTTCACGAGAATAAAAAATTAACAAATAAATAATTGTTTCTTTATATGATTTCAATCCATAATTTATAAGATTATTGTTTTTAAACTTTCATCGTTTCATTCCAGTTAATTTTGCAACATTGTTTTGGAAGAAATGAATTTAAATCAATCATATAACCAGTAAAAAATTATTTAAATCATACAATTTGAGTTACCAAAGTCTTAAATTATTCATTATGCCATAATGAAATCAAACAAAATAAAATAGGATGTATATTTTTTTTTTCATGAAAGAGAATTTGGCGCTCGGGGGTGTTAAAATTAGTTAGACACGATGTATTGAGATTTATTGCTCATTCATCAAGTAGTATTTAAAAATTAAGACAGAAAACCATTATATCGTGCATTCAAGTGATTCGGGTACAATCAGCGCAAAAATCCCAATTTGCTGATAACATAATAAGTGTTAAAGTACAATTCAAAAAACACATTTTTGTACGAGGAGAAATGATGATGATACTGAAAAGAAAATTTGTATCCTTCAAAAATTGTTTTTAGATCACGGATGACCCAAGTCGAACAGAGTAAAAAAGTCGTGTAATATCAATCCCCTATCTGCAAACCTAAAGGAGATACGAGGTACAAGAAACCAAAATTGTTGATAACTTATAGCTCCTTTAATTTTGTAGATAGTCGAAAATATCGTATGACTCTTTTATTCGACTTTTAATATACTATCAGTGAATTGAAAAAATTTTCGAAGAACACAAATTGTCTTTTCATTCGCATTATTATTTCACTGTGTAGAAAATTGTGTTTTTTACATTTTTTCCAGAGCTCTTAGAAAGGGAATGCGTTCCGTTCCGTTTCCGTTTCGTGTCTCGTTTAGAGTTCAACATTATTATGTTTCGTTTCTCATGTATCGATTTAATCGTTTCGTTTCCTGCATTTTTTTTTAACTTCTAGGTGCAATAATTTTATTACCTCTGTGGTAGTTCGTATTAAAGACTTACCCTAATCTGTTTTCTATTTTATCAATTTTTTTTTTTTAATTAGAAAGTATAAACAGTAAAGTAGTAAAGTACACCTCTCAAATCTAAAATAATCTTTTCTCTCTTCTAGCGCACGTGTGTACAAAAGTTACACTTTTACATAATACGAATAATCAACCCACAGAAAAAGAAAACGAAAAAGTACTCTTTAACCATCAGTCTTTAACGATAATGGTAAAATGCAGGAATAAAAAAAATGAAATAATGATAATTTTTTACATCTCTATAAAGGAACGAAACAGTTTCAAAATTTGATTCGTTCGTTTCCATTTGCAAAAAACGGCCGTTTCTTCGTTCCCGTTCGTTTCGTCGTTCGAGTCCTGTTTTTTTCTCATTTGGCAAATAATAGTACTGGAAAAGTAGAACAGAAGTAATTATTAAACATTTTTGTATGTCTACAAAATTGAAGACGTTAGGACGTTACCTTCGATCAAAATTTTTGGGATCTTCCAGATTTGTTTGGGCTATGGGGTGGCCGAAGAGATTTGTAAGTGGCCCGCTTTCTGATTGGTCTTACGTCACGCGTGTAACAACCAATCAGCAAGTCAGAAAGTGGTAAATTTCACAAACGAATTTCAGTCGTTCACTGAAAACTAAACGATATTATTTAGGAAGGTAGAAATAAAATTACCCAGGTTTTATCACATTCTTGCTTTATGATTGATCGTTACGCGCGTGACGTATCACCATTCGGAGAAGGAACCGTTACTATAATTACTCTATGAACATACAATTTCAATATGATTACACTTGACTTTTTTTGCAATGCATGTTGGGTTACCTTTAACACCGACCTTGACTATATATCAGGACTTTTGGCTGTGTGTAAATAAAATGGGTTTGAAAATTTGAAATAGAAATATAACTCACGCCTACCGCAACATTGCTTTTAACAGTATTAAAATTCGAAATTATAAGCCCCTACCAGCGCAACGTTTTACGATCAGCCAATTATCCAGATATTACAGGTAACGTCCGTGCCCTCTAAGAAATAAAGGGATTTTCACTTGATGTATTATTTTCGTGTCTGTCTCTGTGTCCTACTGCAACTCTGTGGTATTGTGACTTTCTCTTTACTTTTTTGAAGCAAGCTTCGAGTGATAAAATTTTTTGAATTCTTCATATTTCCTCAACGAATCCACCTAAAAAGCTCGGTGACCCAAAAAATGAATCCTCGAATTTCGAACAAGATTTGTTCAAAATTGCGGATGATGCGGAGAATCGATACATGGTTCAAATTCTTCGATTATAATTTCATAATTATGATAACGTGAACTCAAATCACCAACACATGAATATTTCAGTCTTCCAAGTAGAGTTGATGACTTCTACTAGAATAAGTGTAAATTTTATCATGAAATTCCTTCAATCGTCTATACTTACTTAAAGTGTATATCGAACATTCAAATTTCATGCATATGACTAATTTGGAACAACAATATGAGGCGTTTAAATCGAAATGGACCTGAAATTGTAGGTGAACCAATAGTTTGAGGAATACTAGAGTGTTTACAAAGAGCTAAAATTTACTGAATACAAGTTCATATGAATATGGAACAGGAGGCAAGAAGTACAACATATCGTAAATCTAACTCCATTAGTGGTTTCCAGCATCAATATTGGTTGTAGGTACAAAAAGATTATTGACAATATCAGCGAGTGTGGACATAATTATCCCCATTAAAAATTTAGTTCTAGCATTAGATTTTTTTGACTTTGTATTCAGCGTTGTCTTTGGTTGTAGGTATGAATTTAGCTTTAAATGTAGGTTTCTCTTGAGCCAGAAGTTGAAATTCGGCTTTAGCTTTCAACTTTGAAAAAGGGAATGATGAATAAGTAAAAAACCAATCAAAGCAGTCAATTTTTTATCCGTAAGATGAATTAAATCGGTGCGAAACATCAATAATGAGAAATTTAATAACTATTAATAATTTTAGCTCTTTCATCTATGAGGCTGAATATTTAATATTATCGAGAACCGAGATTATTTTAAATAATAATATGTGGGACGTAGTGAATAAATAAGCCTGTTGGCTATTACCGCTGGTTTCCAACGTATGACGCGACACTATTAATGAAGTGATCGGCCATGATTCTACCGTATTTTTATTTTTCACATCATCCCCTCATCTTTACTATGTAAATAAATCAATTCCCATCTATTTTGAAATAACTTCTTCACGCGGTGAATAAATTTTCTTAGTATAAAACTCATAGTTACCTCCAACCTATACCATAAGATGACAAGTATTGTAGGTAATTTTTTTGGTACCTATATTAATTATTCTTTTATATAGATAGCCATCATCATTGTTGAGTATCACGAATGCAAATTAAAATTAGTAGGTCATGTTGGGTACTTGGTGCATGAACTATTCTGAGATAAAAAATTCTACGTGCGTACTGCTATTTTTTTTATAGTGGCAAAAATATTCATCCACTTCCTGATTTTTTTTTAAACAATTACAACGGAAGCTATAGTATGTATAGGACATAGTATTCATAATATTCGAGTCGGTATATTTCATATTTCATATTCGAGTTAAACAAGAACGAAACGTAAAACAAATTTTAATTTTTAATGCCTACTAATTTCTAAAGTAAAGAATTATAATAGAAGGTTACGATGATTTCACAGAATGGGCGCTAAAATTACCGTATGAATGGAAATAGACGTTCAATTTTTTTTCCATTACTAAAACAATGTCGTTGGTCTGTTGTAAGTTTTATCTTTATCGTAATTTTTTCAAAGTTGATATTAGATATTACTCTTAAATTTTTATCGACTAAATTGCAATACCACAGGGCCCTAGTTGCAATTGATTTGAATATTTTCATACGACTGCTTTGCCATTAGTTACCGAACCATTTGTGATAATATTTGTGCTAGTGAAATATGATTTTCATGTTGAAAGCGCAATTTTCACCGAGTCATCGTATTATAGCCTTCTTCTAAACGCTACTGTGTAGATTTTAATCGATTCTTTTTTGTGGGGAATTATTCGCGTGACTGTTTCAAGTGTAAGTTCTATTCATCGCGGTAATTTGCTCGGCCATTGTCAATATTTAACGAATTTTTCTAAATATTGCGTCGTTATGCGGCTACAGTTGCCATTGAACAGGTACAATCGATTTAAAAGAATAAAAATTCATTGTCAGGGTTCGGCGATAGATAATGTCGTAAACAAGTCAATAAAATTTAAATCCAGTGCGCTCTCTATTATCTACCAATTTACCCGTAATACCAAGTCTCTCCTTATCTTAAAAAATCTCAAGCATGATTCGCAAATTAATGAAGAAGGAATTTTACAATAACTTACGTACATATAAAGTCATAAAATATTTTTCCTCAAATGATACAATGGCGGGTAATTACATGATTTATGCATGTAGCGGCAAATACCAATCAAACGAGTTTCACTTTTGAAGTAATTAAAAATAGTTATATTCGAAGCATTTGGTAATTAAAAATTAAGATTTGTTTGGGAGAAGAAGAAACGAATAAAAACATTTTATCGACTTGACTGATGTTACTGTGATGAATGTTAGGAATTTTTTTCATCTTTTTGCAAACCGCTTTATTTAGATTTTTGGTGTTTTTTTTTTTACAAGAACGAATTATTTATTATCGCGTTGAAAGATTTAAAAAAAGAAATCCGTTTGATAGCTCGTTGATTAAATACTTGTTTGGAAGCGTTTGTAACGTAAACAACGAAATGGTAAAAACAAATAAAAATATTTTTTTTTTACGTGATCCACTAAATAATTCTTTTTGAATTAATTATTAATTATTCGTAAATTACTCGTGTATTTTTATAAAGATTTTTTCAAGTTTAAGTAATTTTTATTCATGAAACTAAACTCGAAAATATGTCAGTTTAAGTTACCACCTAATATTTTTTTTTCATTATTAAAAAAAGTAGTTGAAGGATGTTCTTTGTTTCTTTAAAAAAATATATAAAGAATAGGCTAATAAGTAATTTATTTTTACAACTGGAATTTTTTTTTAAATTATAAGTGCCAAAATAGAATCAGTACAATACGCATACTTTCATCATGATAGGACAAAAATACTTATAAATCATTCAAGGAATAAAATCAATTTTTAACCTATAACGCTCATAAATAATAAACTGAAAATATATACATTTTTTTCTATTCTTTCATTCAATTAAAAATTATAACTACAGTCTGATTTGGTTAAGCATACGTAAATTACATTCCATTCTCTTAATGAGATTATTCCCACGAATTATTCAAACGGTCTAGCCTATCCGATAAGAAGAAAAAAAGAACTGTCAACGACTTATCCTTGACCATAGTTACCAATTATCGTAAATTAGACTAATAAATTTTATTTATCGGGCACGTATTCGTATTGTTGGATGACAACTTTGTCAAGTTGACCAACTGCGTTTGCAAATTTAATGCTTCGAGAAAGCGAATTTCTGGTGAATTTTAATAATAGAAATTACTTTTAACAAATTTTCCGCGCGAAAAATCAATACATATCGATGAATTTTTATCAGCGACTCGAAAGCTACGTAAGAATGGTACATAAAGTGTGTTTATTTTGTCTGCTAGATTAATTAATTTATAGCATGTCGTAAAAATTTGAAAACTTATGGATTGAGGTAGACAGGTATGATGTAATCGCGGTAATTTAGAAATTAAATCAGGTTGTTTTTTTTCTTCTGGGTTCTCAATGAATTTTGATACTAAGTAGTTTCGTATGAATGAAAGAATTCCATTCTTTGATAACAGATTGTATGCAGTGTGAGGAAAATTTCGGTTTTTTTCAAAAAGTGAAGGGGTTCAGGTCATTGTTGCTAAATGATCTCACAAGAACATCATAAAAATTTCAACAGCCCCAATTCAGTTCTTCGACACCCTTCCCAAAATGAAATCAAATTGTTTTTTAATTTGAAATTTTCAAAAAAACTAGTGCCTCCTCGCCCCTTCGAGGCTCGCAACAAAAATTAAATGAAGAAAAAAAGTATTTTATCAGACAAGTACAGCTACATTCCAAACTGTACAACCCAATTTATTCTTATTTGTTACCACCACCAAGAATTCTTCCTTTCAGGATTGGCTCCCCCCCTTTATACTTTTGTATACCTGCCATTTTAAACAATTTTATAACTTTACCTTTACTCTTGCCTATGCACGAAGCTTTTATTGAGGTTTATCACCTTTTTTTCCTTTTGTGATACTTACTATCCTTTGCACTTTTTATACCTGCTACTCAAAAAAATTTTATGACTTACCCTTGTGCATGGCCCAATTTAGGCTATTTCGAACTCAAGAAGCGAAATATGTTCGATTTTTTTTTATGAATTTTTTCCAAGCTTGAATCTCTTTGATGTATTTTTGTAAATTAATTTTAATTTTTTTATATGCTCAAGGAATCTAAATCCGCGTCCCTGAATATTCTTTTAATGATATATTACATGTTATATTAAAGATGTTAAGTGGTGAGGAAATTTGGGAACGCTTTAAAGCCTCCCTGCCCCCAAGAAGTACTTAAAAATATTTGTAGCTATGATATATAATTTATATGTCATTAATCGTGATTTTAAATCAACATGAAATGAAGATTATGTTAAGAAAATCATATGCTTTTCATTATGACTCTAATTTTAGAAATTCAAGGGAGTAATTAGGAAACATGAAAATTGGTTGGAATGAAAAATAACTTCATAATCGTGCTCAGTGTTCCCAAACACCTTTAAGACTATATGCCATATTCCTATCGTGCCTTTATTCTAATTTTATTTTTTTTTTTAATTTGATGGCACCAAGTAACTATACTTATTATACAGTACTGTAATACCAATTTTTCAAAATAAGGCTCAACACCGTATTTCAAAGTGTTTAATGAAATAATTTTTTCAGTTTTTATTTCAATGTCAAAACTTGAGCTTCTTATAAATTATCAAGTGTAGCTAATTCTAAAAATACTGAAAAATCCCACAAAATATACCTAAAATTTTTCCGCGTAAAGAAATATCTATATACTATTCATTTTACTAATTCGTATTATTTTTCATTACATAGGCTACCTACCTATTTTTAATTTTAAAAATTCATTTTTATTTACATTTGTTAGCATTTTGCATTAGAAAAATTATATCCTCAAAGTCACGTTGTTGTTTTTCATTACCTAAAAGTATCAACTACAGAATCGCAAAATTGACAATTTTTCATTTTTTTTAATTAGGGGGGGGGGGTTTACAATCACTTCATCAAAGCCCTTACTCCGAGCCGATCCTGAAAGTTCCGCCCACCCTGGATGTTGGAGCAAAAACAGCTTTTCGAAGGGAATTATAGTAAGAAAATTTTATAAATCGTCTACGTCTCCTCGCCAAATATACTTGGAAGCTCAAACTTTGCATGGAGCATTTTTTGGGAACTATAATATGACCTCAGAAAAGCTACGAACATGATAAATATGAGCTAATTTTATTTTTGTGGGTAAGAAGAGGTAAACTCGTGAAATTTAACTTTTTATCATTGGTTAATTTTGAAGGGAATAGATAGGTAAGGGTTTTAAGCCTCATTGCTGAGTGTGGTCTTCGCTGTAAATAGGTGAATAGTATTATCTACAAGTTTCAACGGCCTCCATTACAAACTCAGCTCCAGCAGTGTCGCAAAGCTGCTTATATTATTTTTTTAAAGAAATAAAGCATTAACTAATTTTTTATTTAATATACTTTCACGTATGGTGTATAGTTCCATTATTTTGTTTCGAACATAAATTATATGTTTTTTCATCCATCAAAAACATTATCATCGTTAAACAGATTTCGCAACACATGATAAATATGAGCTAATTTTATTTTTGTGGGTAAGAAGAGGTAAACTCGTGAAATTTAACTTTTTATCATTGGTTAATTTTGAAGGGAATAGATAGGTAAGGGTTTTAAGCCTCATTGCTGAGTGTGGTCTTCGCTGTAAATAGGTGAATAGTATTATCTACAAGTTTCAACGAGCCTCCATTACAAACTCAGCTCCAGCAGTGTCGCAAAGCTGCTTATAATTATTTTTTTTAAAGAAATAAAGCATTAACTAATATTTTTTATTTAATATACTTTCACGTATGGTGTATAGTCCATTACTTTTGTTTTCGAACATAAATTATATGTTTTTCTTTCATCCATCAAAAACATTATCATCGTTAAACAGATTTCGCAACACACTGTTCACCACTATCGCATCGACATCCTTTTTTTTATCAAAATATTGGACTGTTTCGATAAGAGAGATCGCCAATATTTTGTTTTTTCATTCTCACTGTATACCCATGAGTAACCTTGTGATATTATTGTTTTATATAAAAAACTTCTGTTTAAAATACGTTTGCTTTCAAACGGAAAGAAACAAAGATGAAATTATGACTCGCTCTTATTTGCAATCATATGCACACGGTCTTGAACCTGATAATACATCCACGTAATGGTTCTCGAGATTACGAAGTATAAGAAAGTTCCCAGAATTCACTTACGAACTAACCCAAATATATTACCGCAAAGTAAATGACAATATCTTCTGCGTAGGGAATAGAAGATCGAATCACACCTTTTCATTTCCCATTTCAGTAAACATCGATCTTCAAAGTAAATATAAAATCCAGCCATGGGTTAAATGTATCGTCACATTGGTGTTTGTCTTAACGCTATTTTTGGGCGCATGCGTTATATCATTTCGAAAGAAAAAATTATTTTCCAATGTATCGATAAAAATTGTTATTTGTGCTAAATTTCAATACCTAATTAATGTAGGTAATCGAGATATTTACCATACGTTGATTTTTATTTTTAGCCAGTACATTCTACGGGATGAATTTTGGCAAAATTTTCATTTTACTCTGAGTGCAAATGTTGTGCTGTTTCTCGTATAGTTATGACGATAACTAATGTGTTATCACACGAATATTTCATTTTTAACGAAAACGAATCGTATGTAATTTTCAATTCCATTATTAGGTGCTCCTTTTTTAATAAAAATACCTAATACGTACTTTTTTTCACAAGAAAAATTATCGATATAATTGATCAACATCATTGAAAAACGAACCTAAATGAAATAAAGAAATTTCCCACAAATTATATTCGAATTTTTTTTTTCGTTGTAGGAATCATTCAAACTCTGGCCATGGCCAACTCACTCGACGTCGAACAACAACCGGCATCGAATCATGTAGGATTCGGATACGACGAAAATGATCCTTTAGGACCGAACCGTTGGCAAGAAAAATTTGCCAAATGTGCTGGAAAATATCAATCACCAATTGACATCGAAGAGCAGTACGTAACGAAGGTTGCATTACCACCTTTAATATTAAAAGGATTTGATATTCAATCGAAATCCGCTACTATTACCAATAATGGACATACTGGTGTGTATCTTAATTATGATTATTATCTTGTACGAGAAAATGGTATTTTTAATCACGCCAATTTAACTCTTGTTTGTGTTCCTTCAGTTATGGTAAAAATGAATAGGTCAGAACCAGTCACTATGTCTGGAGGACCTTTGTTGAATCCTTCTTTTGAACTAGCTCAGTTTCATTTTCATTGGGGAGCTAATGACTCCTTGGGCAGTGAAGATATGATTAATAATCGAAGGTGATTTTTTCCTTAATAATAATAGTTACAATGACACCTGAGTGTTAATAATTCCCATCAAAAATTATTACAGAGAATTTAAATCCCTTTAATTTAATTTTCAGTTATCCAATGGAGTTGCATATGGTATTCTATAATAGTGATTATAATGATACCGTCACAGCACAGCAATATATGGATGGACTAGCTGTATTAGCTTTTTTCTTTGAAGTGAGTATTTTATTGCGAAATAATGAAAATAGAATCGTAGAAAAACCTACATTTTTTCAACAGTTTTTGAAAATCTCCGATTTTTTCCACGTTGGAGGTCTGATGTCATCGTGCATTCCTTACCTTATTGCATTCCTTCATTTAAATTGAGATTTTGCTCTATTTACAACGCTATATGCGCTAAATCGGTTCGTAATGAAGTTATTGTATTTTTTGCTCAGTTTTTACCTGCGTTTGTTAATTGAATCTGTGACCTATATAAGAGAATTTGCGTTTGCCAATTCATAACACAGCTGTTAAACATATTCTGTTTTACTCTTTAAAAGATTTGTAACGGAAATGAATTTTTATAAACGTAATAAAAGTATCTTTTTGCTCACGATGGGTACTTGAAAAACGCGTAGGAATTTCGATCATTACTTCGATAGATGATTTCTTAAGTAAATGTTTTATCGAAATGTTGATGTCAAGGAGCAAACACACGAAATAGGTATTATACCTAGAGTTGATTATTATAGGTATAATTTAACGATGACGAAACTTGTAATTAACCGAAATTTGTAATCCTCCTGTCTGCATTTTCGTTTACGTATTTTCAGTCTGCCCACATTTATTTCCGAACATAACATACCTTCAATATTTCAATGACACTTCAGCAAAGAAGAATTGCCATTATGGTTGCCTATTCAACTCACACAGTATACGTTTATTTCAGGTTACCGATAAAGAAAATGAAGCTTATAAAGGCATCGTGCAATCTCTTTCACATATTGTTAATCCTGGAACCGAAGTTCCATTACAAGAATCAATAAAATTAATCGATATGTTACCTAAAAATTTAGACAACTATTTTACGTACATGGGATCTCTCACTACTCCACCATGCAGCGAAGGTGTGAGATGGATTGATTTCAAGCACCCGATACGCTTATCACATGAACAGGTGAAGAGTAAAAATATGATAGTATATCTCCAGTTCTACTGTTGCTTATCTGTGCAAATGTATTGAATTGTAATAACCTTTTAATTGCAGTTGAATAAATTCAGAACGTTGCATTCCGAAGCTGGAATACTTTCTCATAACTTTCGTCCTATTCAACCACTTTCAGATCGACCAATTTGGTATAATAATGGTTCACCTACAAATGTTCAGTTAGATTCACAACCTAAAAGTAGTGGGTTTAGAAATCAAATTAATTTATTTTTTTGTATAAGTTTGTTGTTCCTCAGTCTATATTTGTAATTGATGTTTCGTCGCGTCTGTGATATTATTGATTTTAAAGCTACCTAATTTATTCGCTTTTTTTAAACTTTTATTCTATATACGTAAAGTACTAGTAGTATAAGGGCAGATCAAAGAACATAAGGGAAAGTCATTAAAATATAGCCTTCATTACTAAAATCACAATTCCAAAATTTCCAAAAAATCCTAAACAGAAATATCTTTCATTTATCATGGAATAAGCATAATTTTCATAATTTTTTCCTACTATTTTATGAGGTGCACAAGCGTTCAGCCAAGATGATAATTTTTAAAATTAAATATTTACGTATTTTAATCCTTTTCTCAGATAGAAATCATCAATCAATAAAATTTGATTTTTACCAAGGTAGATAACTATACAGTAGAATGTATCATATTTTATTTCAAGCATTTTTAGTCTTTTAAGAGAAAATCCATTTGTTTTCAGGAGAAAAAATTACGTATTTTTCTCACAATTTTTGTCAACTTATTTTCAAATTTTTGTATACAATTCTGTATGAAATCTTAATAAATTATCAATATTTTTAAAGTCATACAATTTTTTTACAAACCGAAAAGTTTCCAATATATCTGCGGAAGTCTTGATTTTTCTTATTTTTTAAGATAAAAATCAGGATTTTCAAGTGGGGAAATCTTTCCACACCCTGGTCTCTGGAATTCCGTTGTGAATAAACTTAAACTAGTTGAACAAGAATATTCACTATTAGGTTCTTTATTTGAAGAGAAAAATAAGAACACTTTGTGTTCTCGTTTTTTGCATTGCAAAAAATATTTTATCATTTATTTACGATAAATTCCAGAAGGGTAAATGTTTACCCTTTGTGAGAATCAAAATTTTCAGTTATGTAAATCTGTATACACATGGGATTTCGTTTAATATCTCTCATTTTTTCTTGAAGTTAAGTTTCTCTCATATCCTACCTTAGTAGGCACCTATGGAAAATAGATATCTTATGCTGAACTTCTTTTATAAGTTTGGCTTCAGCAATTTTTGTTATCTAATAGACATACATTCAAAATCATATTAAATTTTATAGATGTCTTATAGATATCTATTAGACATTATTTGGGATATTCTCGTTCAACTTGTTGAAATTTATTCACAACGGAATTCCAAAGACCCAGGTGTGGAAAGATTTTCCCACTTGAAAATCTTGATTTCTATCTTAAAAAATTAGAAAAATCAAGACTTCGCCAGGGTATATTGAAAACTTTTAGGGTAGTAAAAAAATGTTTGACTTTAAAAATGTTGATAGAATTGTATGCATAAATTTGAAAATGGGTTCATAAAAATTGTGAGAAAAATATTAATTTTTCTCCTGAAAACGAATGAATTTTCTCTTTAAAAGACTAAAAATGGTTAAAATAAAATATGATAAATTCACCTACCTGGGTAAAAATGATAATATGTTATTGATTGGTGATTCTTCTCTGAGAAAAGAGTTAAAATAGACTCATTTTGAATTTTTTATTTATTGTAAGAAATAAAATAACAGTGATGGTAAAAAGTAACAAACACAAAAAACAATATTCTTTTTAACCAAGATGAAAAAAAAAAAAATGAGATTCTGAAGAAACGAAAAAGTAAAAGGAAAAGCAACAAACTTTGAAGAAACTGAATGCATACAAAAAATGATGTTTTGTTTTTTCTTTTCAATTTTTTTTTTTTTTTGTAGTAATTTCGTGTAAGTTACCAAAATTCCCATTATTTTATAAGTTTGTTTTGTAATAGTTTCGGTAAAATTAAATAAAAATTCAAATTTTTATGTTCAAAATGATAAAAAGCGAAACTTCTTTTTTGAAAAAAATGAAATGTATTGTTTTTTCTTTTTGTCAGTGCCTCTGATAATAATTCCTGTAATATTACTTATTATGTGTAATTTCTAATGTGATTTATGGTATATATAGGTAAACATATTTTATTTAAAATTTTTTATTTAATTTATGAAAACAAACAACTAAACACAAAGATACCTAAATAATATTCTTACTATAAAATATTAGAAAAGTTAGATAAATGAGTAGATATACATATACAAAACATAAGTACTTAATTTCTATGTTTTTATCTACATAAAATTGAAAATGACAACAGTTGAATGGCAAAATGAATAGCTATGAAATGTATTTCGTTTAAAAAATAAATATACCTAACAATTTGAAATTTTTTACATACATTATTACACAGATACATTTAAACATTCTATTTCATGACGAAGCAGATGATTTAGTAATAAATGAATATACCACGATCCCAAAACATACATTTCATAGGAACATACTATATAATAAATAAAATAAGTAATTCGATATCTTTTCGGGGAAGAAAAAAAATCAAATTACCAACATGATTCAACTATTCTACTTTCGTTTATAAATGCCTTATTCTGGAAAGAATGATAGTAATAAATAAAGTCGATCGCCAAAAAATGCTGTATATACAATACATAGAAAATAAATCAGCATATCGGCGTAACGCTCAATCCACCAACGAAAAATAAGTGAAGTTTTTTTCAATAAAACGAGGCTTGATTTTTGGCTGATTTCCTTTTATTTCTGAAATTCTCATTACGAAAGGTATTTATATTAGATCTTTCAGTGGTAACTCTTGGTTTCTCGCTTTCGTTATGATTCAAAGCTAATATCTTAGAAACGATATTTAAGTGTCCAAAGGTATGATTCGTTTGGGTAAACCTCTTTCGTCTTGTTCTAAAGTGAATGCTGTTAATAACGGGGCTTGGAAGACTTCTACATCGTTTTCGGTTATTTCGGATTTTTTAGAGGTAGTAGAGTTTTCGGATTTGACTTTAACAAAGTTTTGTTCGCGTTTTGGTTCTTTTTCTAACTTTGAGGTGAATAAAAGATCGGGAGTGAAACCGCCTTTAGTTTCTTGTAAATTTAAACTCTCGCCTTTTTCGTTACTGTTCGGTTCATCGTCGTTGCTATCGGGTACTTGGAAAAATAACGCTCCTGGTTCGTCTACGATGAGTTCTTTGTCGTTTTTGAGTAATGTCCTGGAAAGTGACGGAGATGAGTTACCGTCTTGTTGAATTTCGTAATAATTGAACTCTTTGAATGTATCGTTCGATTTGTATTCCCATTTCACGTCATCAGGGAGTTGAGTAGGGCGTGGGTTGTCATCTTTCTCTGATTCTATTTTGAAATCGATTTCTGTTTTTTCTTCGTCTTCCAGTCGATTTAGAACATTTAACAAAGCTTTACGTATTTTTGGATCAAAGCTATTGGTGGCTTGTATGCTAAATTGTTGATGGACGATATGTCGGCTGTGTTTTCCGGATATTTTGGAGATTCTTCACCGAAGGAAGATCTCAAAAGTAACATTAACATCTGAAATTTTAAATAGGTAAGTCGTTAAATATTACAACAGCAGTTGAAGAATTTTATTTAAATAACAGGATTTTAAGTAAGATACATAAAATATTGATAATGAAACTCGCACGTATGCAGTAGCATATTCTTATGTGTGGGGAGGTACCTAATTATTCCATCAACTTTTTAATTACTAATTCAATGAATGGATGTTAATCGAAATCAATAAAGAAGTTAACATTAGACGTCTAAATCTTCTCGCTGAGTATCTTACAGAAACTGCGCAGATGTCGTTTTTTACAAATGAAGAATTCATCATTCAACTCATTACTTAATAACGAAAGAAATCATCATCATTGAATATAAACAATGTCTTAAAATTTAAATGCGATAAGTTAGTACTTTCTAATTCAGTCTGAACCCGAACGAGACGTTAACAGGAACTCATAATTTATGAGAATTACGTGTGTTAATACCTAGGTTTGCAATGGTAGATATACGCTGAAACTTGACTATTATCCGTTAAGGTTAGAGGTTAACGGACACACTATACGCGATCCGAAGAAGTGCAAAATATACGCTAGTGAAGTTCGATACATCCTCCATATTTACACGAGATGTCCTGCGAGATTTCAAGTTTGGTAAAATAGATGCACGAGCTCGTGTCTTCCGATTCCTTATTCGGAAGAGGTTTCGCTTCATAATTATGATAGCGGCGAGTAATGCACGAGAAATATGACATCACTCATTTCCATGTATTTTTGAGCTGAGCTTTCAATAAAAATGATAGGTAGCTATATTACAGCCTAGTAAATCTGAAAGAAAAGGGTTGGCTAGGAGGATCTTCAGATCTTGATGTTTCAGAGTATTGTTGACTAAATGACCAATCTCCGTTACAACATTTATGCATATCTATTGTTTATATTGTGCAAGGGGTGTTCCATCTTGTTGTAACCCCTTTCATACCCTAGAAGACTCGTGTAATGATGTATCTATCATCTATCCACGAATGATGATTTTTATACCTTAAAAATTGAGATTTTTTACAGAGTAAGCAATGATTATTTTTCATATAAAATGCAAACAAAACGAAAAAAATATTTGGTGTATAAAATATATTTTTTTAAAAAGTGCTAAATATCTCGTACTCATGCATTCGATAAAAAAAAACGTATCACCGTTTCTGGACGGCATCATCAGGTTTCCTTATCTCTTCATCAAATGTACCTAAGAATCTAAGACTTTGTGGGTAGAATCAATGATTCTTTGAATATGCATCATAATGGTTCAAATTTACAGATGTCTTGAAATTTGTGGAGATTTTGAGCAGCCTCCAAAAATTCATGGGTGATGAATATAAGCTCATGTATGATCATTATATGGCCAGAAGCGTAACATTATTAAAATTCAATGCCATAAGTGATCTTGGTGGGGATGAGAAAGCAAACAGTCTTCAAAATTTGGTGAGAATAAATGTAAGATAAAAAATTTTTGTTAGACAAGGATACAAAAATGTCAGTTATTTGAGAAAAATAATAAGAGGTTGATGTTCACGAAAAAAATAACTTTTGAAGTGGAAATTAATGCATCTCTTCACCTAATAACTTACTTAAGAATTTCAAAATTCGTATGTTGAATTAATTTGGGACTGTAATATGATCCACCAAATACGAATCAAAATAAATCCAAAATGGGAAAGACACAAAATTTGAAAAAAAAACTCGAGGATTCACTAATTTTACCAACTGTTGACTTTTTTTTTTTTTTTTTGCTCCACGAAAATAAGATGTTAAATACGATGTATGTCACAGTCTTGTTAGTCTTCAAAACATTTAAAAATAGCTGTAATAATACTGCGCAAGTGGTCAAGTTTACCAACTTTACGCTAAAACTCCAAATTTACCAACATTCCAAAAGCCAGGGGGGAAGCTCCCCCTCCCCCCTTTCAGTACGTCCCTGACAACGAATTATCTCAAATTTGTTGAATATGACTTCATTTGCTTACTTGAGACTGAGAACTAGAGGATGCCTCAGAAGTACTAAAAGAAATGTTTTTGGCATTACAGTAGGTAATTCTTACACATTGAAACTTTTCAATTTTTTTCAAAACTAGGGGCTTCGCCCCTGGCCGCTTCGCGGCCCAACCCCTTCCTCGTTACATGTTATAAATAAACATGTCTGCACTGCTCATTTTAAAGAAAAAATCCCTTTTGTATACTACCATTTTAAACAACTTCCCCTTGCTCTTACCCATGTACAAAGCTTCTATTAAAATTTATCTCTTTTTTTCCCTTTGTATACCTGCTATCCTTTATACTTTTTATACCTGCTACTCAAAACAAATTTATGACTTGACCGTTGTACATGTACAAGGCTTTTATTAAAATTTACAACCTTTTATTCCTTTGTATACCTGTTATCCTTCATATACATTTTATACCTGCTATTCAGAACAAGGATGCGCGCCCATCTCAAAACCGATGATTTTAATATATAGAGGGCGTTGCAACTCTGAGGGCTGAATTTTAGCGTCTTAATTTTGATTTTAATATTATAAAGAGATGCTAAGAAAATGAACATTAAAACAAAAAAAAAATATGTACACTTATAAGACTTTGATCGGAATAATAAAGAACAAATTTTTTTAAGCGACTGCGAATGTACAAATAACTATGTTTTATACATATAAAATTACTGAAGTTCCATAATCCATATTATACTGAATGAAATTTTTTTCACAATTTAAAGTCAAAATTACTCATTTATTATTAACAATTTAAAAAATTATAGTGGATAGGTAAACGGATGTTTAAAAAAAATATAAAAATAGTTGGTGCTCTAGAAATTCTGGAAAATTGGCGATAAACATTTTTTTAATTTCTAGATGACAATTCCAAATTTTCCAGAAACCAATTTCTTTAATTTTTTAATATTTCATCTTTGGAAGCCGAAATTTTCATCACAACTTTTTGAGGTAATTTTGCAACTACTGCACATCTACGTCTAGATTTTTGAAAAAACCTGAAATTCGGACTCTTGTTTAGATGAAAGAAGGCGTAAGGGAGGAGGGAGTTAGGAATGACGAATTGAGCGGCCCTTGAGAGTATATTTCAGACCAGGTCAAAGGTGCGCCCGATCGACACTGGCTCACCCACTTCGTTAAATATAAAACGATATAAATTTTCCATTAGTACTTATTAGAATGGGCCGAATTTCATTTTTTCAAAAGTGAAGTGGCTGCCACAATAGTTGTTAAATGATCTCAAAAGGACATCATGTAAACTTAAGCCCTTAACTTCATTTTTAGATTCTCCCCTCTCCCAAAATGAAATAAGAGTTCTAAAAATTTCAAGAATTTTCAATAAAAAAAAGAATTTTTGTGCAGTTAAAACGTTTTCTTACGTTCCAAAGTCATATCTTGCAGTCCAAAGACTAAAAAATTATAAACTTCAAAACCATCTGAATTTTTTTGTTCATGAAGCGTCAGTTTTGGTTATTTTCAAAAACGAATGCCAAAGTGCAATTTATTGACGTATAAAGTACGAGCTCAGTTTTAAGCTTATTTCGTCTCAAGAGGCAAAATACGTATGCTATACTATTTTTGTCCCACATGGTTTCCTAAAATCTAAGCTTCTTGATACAAAAGAATCCACCTAATACGTATACGAAGTCAGTTTGAAGGAGAAATATGATGTTTTATTGTTTTGGGAAGCTTTATGGGTTGAAAATCAAACATGCTTCTAAAATAGCCTAAATTTAAAAAAAAATAGCAATGCTTTGAACCTCCTACATTTTAAATACATTGAGGTCTAAAATTTTTACACTTTTGAACTGCGAAATATGATTTTAGAACGTAAAAGAGTTTTAGTTGCCTGAAATTTTTTTGGTAAATTTTTGAAATTCATCTTCCTTTAATACGTCCAAAAATTGGAGTAGACGGCTAAAATTTTGATACTTTAATGATTATTTAACAGTTATTGTAAGCTTTACCCGGCCTCTTTACGTTTCGAAAAAACCACTCATCTTTTTACCTTTCTAAGTCTGCTATTTATATTCGTATGTGAGAACACTTTCAAAATTTATATTTGATAATAATCTTTAAATCCTATTGGTTGATTATAATTAGACTAGACACCTACTAAACTACTAATCACATCTCTTGACTTAAAAACGACAAATGAACTGTGCCAACAACTTCTGCTTTTTATTAATTAATTTTTCTCGAGAACTTTCCGCTGGAATTATAAAAAAAAATTATAAATCTCCGGACTTGTTCTATTAACTCGGTTCGGTTTCATAAGCAGTTGGTTATACTTGTTGATTATCTTTTCGCTTTTCAAATACACATATGAAGTTACCTCTTTTAACAAATGTAATCACGGAAATGGTGTGAAAGCAATAGTCAATAAATTGTTCAAACAGGAGATCTTCAATTTTATTGATTTTATTGGCCCTGTCTCGTCAGTTGAAATAAAGAAATTATAGAGGTGTTCGGAATGCATCGAATATCGCATAATAAAAAACCAGTTCGCAATAAAATTAAGCTATTTGCGATTTTTATTTGAACCAATGAACAACCTCGAGATACATGTGAGTTTAGCTTTTGTTTTAACACGTAATGTCGTGTAGGAAGCAAGTGAACGAAGAGTGAAAGCATTTCATTAACGTATTTACGCGATATTTTGGTATCGAAAAAGTCGTGTCTGGTTAGTGGAAAAAACCACTCGTAATGTTCTGAGAAAATCTTAAAAATACTTATTTCATTCTACCATACATATTCTCTTGAAATTTCTGAATCTATAATATTTACTGGAGTGTGTTATATAGTGTTTACTATATATTAGTCAAATGCTTTTACCTAAATTTAAACCTTCAGATGGTGGAGAATACTTTTTCATTAGCGACGAAGAAAAATGAAAATTAAAGATCTAACATTCTCTTTAATCACCTCTATTGTGATTGTAATTATTTATATTAATTTTTTTTTCTCGCCTAAGAATATAATACGAGTAATTAGAAGGGTGTAAGAAATTTGCACATTTTATGTAAATGACCTCGAAAATTTGCTCAAACCGAATTGTACTTTTATTGTACTTTCACTAGCCGCATGACACATTTGAATATTATGTAAATACGCAGGCGATTACCGCTTATTTGTCAACCTACTCGTAAGAAAATTATGATTAGCGATGCATAATAAAATAAAAGGTACCCATTTTTTAAATAATTTCTATTTCTAGAAAGTAATGATTTTTTATTGCGAATTATGCATCATCATATGGGGAATGGGCTTCTTTTTATGCAAAATTATTCGGAGGTTTCAGATCTACCGGAGGCATTTTACAACGCAGACGAAGTTATTAAACTCGATCATAGATTAAGCAAACATAGATGATAGCCCACCAGTATAATAATACGAATTTATCACTCATAAATGTCGAAAAAGGAGCCTGAAAGTTTTTCATTAATATCTATGTACATTATCTAGGATATAAATTAAGTTGAAGTGTTCGGAAACAGCTCATTGGAATTTCGAAGAAGCTTGATATTTCATATATGATCCAATTTTAAAACATTATTGCCACCGATGCGAGTTCGAGTTAGTTTAATAGAACTAAATATTTTTTTAGTGCGCTCTCTGTGAATGAGCTCCAGTACTAAAAATAAATTTGACTTATTACTTGGTTTTTTGCAAATAATATTATCTCAAGAAAAAATATAGATAGAAAGTTTACAAGTATCTCATTCGAAAAGCGTAAAATTCTGAATGCGTTTCACTATTAAAAGACAATAATTGTCATCGATTTACTTTCAGAGATAATTCATATGTAAAAAATTGCTTCTACCATATTAATTCCAAAAATAAATTGATAACAGCAACATTTAGAAAAATTAAACCATTTTGCATTTCAATCTCTTCAAAATGAGCCATTTACGAGCTTCTATCTTGAATCGTTTTCAAGATATTAGCAAAAACGATTCCAACTTCACTTTTAGAGTGATAAAAAATTTAACATAATGTAGGCTATCTAGATGTATGGTTCATCTATGACTCATCGATGTACTAGGCGAAATTTCTCAACTCATTCGTCATTTAATCGCAATCCTTTTTGGTTATTTTGTTACATCATGTTCAACTATTTCGGTTACCATTTGTTTTTTCCTTTTCGTTCAACTTTTAATTGTAGTTGGCGGTTTTGAAACTAGCTAACATTCGTAATTCCTCATTAATTAAATGCAAACAATCTCGCAGCGAGCGTGTGAAATGGGAAGACATTTTGATTAACTCGGTACCCATTTAGAGCTATTATTACCTGCCAATGAACCTTGTATTTTAAAACGATGTTTATTCCTTTAATTAATTACACAGGCATTGGTCGTAACATTATTTATTTAGACAACCGAGCGCCAAGTAACAACCTCCACTAGTGCGGAACAGCGGAACCAGAAAATGATAAATGAAAAGAACGCGTACGTATTTAATAATAAGCCAACACTACATATGTAACTTATCGTATAAACATTGTTTATCAAGATGGAGATGAATTGCTACAATTAAATGAAATGTAGTCGCGATACATTAACATCATGGCAATCTCTACCATCCGATATGGCTTTCATTGGCGAAAAACGTCTCTAAAATCAATAAAAATTTCAGCTTTGAAAAATTACAGGTCGATGATCCATTGCGAAAGTTTATCGATGCCAATTATACTCGTTCTTGTACGAGAATTAATAAAGAGCCCTCGGAGTCTCGGACCTCCCACTGATAACATACGACGATGAACGATGTCACGAAGAGCCAACGCGCTTCCCGAATTCGAACGCTTTTAAAAATCTAATTACTCGTGGCGTCGGAGGATCTGTGACGTAATATAAACAAACGCGAAGAAACTCCAGTGAAAGTATATTAGGAAGATAGTGTAATATGATAAGACTATTTTTCCCAGCCTCAAACCTGTTTTCGGCACGACTTGTAAAGACATATCGGGCTCATCTTTTTGCCTGAAAACATAGATTCACAAAACCAGACTAATGATCCGGTTTGACAATGCGAACCCATAGTTTGCACTTTTGCGAAATTTTCGGCCTTATCTGGCGTAGTCATCCGGAACACGTTGGTATTATGCGTCTGATGCGGCACTCTGTTATTAAACGTGACATTATTCAAATGTCGCTAGTTTTTGTGCTGACATAATCATGTAGTTCAAGGTCATTTGGCGCGAACCATCAGATTTTTGAATAATTGTTTGAATTATAACGTGTTTTATTATATGGAGCGATCGTGTGTACTCGTAGATTGCTATTTGGTTTGAAAAAATTCCATTCGATGAGAACGAATTCCGTGTTCAGTTTTCTCATGATTCAAAGATCATCGTCAGAAAAAAAAACTTTCCAAGAAAGTTTTACTTTCTTTTACAAGTTTTAATATCGGCAAGCGGCAATTTTAATTTCAAAATTCATTTGCATCAAAAATCAACAACTCAGAGATCACTCGAGCACTAATAGGAAGAAGGAAAGTTATATAGAATACCAAGTTACTGCGCTCCCATAACAGCCATGCAATTACTTCAAACATGATCACCAGATGCACTACAATCGAAAAGACGATTCGGCCATATGACCAATCAAAGTTGAGACTATAGATTACAGCGCTCGTATAGAGAGCAACTCATCCTACTTTGATTTTTTGTTTAATTTTCAGAGTGCAATATATTATCTTTGCATAGAAGAACCAACACAAGAAAGTATAGGTTATCCTTAACAAAGCTCCTAATCACTTGTGGGCGGATGGATTACAAAAAATTGAAATAGGAAAGAAAGACAACTGGAATTTTCAAGAAAAAAGATAAATTATTGATATTACAATTTTATTTATTGTATAGAAACTTTCTAAAAGACGCTGAAACACGCAGGTAAATTAAAAAGAATACCTTTACATTATGAAAAAAAATCTGAGACAAAATTTCTGAAGATTAAATAAGCGGATTAAACATGAATGAACCCTTTTGAAGCTGAAATAATTCATAAAAAAATAATATTAATCAAATTTTTTGGGGGATTTTACGTTAAAAACTTAAATACACATTCTTCTGATTTTCTCAAATTTTCTAGCACTTGGAAAAAAAATTCAACTATACTTCTTGATGCTTTCAAAACTTTACAAGATATTCTTATTTCTACTAAATAAATATATAATTGGAAATTTAAAAAAAAAAAACAAATTGAAACTACGAACGAAAATTTATTACACTTGATAATATATGTATTGTATCCTTGAGGATACTGGACATATTATCTAAAGGATACCAATTTACGGACATAATTAAGTAGAAAAAAATTAAATAAAAAAGAAATCAATTTTTAAAAGCATTAAGCATAAATAAACTGGAAACTCATAACCTATAAATAGAAAAAAATATTACAAATTTTACTCACCAATAAAATCATATTTAAAATAATTTAAACTTCCACACTAACACCGAATAATTTTTCCAAAACACCGCACATGATAATATCTTTCGAGAAATAAAAACATGTTTACTGTTTTATTGGAAGAAGCCGCGCCAAACTCCCTCCAGACTGAATGGCATAGAGTGAGAGAAGAAAGAACTATTGTATTTGTATTGCCTTTCTTTCACCATCATTTGCTATATGTACTCTTCAAAACACAGGTTTATCTATTACTAAATAAATTAGCCATTAAATTCATCTGCTTGTTGGTTTCTACGACTATACTTAAATCATATGAGGTTCTACTATTGGGCGTGTAGCATACGGAAATGCCTTTTATGAATTCGAAGAAATACTGCACATGATTTCGCCGGTGTTGACATTTTTATGATACTCATTTAAAATATGAATAGAAGAATAGGTAGTAAATGAAGCCCAAATCGAGAAACAGAAAGTGATTGTTTTCAATTTTTTGTGCGATTAAAATGAATGATTTTTTTAATAGGTAAAAATTAATTTTTGAATTTAATGTTGACTTTTGTTGTATTTTCGTAGCTTTATCTTTATGTGCATTTATGAGAATCGATGTATTTTAAAATTATGTTTAAAACAATCATTTTTTTAATTAATATTATTTTGTATTATTTTTTCAAATAAAGTATCTACTAAAGGGAATGAATGTTATGCTCAAAATAGGATCAATATTCACCATTCTATACAGTAGTAATTTCTTTGTTGGCCAGTTACCAACTGAAAAAATGTTAGTTACAAATCATTTAAAAGTTTAATATGGTCTCGATTTCAATCCTTTCGAAGTTGAAAGATCGCTATGTCAAATTTCTATCTTCCAGGAATTCTCAAAGTAGTTATTTTTTATTCAAAAATAAATTAGAATATAAAATACGTGGGAATCCTTAAAAGGTAAAAATTGGACACAAAACATCTAGCCTTACTAGACATCTGAAATGATCAATTTCTGTTACGAATCATTTCTAGGAATACCTAGTATGTAAAATAGGTATTATAATATTGCACTAAATTAAGAGAAACGTTGGCAGCCATGCCGTATTATTGGGGCTAAGCTTTTAACTGGGGCTTGTTCAGGTTTCAAAATAAAGTCTGAAAACTCCTACTCTTTCCCTTCCAAAACCACTTAGGATTAATTTGGAACAAACGTAGCATGTTTGACCTTTCTAGGTCGATTTGGTGATGAGATATGGAAAATTCATGAAATTACCTGCAGAAAATTCCACTCCAAAAGTCGTTTTTTGCTCTAACTCCCTTTCAAATTCACCTAAAAAGCTAAAATTAGAATGGGTTAGTCACTTGAGCTCATTACATCATATGAAATCACAATACAATTTCGACCTTCGTGTACCCCCCACCACATTTTGGCCTCAATAACCCCACCTCCTCTCCTCAACATTATGTATGAAGTGAATTGGGGATATAGCATACTTCTTATCCTCGACAATCATATGAGTTTATATCAATTACATTTTTATTAATTTGAGACTCCTCAAGCTCTACTCAAATTTTATAATTCGCCATTTCTAATCCATTTTGATCCAAACTGAA
Organism: Phenacoccus solenopsis; assembly: GCA_009761765.1. Classification (NCBI taxonomy): domain Eukaryota; kingdom Metazoa; phylum Arthropoda; class Insecta; order Hemiptera; family Pseudococcidae; genus Phenacoccus; species Phenacoccus solenopsis. Next base: position 15,116,394 of record CM019752.1, read on the forward strand.
AGGGTCAAATTCTGGTCATCAACTAATAACACACCCAAAGTATGACTTTTCTAGATTGATTTGGTGAGTAGACATGGAAGATTCAAGAAATTTCATGACTCAACATTTCAAAAAACCGTTTTTTGCTCTAACTCTTCTCCAAATATATTTGAGAGGATAAAATTTCGACAAGTTAGTATCCGTGATTTACTCTTTCATGGGAGATGAAAAACAAAAAATTGAGCAATTTGTTCCTTCTCCAGCTCCCTTCAAAATTTGAATCATCCGCTAAAATGAGATTTATCGAAAAAATAAAAAAGTACAATTTTTGTATTTCTACGTAGAGTTTTTCACCAAGTTTTGACCGAATATCATGAATTTCCCCAGCGCTAAAAATGGGGATGGAGAATATTTCATGAATCAAACTTCCTCAAAAATTCGTTTTTTGCTCTAACACCCCTTCAAATGCACCTAAGAATCTGAAATTTGGATATGTTAATGTCCGTGATTTACTCTTTAACATAAGATCAAAAACGGAAAGTTTGAGTTATTTACTCATTCTCCAGCCCTCCTCAAAATTTGAATCATCCGCCATTTTGAATTTTATCGAAAAAACAAATAAAAAGTACTTTTGTTGCATTTTTAAGAAGAGTCCCTTGCTAAGTTTTGAGTGAATTTAGGGAAAAGTTTGAATGAAAAAAAATTTTTTGAGGAACTTTTGAGCAATGAAATTTCTTGAATCTTCCATATCTCCTCTCAAAATCGACTTAATATCCTCAATTGTTGTATGTGAAGTTACTTGGTGATCGAAATATAATCTTTTGAATTTAAGTCCAAATGAATACAAAATGGTGAATGGTCAAAATTTGAAAAAGGCTTGAGGAGTCTAAAATACCTCAAATTTGATAATTATGGGCTTGCAGTATGATTTATGAATATTAAGGATGAAAAGAATACTACATCCCAAATTAATTTTCATCTAATTTTGAAGTGAAATTGGAGAAGTTACTTCCACAAAATTTAGGAAGAGGGAGAAATGAAAATACGAAAATTTTCGATTATGGTGTCATATGACTGAATAACTCCGAATAACTAATATATTCAATTATTTATATAAATATAATTAATTTTGTTTTAATTATAAATTTTAAAATAAGTTTAAATATTTTAATTTATTTAATTATTTTTCATTTCACCATCCTAAGTAAATATGGAAGAGAACTGGAGCAAAAAACATCTTTATAAGGGTAAACGGAATCAGGAAATTTCATGAATCTTGCTTGTTTCATTGTTAAATCGACCTAAAAAACATGGATAGGTCTCTGTAGTATTTGGGTGTCGTGAGCAATCTCAGTTTCTTAATCAGAAGTAGGTACTATAATTGAAGTATCAAGAGGGGAGTGGGTGGAGGAAAACACGAAGGTCTTACTTTTTTAAGAAATGGGTGAGTATAGGTAATTTTAATAATACTGCCATACCTTTTGAAAATCCTATGGCCACCGCTAATATTTTGCATGTGGGTTTGTGTCTTTCGAATTTGGGTGAAGTACGACATATCCTGGGCCTGTGTAGGGTAACAACGTTATCTACAAATGTAGTAAGTTGCAATTAAAACTCAGCTCCAGTAATGGAGCATAGCTGCAGCACTTTTTTATTTCAATAATAATTATAATTTGCAACACCATCGAGTAATTTTAGAAACCTAGAAACCAGAATTGATATGCGCGAACATATCTTCATGCACCCATTCCACACAACGAAAGTACTAACTGATGATGAGTAGGAAGATACCCTAAAACCATCTCATAACAGATTAATTTAAAGTACTAACTGCATAATGCATCATACGAAAATAATAAGCAAATATTAGCAGATCTATTAATATCCACATGAATAAATCGAAACATTTAGAGTCACATTATGGCCCGACTCATATTTCATTAACGTATGCTGAGTCATGAAACGGTAAAATTTACATATCCAGCTTGCAATTCCGCATCATGCGATTTTACGTTGAAACTACTCACCTAGTATAACCAAGTTAGATAATAAGTAAGTAAAGACGGAAAACATCCGTACCTATAAGTACCTAATAAGTAGGTACCTGGAATTAATTACGAAGAATTCTGATTGCCGACTACCTATATTTTACGCCTATTAAATGTTTGGACAAATAAATTAACCGAGTTAATAAGTGTATAATTATCGCAACGTAGAGAAATTATCGATGAACTGGAGGAATCACCGGATTCCTGTTTGCTCATCTTTTCATCATGCGAATTTATCAGCTGTGACCTGTTATGATGATACAACCTATGGGTATAGGTGTAGATAAAATTTGCGTATTCGAAAATTCTCTAGCAACAAAAAGAACTAAAATTATATTAAAATATGCTCAATGACAGAATCATATGGAACATAGATCAATACCAAACATTTAATTCCGATCATAAATTCGTAAAGATGAGTAGATAATCTTATGATACGCCTAGGCATAAAAATTTCAATTAACTTTTCGAAGCATCAGGTTGCTCAACCTTTTTACTTTCTAAAAGATACAATTAATGAGCGATTAGTAATTTATTCGTTCTGAAAAAGGTTACAGGCGGATTACAAAATAACGTATGGGTTGAACGAAAGGAAAAGCTTCTCGCCAAAAACTCCGGTATCGTATCCAGTTCTTAACGTGGCAAAATAAATAACTTGTCTGGTTTTCAGAAATGCCTATGCTAGAACGATGATTATTTTAATGGTGAATAACATTAAAAATGATAAAAAATTACTATCTCGTTACATCGAAATCATAATGATTAATTTGACGGGCTACTGCTTCGGTCATTTAATGGTTTCATTGACAGCACGTCGTTACTGGTTAATAGATTTTTAGTCATTGAGAAAGCGCCGATTATCAGTTGCGTAAAGTTTTTGGTCATTTTCTCACCTCGGATAAATTAATGCGGCTAGAGATGCTCAAATTACTTAACGAAATTCCTTGAAATAATACCAAGTTACTTTTTTCGTATGTGGTACTTACGAATATATCTGAACATTTGTTTCTAAACATTGACCTGGTACAGTTATTTTCATGGTTGAATTTTCTTAATTTGTTTTCCAAGTGAAGGAAATATTTCTATGTAGTTCACGTGTACCAGTTACAATGTAAACATAGTCAGAGTATTCGTTTTTAGTACAGCAGAAAATTAATACATCAAGTCATGATTTCATCGTTTCATTGCATACTAATGTATACTTGATATATTTTTGTTATAAAAAGACATTTAATTGAATAAACGCAAATGTATCTAAGATTTTTGTAAAAATGAACGAAAAGAGTAAGTAATTTTTATTCTTAAGGAAACAATTGCATTGTAACTCTCGTTGTAGAATCGTTCGTGATCTTTTTGAAATAAGAAATTAACGCTCGATGTCAAAATGGTTAAGTATTTAATTATATTTGACGAAAGGAGAATGAAGTTTCACTCATTATGGTAATAAAATTAGCGCGTGTAAAAGATCTACGTCAATCGCACGGAATACAATTAATGTGAATAATTACGTGAACATGAATGTATACCTATGCATATACGCGTGTTGTCCAAGCGTGATTTTTGTGACTTTTGTTTGAAAAGCTGATAATTAATATTTACATATTTTTATTAGGTGAGAAAAAAAACAAATGGTATCGTTTCACGAAATCATCAAAAAGAAAACCAAAAGCAGAAGACAATGACGATGCAGAACCCATTAAAAACAAGTACTTACTAACTTATAAATTCTAAAGTGAAATATACCGTGTGTCCCATTGATCTTCGACCCCCTCAGCGCAAAAATCTCAAGTAGCTTAAATAAGAATATTTTGGATTCGTTGTTTGGTAACAATAATTCAAGATCTCCACGTTTTATTCAGTGTTACCATGCAGCGAATCTAAAATACTTTTATTAAAGCCACTTGAGAGAGATTTTTGCGCTGAGGGAGTCGAAGATCAATGGGACGCACGGTATATACATTGAGATTGAGTAATCGGATAAATTTCAATACATTTCATGTCCTATTCCAGAGACCCTCCTCCACCAAGTAATTCAAGTAATGGAAAAATACCAGACACGAAAATTACTCCAGTTCCACGAGTGATGCAAAATCCCCAACCATTTAAAAATATTCCCTTCAAATTACGTTTAAGTAAAAGATCAAACTCGCTAGATGACATCTATTTACGGAGTGCCCAGATGAAGGGCCATTCGAAAGAAACCGCCGTTGTGCTATTCATACGCAGTATTCTTCCAGATTTGAGTAGAATGAACGCTGAGCAAATGCATCAATTTCGTATGCGTACGTTGAGCACGATTGGAAGTATTTTATACAAGGATCCATCGAGGTCGATGAGGCGATCGGGAAAGGTTAAATTCAAAAATAACAAAAGTCTGCAAGAATCGATGGTTAGTTCAGAAGATCAGACAGATAGATCGGAATATGTGAATGGTTCGGAATCTGATTTTTCCTCCGCGGAGAGTGCAACTGATTGAATTCTTTTGATTGTGGAAGCTTGTGAATAGATTAGTTAGGTCTCACATAAGCTTGGGTCAGGATTTAGATATCGGTGGTACAGGCAGCCGCGTAGTACAAAGGCAAATCGTAAGCATATTGCTAATACCTTTTTTTTATGATTTTTTGGAACTGTTTTATTTTTCATTTTAATTACTTGCCTATTAAAAAAACGCGCAAAAATTGAAAAATATTTAAAACACCCAAAAACGAAAAAATACTTTAAAATGAAAAAAATAATTTTCAAAAGTGTTTTTGAAAGAATTTTTTCATTTAAAATGTGCAAAAATTGAAAATTTTCAAAAATAATATTTCATTTAAATTTATATAAATCAACTCTTCACGGTACCTCCCACCTAAGGCATCTTGCCGGAAAACATGGTCAGTTCTCGACTCCACTTAGGCCACACCTCCATTACCCACCGCTTCTCCTATGTTCAACCTTCCAAATTCCTCTCACGATCGTCGATCTACTTCTTAATTGCCCCAATTATGCTTCCTTCCGGACTACAATTGGCGATCCTGTATCCTCCTCCGAGATTCTCAACAACAACCCTTCCAGTCTTCTTCTACTCATGACCTTCCTAAGACAGTCTGGATTGTTGCATCATATCTAGACCCCTAACATACTGTGTGTCCTTGGCCTAAATGGCACTACATGGCACGTTAAATTAAATGTTAAAAAAAGAAAATACAAATTCAAAAATTGGAAAAAATATTGTTAAGATATTTTCACTTAAAAATGTGAACAAAATTGAAATATTGTCAAAAATATGAAATAATCAAAAATTCAAAAATACTCAAAATAAAAAAAATGATCAAAATTGAAAAAATATCTATAAATAATAAAAAAAAAAGCTTGGAAAATTATCCAAGAACGAAAAAATGTTCATAAATTGAAAACAATTTTTTCAGGGTATTCTTTAATTACCTATTTTAAAATTGTAAACATTTTTAAAAATCTAAAAATAGTTTCTACATTTTCATGCAAAATATTCTTTTCGTCGCTAATGACCAAAGTAGCCGAGCGAGAATAAATGAAGAAAATAAAAAAATAAAATTTCAAACATTCAAAAATAAAAACGCCCAAAGATTGAAAAAAAATATTCGTATGATCTTTTCATTCAAAAATGTAAAATAATTTAATCATGTCAAATGATTCATAATGTCTAAAAACTGAAAAAAAAGTTCAAAAAATGAAAAATATTGAGAAGTGAAAAAAAGTTTCAAAAATGAAAAAATGTTTATGTAAATTTTAAAAGATCTGTGTTGCCGGTACTTCTCAACTCTTCCTTATGTGCTTTGAACTGCCGCGTATGCCAGAGTCGTAAGTAAAGTTGGGGTCTAAATTTCAATCCGTTCATTGAAATTAAAAGAGGTGGAAGGGTGGCAGGTTCATCCTCATCTTTTAGTTCAAAATGTCGGTTTATTGAACTTATTTCTGTGGCCTCCATAGGTACATAGAATAGGGAAGTAAGAGGAAGACAACTGTAGGGGTTAGTTGACAGTTAGAACATTGAGGCGGCGGTTGCCTATTAAAAAAATAATTATTTTAAAATATGTGCAAAGACTGAAAAAAATTCCTAAAACTAAAATGAAAAAAAAAAAAATAATAAAGTTACAAATTGAAAAGAATTTTTAAAAGATCTTTTCATTAAAAGAATGTGAAATAATTGAATAATGTCTAAAAGTTCATGATCCAAGATTAAAAAAAAATATATATTCAGCAACAAAAAATGATGAAAAATATCAAAGAAAATGAAAGATTCAAATTGAAAATTGAAAAAAAAATTGAAAAACAATCAAAAACAAAAAAAAAGTTTCAAAAAAATGATTGAATTTGAATAATTAAAAAAAAAATATTATAACGTAAAAATCATTTCCCGGATGATCTCCTTGTCTAAAACTTTGAAACTGTTCTCTCAAGTATAAATTCTTGTGTGTTGTAGCAAAGCTATGCAGTTACAAGTGCCCCCTCCCCGCCCCTCCAAAAAAAAATGAAAAAAAAATAATCAGATTATTTTTTCAATCCGAAAAAAAGGCGAAATTTTTAGAAATAAAAACTCAAAAATGAAAACAAAGCAAAACTACAAATATTATCCAAAAATAAAAAATATCATTTAGTAAGTTAGGTATTAAAATTACCTAAAATCTGAAAAATAATTGAAAAATTGGTGAAAAAAAAAAAAAAAATAATTATCAGAAAATTTTAAAACACTTAAAAATTAAGAAGTATTCAAGATAGAAAACCAAATTGTTGGTGGAGAGCGAAAGCTCCATTTGTACTTACTTCCCATTAAAATAATGACCTGAATCCAGCACCGATTGCTTAACAACCACTGTAATACTCATTTCAAAAGATATTTAATTACAACATATTTTATTACATTGAATTTTTATCGTTTATAAATCATTAAAAAAATTATTAGTAAATTTATAAGTAAATTTTAATAATGATTTAAGTATAGGTAATTGCTTTCGTTATAGTAATTAAATACCGTCGAACACGTTTGCAAAAAATTTGTAAATTTATTTTTCTGGTTTTTCATCGTGCTCTTCGTCGTGTTGGCCCATCTGATCTTTTTTAATTAAAATTGGTAACTGGTATAAAATGTACTCCAAATTCTCCTTAACTTTTACCGGTCGAGGTGCTCCGTGTCCAGGACGCCCCCAAAATGTGTCCCAATTCTCGAAATGTTTTCTAGCCGTCATTACATCTTCTTCTTTTTCTTCCTAAGTCGCAAAAGTATTCTCAACCGATATATATTTTCTGGCGAAAAGTTTAAACGATGTGACTTACTTGTTTGTGATGTTCGCGATCTGAAATTTGGTGCTCTAGTACTTCGCTATATTCTTTATCGCTAATGGAAAAACTGGAAGATGATAAATCGAAAGGTTAATATTTGCTTTCGAAAGAATGGGACTTAAATGTAAATAAATAATTATTACTTCGATTTCACATCCATAACTCCGGTTACGTCTGTTGATGTTAATGGCCATCGTTTTGCTTTTCTTCGTCTAATTGCTAATAACGGCTCCAGCTCTATACCACCGGTGATTTCTTCCTGATAAATTGATAGAAAATTATTTTACAGTTATTTATTGTTATTATATTTGATTTTTTTTTTCAAATAAACTTTTCAGTCTTATATTAGGCAAGTTTGAAATTTCAGACAAATTTATACGAAATCATTTCACGCTACATACTAATCTAATAGCTTCCTCTAACTGTGGAAATTTCTCGAAAAGTTCTTTATTATCCTGCGGATGTGATCCTAACCTCCGAAATGTACCAGCTTCCGAACCCTGTTAAAATGCATACCTTTTTTTTAGAAAGGTATGAATTGACGGTACATCTTTGTGAATTATTTTTAGAATCAATATATTTGAAATCTCTACTTTTATCAAGGTGAAATAATGTATTCGTTCGTATGTCAATAAAAAGTATAATGCTTACTAGTTGTTGATCTTTTACTTCATCTTCCATCGCTTTCTCCCTTTCTATGCATTTCTTTCCTTTAACCATTTGATCTATAAATTTAATTAATAATTTAGATTTATTTAATTTCGAAACAACCTTGTAAAATGTAAGTATACTTATTAATACTATTGGCGGCGCCTTATGAAGGCCTGGGAGATTCGCTTCAAAAAAATTGTTACCCCCCTAAAGCTGCTTGTCGGTAACTGTCAATAGTTATCGATATTTTCAGGGATTCCCAAAGTTTTTTTGAGGTCATTATTTCACTATTAAACCTAGATTTTTAATATGTACATTTTCCATAAAATTCTAAACAAATTATAAAGAATAAATGAAAACCACAAAAATAAATTATAAAAGTGACTCGTGTAATTTTTGAATTGTTACACATCAAGAGCTATTTCACAACTGCCCAGCATTGGTTAGTGAACCAGTATTTATAGGTGCGTTGCATGTCCCCACTTTGTTCATGTTGATGTAAACAACGCACGACAAAGGGGGCTAGTGCCTTTTACACGAAGCTACTTGTATTCGTGGCAATATGGGAAATTACCACGTTATTTACCCAGGCACCTTTTACACGAGGTTTTTTTTTACAAAATTATGACTTTTCAGCTCAAAGCTTTTCAGTTTTCATCATGTGAAAGAGCATCTCAAATACCATTCGAATTGGCAAAAAAATGAAAACAAAATTCCTTCACAACTAATGAGCCTACTTTTCTTAGACCAGGTTTTTTTCATTTCAAGAAAATATGTTTCTTTGTATGCTTCTTCTTCTTTTTCTACATTTTTAGTAGACTAGCAAATAAGTTACGAATGTCTGGTTTTCACTATATGAAAAAGCATTTTAAATACTATCTTAATCGGCGAAAAAATGAAAAATGATTAACACCGAAGCCACTTTTCCATAGAGCACATGACATATGTGTAATTTTTCATATTTAATCTAATTAGCTACCTAATTCTTCTTTATAAGCTCTTTGCTCGGCCAGTGGTACTCTATATCTTAAATCTATATCGACCATTTTCCGCACAGGACCATGCCATTGGAATCGTAATTGAGGATCTTCAACTCTGGCATTTTTCAATCTACCAGATTTCGTTCTAACAGGCGCACCTCCTCCAGGTCTACCCATTACTGTTGCATCATTTCCTACAGGCTAAGTTTGGAAAAATATTAATCATTTAATACTATAATAATTACTCATTATCATAGTTAAAATGTTGGAAAATTTACTTTTAACACTACGGGGGGTAAAACATCCATGAATATTTTTCGTTTTCGAAGCGTATCTTCGTTCGGTGCACCATGGCCTGGTTTACCCCAAGGATTGTAATCATCGATCTGTAATTCTTTCATCTGAAAAATTCGCAATGCCTTCATAATTCGTGTTATGCAATTTCATCAACATACTCGCTCGTTTACCAAACCGAGTAAATAGTTCTAAATAAATTTTTACGCTCGAAAACAATCCAACACGAGCAATTTATTCGCTATTCTGATGAATGCATTCACCCTAAAAAGGGATTACACGGTGACTAGGTATTTCATCGATTGCCAAATTTAACGTATCGAAGCAATTCTTTGGTATTCTTTAGAGAGTAATTTATCATTCATTTGTAATAATGTGAGCAGTTCCGTTAGCTAATAGGTATAGAGTACAGACCACTCCCCGGAAACGATCGAATTAAGTTGTGGGATCGCTCTTTCGTCGATATATGTCATTGTAATAGCTCGTCTTATTTTTCGACTGAATTGATTTGTTGAATGAGAACGTAGACGTGTTCTTTTAACCTATATTTCATACGTACTGAGTCCATGTGGAGTCTAGACACGATCGAAAGGATTTATTGAATTTTCATAATTATGCCTAAATCTCAACTATTCCAAGGTATCGCTATATAAATTTCTACGTAGATGGAATAATAATAATATTATTGAAAGATTATGACGAAATTTTGAAAATTACGACTATTTTTCATCTGGTAGTTTCTAAAAATGAGTTTGTATTGAGAATCACCTTCTTTTGTTCGCGAAATTTTGCCTCTATTTCTTCTTGCTTGCTTCTATTCAACATGTCAAAACCCTCTATATCTCTAACATCTGTGATTTCAGAATCTTGATCGGTTTCGCTCATATTAAATTTTACCTCCTACAAAAATTTATCATAAGAATTAAGTATTTCTATGTTTCGATACTTCAAGTTGAAATCTACTAAGATCGTACTCTAAATATTGTGGCTGAAGTAAAATAGGTACTTGAAAATTTCTATTCTACAAGCAAAATAGAGATGAAGGTAAAAAGAAAAGGATTGAAAGTAAAACACCTATCTGCAAAAATTAATAAGACTTTGAATTAAAATAAAATAATAATAATGAAGTAAATGAAAAAGAAAAAAAAAATGTTGTCTTTTCAAAAACAAACATCTCATATGTATTTTTCCATTATTATTTTTTTAGCTGAGTTTTTAATTAAAAGTCAATTCTATAACAGTCTACTAATTCGAAGAGGGTTATGTGGAGGTGATGTGAGCTGTCTTTAAATGTTTTCGTTTTATGCCATTTGTAATCTATGGCAAACGCCCAACTTCTTGGTATAGGTGCATATTTTTTTCCTCGTTGTAGCTTCCACGAATATGGATAACCATATTACTCGAAATATGGTGAGAGACTCTTCACATGAATACGTAAAATTGCTTTTTTTGAAATTTTTGATTTGCCTCAAAATGGCGACTTACTCAAATTTTTAGGGAGCCTAGAGAGACCCTCAAAGCTTCAAAATTTTCATTCTTGATGCCACATGATTGAGTAAGGTGAGGACACCAATAATTCCCCATTTTAGTTTCTTGAAGGGAGTTGCAGCAAAAAAGGCATTTTGAGGACGTATCGAATAATTGAATTTATTAAATCTTCTATATCTCGCCACCAAATCAACTTAAACAGTTTAAAGTTCGTATGTGAAGGTAATTTTAGACTAAAATATGGCTCCTTGAATTTATGTCAAAATAAATCTAAAGTTGCGTATGATCGAAAATTTCAGGAACACTTGAGCAGCCTCATAAATAACAGCTTTTCTGGGCCGTGCAGAGAAAATACGGGCCCAGGACAGGAAGAAAAATCATAAGAGTAAAAAGAAAAAGGTCATGGAGGTAAAGGCAAAATTTTAGCGCCGATACGTCAAGTTGCTGGTCTTCAGTGGGCCCTCAAAAAAACTCGGACACGGGGAAAACCCCCCTTTCTCACCTCTGCACAGAGGTGATATTTGCGACAAAGAAAATGGCTATATTCCAAATTCACTTCTCCAAGAGATGTTGAAGGGGAGGAGCGAGGTAATTTCCCTCAAAATGGAGGAAGGGAGAAATTACAAGTTGATTTTCGATGATGGTGTTATATGTTGGAGTAAGTTTGAATTAATAACGTGTTCAAATTTCATCTTCCTGAGTGGGTTGGAAGGGAAGCTAAAAATGAAATCAAATTTTGGAGAGGAAATTACATCAAGGAATTTCATGAATTTCTCTCATCTCCTCACCAAATGTAATCAGCAAGCTTTAACTTTTTGTCTATAGTCATAAGTTGAGACTAGCATATGACTCCTTGAATTTGAGATGAAATAGATCCAAAATGGCGGATTGTAAAAATTTTAGGAAAGTTTGAGACGTCTCAGAGGTTGAAATGTTGCAAATATCGGTTCGTGTGACCAGAACTGGTTTAAAGGGGGCGAGGTGAGGGGGTGTAGCCCCAAATTCCCTGTACGCGGCCTTTTTCATTCGAAATGTATGATTTTTGAAAATGCCTTAACTTGACGCATTAAGTATATTTAAAATGTTATTGAATTGGCATTACTTCTCGTATCTTCCTTCAATAATATGAAAACAACAACAACAACTTAATTAAAAAATATATCATGGTGGTTAGTATTCTGATATTAAATTTATTGTAAACAATTTAGAACTTGAAAAAATATAAATTTTAATAAAAAAAATGTATTTTCCAGTTATCGATGGATTTTTTGAATTCTTAATTTTGAAGAACAAAAATTTTCAAGGGATTGAGAAGAATCAAAATTTTTTAAAGAAATAAAACAACTTTTTTCGAGTTTTGCATTTACGATTTTTAAAATGAAAATCCGTTTTGTGTAATAAATTTGAAAATTTTAAATTCAAAAATAACATACAAATTTTTACAAAATAAAAAAAATAAAAAAAAAATAAAAAATTTTCAACTAGAAATCAAAATATATTGATGAGAAAATGAAATGGGTAGGGAAGATTATAGTATAAAAATTGTGTAGTTTTGAAATCGTCAATACCCTCGACCCCACATTATCTTAATCGGACTCTGCATGTGACTGCTATGGGCAACGCTTACTACGTATCCTAAATTGAACTTCTTAAATGGCTTTGGAAAGGATAGAAGGGATTTTCAATTTTAACATCTGATGTAAGCGTAAAAAGGTTTAGAGCTTTATCTACCAGCAATAAACTCCCTTTAAAAATTCAATTCCAGGAATTTGGCGTGGCTGCTTACTTTTACACCTACTAAAAGCACTCACCTAGATATTCTTTACATCTATCACACCAAATAAATAACATCTACTTGTTACATGGCTTAAATAAAAAACATCATTAAACTAAAAGCTTTCAAATTATTTTATTAAGATAATAAAAAAATACGCGAGTTGATGCAAAAAATTATATTAACGTTGAACTAATATAATAAAAACTTACCTCTTCGCGTGGTAAAATTTTAATCGCAAATCAAGCAACATATAGGTGCGATTCCTTAAGTAGATCAATTCAGTGGTGCCAGCCTGAAGGAGGATCCAATACTAAGTGTAAATACTTTGTATGGCATAATACTACATGTATTGAATGTCTGATACCGATAGACACATTGTATTATTCAAATTAAATGACCTACTTCCGAAGTGCATTAAATACATGCCATAAATTTAAGGCGCCGCACTAATGATTTTCTAAAACCACAGTCGTTCTTTTACTTTTCACTTTTTTGGTAAATTCGAAGAGCTCAGAAGAACATGTTGAAATTCATACGGTACCTATTCATGTAATACTGAAGGTTTTTGTTTCTCTACTGTTCAGCAGTTATAATAAAACATATTTTTTCATCAATTTATGAAATAACACCAGTACCATTATTTTTTTTATATTTTCAAAGTTAGGATTCTAACTCGGTGAAACATCATTTTAACGACGTTTTTCAATATACCAGCAGCTGAATAAATACAAGTAGGTACGTACAGCCATTCGAATGGATAAGGTCATTAGAAGATACTTTTAACAACGATCGTGTGCTTAATTTACCCTCTCCCCCCAAAAAAAAAACAATATTTCAACATAAACGTTTTTAAAACACATTTTCTGTTTCACTGACATATCGGGCATGAGGAACATGAGGGATTATTGTACATTGAAGTGGTATAAGGTACAGAATGAAATTTATTATTTGTTTTATTTATCTGCATATTTTTCAAAGAATTATAAAACAACTGCGAATTTCCAATTTTTAAAAGATATTCAAGCATAGAGAAAATCACCAATAAACGCTATAATAACAAAGAGATAGGATCCAGAAAATAGGACTATCGCCCTTCCACCGAAAAAATATATTTTTAATTCATGAGTTTCGTCAAAACGTTCAGCACAGTCGTACCTACTCAAGTAATCAACTATACCTACCTATGTGAAAATTTTTGCTTCGAATTTAACACCTGAATCAATAAAAATTCGAAGAAGTATCGCGTAACATCGCAATCACACGTAAAAAGCAGTTCTTTGTGAAGTTTTCATTACGTGTCAAGTGAATTGGAAATACGTAAATTGTAACTTTGTAACTCGAAAATTTCATGATTTTGAAGATGACTGTAAAAAATAAAATATTATTGCCTCCTCTGGTCATATTACTGGGTTATTATTTTGGTATGTATAACTGATCATGATATTTGCATCTAGATTAATTTTACTTTTGAGAATTTTGTTATAATTTGGTGTACTTTTTTAAAAACATAACAGCCGGAGAAATTTGTGAAGCTAGTGTATTAGTTGGTAAATATAAAATTTTTTGTGTTAGAGACAAAATGTCCATAATATATCTAATATATGTAGCTGCGATGTAAAATGTCGGAAAAATTGTTGTGAATTTCTTTTCACAGGTATATCAAATGAAAAAATAAACCCAGAGGAATTATACAGTAAGAGCCACACGTTACTGAAAATAGAGGAACCTCAGAAATGGGTAAATTAATGAAATTTGAATATTAATATTTTTAGAGATGGATGTGGAAATATTCAGAAACATAGATAGGCATTATAACATATTCAGAAGAGCCAAAGTTTCGGAACGTTTTAAGATAACAGAGGTGAAAAGTGGTAAGTTGATGGTATTTGCATGCATTACCTAATATTATGATGAATTTCTTAATAACGTTGAATACAGGTAGATCATAGCATAAGAATTCATATTTGGGTATTATATGAGATTGATTTTTTTTTCTTCATAGATTTCAAATTCCATGCCAATGATACTAATACACCAGAAATTAAACATTATATGAATTTTTTTGGAAGTTTAGGTAAACTGCATTTTAAATTTTTTATATTTAGATATCATTATACATGACCCTGTCACTTTTCTTTCTCAATTAAAAAAAAAACATACGGTGTACCTTATAAGATATGTACAATTCCCAGGTACGTATTAGGATTGGTCGAATTTCAGGTTTAGAGAAAAATAATTAGATAAATAAATAACCCTGAGAAAATTGAAAAAAATCACTTATTAAAGTTGATGAAACAATCTGCTAATGCTAAAATAGAATAATGCTTTTAAAAATCAAAAATATGAAAAAAAATTGATTTTTGGACAATTTAACAATTTTTTAATTTCAAAAATTGAGATTTTTCAAAATTAAAGAAGTTATCAGTCGCATACACAATGTAAGCTTGATTTGAGTTTTTTGCGACACAGAAGACAAAATAAATGTCCAATTTTTAGCTGAGTTTTTAACATGATAACGATAGGTATTGCAACCTATCTGATTAGGGAAGAGAGGGTTGGGTTAAGGTGTGGTCTTCAAATCTTTGCGTTTCAGACCATTTATAATCATCTGGCAAATGTCCAACGTTTTGGTATATATATTTTCTCCTCCATGCGTAGCGCCGGTGGGTGTTCATGAAATTCGCTCAAAACTTGAAGGACTTTTCTAAAAAATCCAAAAAACTACATTTTTTATTTTTTTGATAAATCCTAAAATGGCGGATCACACAAATTTTGAAGGGAGCTGGAGAAGGAACAAATAGATTTAAGAAATTTCATAACTCAATTTTTCCTTAAAAAGCTGTTTTTTACTCTAACTGCCTTCAAAATGCACTTATGCAGCTGAAGTTTGAGTATGTTGGTGTCCGTGACTCACTCTTTCATATATAAGAACAAAAACAACAAAATAAGCCATTTGGCCCTTTTCCAGCCCCCTCATCCGCAATTTTGAGATGTATAAAAAAAGTAATTCTGTTGCATTTCTTAGAAGAGTCTATCACCAAGTTTTGATCAAATTCCAGGATTTCCATAGACGACAATATTCACCAAATCCAGTAAAATCTCATTTCCTTTGTAGACGTGGCCTATCTCCTCTCATTTAAATACTACTTTACAATGGCGTGATGACTACAAGGAATGCTAACACCGCTTTTAAAAAACAAGAATGTACCTACTCGTATATTACTTCATTTCAAAACAACATAATTTCAACCTTTTATTAGAAAATAAAAACCCCTTGGCCCCATCAAATTTTGAAAACATTGGAGGCTAAAATTGTTTTCTGTTTTTAGACGATTAAGTGCAACTTTTGATTGTAAAAATATTTCAAATTAGCCAAAAAATCAATTTTCATTTTAATTTTTAAAATATATGGAAACCTAGATGTTATGACAGAGGTTCCCATTAATCTTGAGGGCTAAAATTGTTTCATATTTTTTGGGATAATTCAAGAATTACTTTCTTTCGACTTCTCACTTCTCGAAGAAAAAAATTTGGCTCACCCTAGAAGGTACTCATAGCACCTACCTACTTATACTCGCCAGGAATACTATAACTTATTGTTACATGATTATTATTATTATTATTATTATTGATAATTTGCGTATGCTTTCATTTATTAGGAACCTTTTTCAAAAATATCACACTCATGTATTCGGTTTTATACACAAAATATACAGTATGGTTTTATGCTATACATTTGTTGAATATTTACAAAGAAAAAAAAGAGAATGAAGGTAAGGTGAATAAAAATTCCAAGGAATATCTATTTATTTATTACTGCGTTTTACTTCTATAACATTTACTTCTATTTGACTAACAAAAAAAAAAAAATTAAGCTGAAGAAAATTTAGAAATCATTCAAAGTTATCTGAGAATCAGCCAGTATTTTGCATTATATGCGATTACTGGAAATACAGTCATCTATGAAGGTAATCAAAACACACGTATAAATACCTACTTTTTGTATGAGTGCAATTTTGTGTAACTTTTTTCGATACCATTTATTTCAGCCATACCAGAAATTTTTCCGGAACATTTGGAATGCGCAAGTAATTGAAAATTTAAAAACCCATGATCAAAATGTAAAATTAATGTCCACAGAATTTTAATGTTTGAAAAACTGATTATAGAATTACCATACAAAAGCTTTAAATCAGCTCATGAAGTATTTTTGAATGGAATGTACAAGAAATTTTTTAATAATGGTAAAAAAGAGAAAATTGAATTTAAAGAGTATAACTTTCACATTTTAATGAGAATATTGTGAAGAAAAAAATTTTGATTCCAAAATTTCAGATTTAACCAATAAAGATACGTGGAAAAGCGTGTTCAATGAATATAAAAACCAAATAGAAATCGTGAATAAATACTTCACGACCTTGTTAACCGGTATTTAACCATTATTATTCTTTTAATTTTGAAAACAATTAAAACAAAAATGTTCATATTACCTACAATGAAAATAGTTTTATAATAGTTACGTGTACTTATTATTAGGAATTGAAGACACACAAATCGATGTAAAGAATTGGCTGACAAATATTCAAATGGAACAATTTTTTTTATCTTTTGTCAGTGATTTGGTTGTAATAAAAGGTCGAGATATCGATGAAACTTACTATAAGAATTACGACAATGAAGATAAACGTAAACATATTACTCGTATTTAAAAAAAATAAATCATTAAAATATATTATTAAATTAAATAATACTGTATTATGTATTTGTAGATGGCATGTATGAAGCAAACGTAGTAAATGTGATGTGGACTATAGCAAATCGGCTCTATGAAAAAAAATTCGGTAAAGGCAAGGAGGAACCCTCTAAAGATGAGAAGGAAACTGCTAAAGATGAGAAGGAAACCGCTAAAGATGATAAGGAACCCGCTAAAAAAGAAAAGGAACCCGCCAAAGACAAGGAGGAACCCGCTAAAGATAAGGAGGAACCCGCCAAAGGCAAGGAGGAACTCGCTAAAGACGAGAAGGAAACTGCTAAAGACGAAAAGGAACTCGCTGAAGACAAGGAGGTACCCGCTAAAGATGAGAAGAAACCCGCCGAAGTCGAGAAAAAAACCGATGAAAAAAACAAAAAGTCCCTCGTTTTGATGCCAACATTGTCAGTGTACACTTGCATCAAATTTCACCTTCTCGATCGACATTTATTGCCAACATTTTCAAGAACTCTTAGTAAAAAGAGGTCAATAAAATTTGAAGACTCTCCGTTAAAACTCGAGTAGTTTTACCATATCTTAGTTCATGTATGTACATATTTTTTTGGTTGCTCATGTAAATTATTGTTAGGTGCACAGCAGTAGCACGAAAAAAAGTTACTATTTTTTCCTCCTATTAACATGCAAAAATCGTAAAATTATTTATATAAGTAAAAACTTTAAAAAATAAAGTGTTGAAAAATACTTTTTTAGATACCAACTAAAGATTGATTATTTTCTGAAAACATTTTCTTTTTTCGTTACACGAGGAAAATACTAGAACAGCAGCTCAACGACAGTGTTGGCGATAGGCGAAAGCAGAAAAAGCAATGCTTACGGGTGCCAAACTCGCCTCAAAATAATCTTAGTTGAAATTCCTTTTTTTTTCAATCCGCATGTTTTTGAAGAATAAAGGAATCTCACGAAATAGGTACAAATTTATTTTAAAGTGAGTTGCCTTCTTCCATTTTGCTTATGGGCGCCAAAATCGTATCGCCACCACTGCTCAACGATTTTAAAGTGTTGTTCTAGCACGTGATGACGCAAGTAGTATTAGTTGCAACCCATGTTTATAATATCTATTTCAATAACAAACTAAATTCTCATACTCGTTTTTTCCAACTATTTCTCTTGTAACGGGCGGTTTTTCACCACTTTTCAATCCGCCTTATCACAGATGAAAAAGCTTCCTCTGTAATGAGGGAAGAAACTGGATGATAACTAATCGAAATTTTATAAACAGCGTTTTGAATGAATTAAAATTAAAACCAAAATTCAAAATTCAAAAAACCAACAATTTAATTTTTTTTATTACTTTTTTTTCTTCCAAAATCTTTTCGTCTTTTTTCGTTACACGAGGAAAATACTAGAACAGCAGCTCAACGACAGTGTTGGCGATAGGCGAAAGCAGAAAAAGCAATGCTTACGGGTGCCAAACTCGCCTCAAAATAATCTTAGTTGAAATTCCTTTTTTTTCAATCCGCATGTTTTTGAAGAATAAAGGAATCTCACGAAATAGGTACAAATTTATTTTAAAGTGAGTTGCCTTCTTCCATTTTGCTTATGGGCGCCAAAAATCGTATCGCCACCACTGCTCTCAACGATTTTAAAGTGTTGTTCTAGCACGTGATGACGCAAGTAGTATTAGTTGCAACCCATGTTTATAATATCTATTTCAATAACAAACTAAATTCTCATACTCGTTTTTTCCAACTATTTCTCTTGTAACGGGCGGTTTTTCACCACTTTTCAATCCGCCTTATCACAGATGAAAAAGCTTCCTCTGTAATGAGGGAAGAAACTGGATGATAACTAATCGAAATTTTATAAACAGCGTTTTGAATGAATTAAAATTAAAACCAAAATTCAAAATTCAAAAAACCAACAATTTAATTTTTTTTATTACTTTTTTTTCTTCCAAAATCTTTTCGTTTCACAACAGACAGGCACGCGGTAATGGCCCTTTCGTGTACGTGAAAATTTACAGTTTAATTCACGGACGTTAACTATAATACCCGGATATTTGGCTGCGTGTAAATAAAACGGTTCTGAAATAGAAATATAAGCCACGCCCACCGCAACGTTGCTTTAAACAGTATTAAAATTCAAAATTTTAAGCCACCACCACCGCAACGTTTTGCGATCAGTCAAATATCCAGATATTATAGTTAACGTCCGTGGTTTAATTGCTATTATTATTAAACTGTACAGTTTTGGCTTATTTAAAGTATTGAAGTCGATGTAACGCTGGAAGTTACATGGATTTTGATACTTTATATAATTAGTTAGCATCCAGTTTACCTATTTTTAAGTAATATACTGTCAAACTATGACAGAAGCGTTACTCGCGCATATTGAAATGTACACATTAATATATAAGCTTTTTTCGCATCATCACAGTTTCTTTTCTTTTCTTGGCTAAACCAGAGCTGCGTTGCTCCAAGCGCGCAGTCTGGTGCTGTCTCTCTTGGGTTGAATGTGGTTATTTGAAGCTCCCTTAAACAGTCCCCATATAGCCTGTGTCGAACGTAGGTTTGGTGTAATCAACTAATTTATATTTGTGTTCTCGTACTTTTCATGATTCAAAATTTAATTTCCTATATATAGAAATGAAATCATTTAAATTATTTTTTTTTTTAATTCTTTTTCAATTCTCTTAGTGGCAAGGTAACTCGATAGTGCATTTGCGATACGTCTCGAGTTATCTTCGTCCATCCACGGGTTCGGCACCGAGCGTTTCGCGAGACTCGGATTAAAATACGGGTAGACCGTTGAATCGTCGATAAATTTGTACGCCGCGCCGGTACCGGTGAATCGCGCGTTACACCCTCATTATTTAACCTTCATATTTAAAATATTAATAAGGAATTTAAAATAAATATTTGTTGATAATAAAGATATTGATATTTTTGGAATGAGCAGTGTTGCCTTCAGGTTGGGGGTGTTGCAGACACTGGAAGGGAGGGATTGGGAACTAATTTAAGAACCTAAAAAGGTTGTGAAGGAGGCACTCAAATATGTATAAAAATAGGTAATATAAAATAAAAATAAACTTATATTACAATGGATTTTGTGGTGAAGCTTTTCAAATACATGAATAAAAGCTATCCGAGTTTGTTTCTGTTATGAAAAAAGTGTGAATAGGAGTTTTCGAGTTCAATTCATTTTTGCGTTAGGTACTTTCCATGAAAGAAAGGTATCTGCTGAAATGGATGCAATTCTTTATGAAAATACCATTTTGAAGAAATGGAGGAGATGAATTGTAAAATCTGATGACGCTGAAGTTAATAATGTCGATACAGTAAGAATCGATTGCTATCTCAAAATGAAAGCGCTGAAAAAGAATAAACTAAATAATTGGTATTTCCTCCATTCGTAGAGAAATAATTTTCGCCTTTCATTGGGTGGTATGCAACATTATTAACATCTAGGTAAAAATAATAGACGATGAGTCGATTTTAGCTTCCTCCCCCACTACTCTGAAATTCAAAACGATTCCCACAAAACGACTGAGACATCTATTTTTAATTCCAGAGTAGGAAATATTTTAGAAAAAGTAAAATTCCTAATTAAAAAGATTACCTACATCGATAAAGCAAATCATAGAATTTATTTATGTATACATACATAATAATTGACGCCATGTACAGCCTTTTGAGTGGAGGCGTTTATGTGAGGGTCTGGGTAAATTGAGGAAATTGCGAAGCAGAGTGAGGTAAATTGTAGACACTTCATTATATTCGTGATTTTTACTGAGCTATAATTGTTTTTATTGAATATTTTTATTTTAGTGGCAGGGGAGAGAACTATGGTCAAATTTTAGAACATAAGTTGCTTGCTATAAAGGACGACAGGAAGGTTTGAAAGTCAGAAGAGAGAATTTCGGTAAGAGAAGAAGAGTGCATCATCTTACTACCTTCATTTTCTCCCAATGTAATAACAAATTATTACACGAGTATTCACTTATAGTATTCGTTGAAATACATGAAAAATTGATGTTTTTGAAAAAAAATTGTAGATGGTTACGGATATTTTTTCTTATTTGGTCTTATTATTAAGAAAAATGAATATAGCCTCTTGAATACAAACAAGTACATGTATAAATATTTTTTAATAAACAAATTTTTATATATAAAATATTAAATGAACAATTATTTGTCTGGAACAAAAAAAAGCTCCCTTGACATAACACGATGCAAGTAGCTGTGATGCCCTCATACAGATTTCTTCTAAATACAAAAATAAATATAACAATTTTTAGTGTAAAAAATAATATTATAATAAATATGTTTCATGGGTACAAAAAATTTTAAAAATGTTTCACACTTAATAAATAACCAAAATTTACTTTCTTGATCAGCAGTATTATTATTTATTATTGAATAATTTCGAGACGAAAATTATTCAATTTGGTAAAAGTTTAGGTTGCTTGATATGACCTGTTAACAATATAAGACCAGATTCTCGATGTATTAAAAAGAACGTAAATGGTTTATTAAAAACTAATTTTTTCTTAGCTTCTCTTTTCTGTCTGCTTTGTCCACCAGCGGTATTTTTTCCATCTGAAATAGCAAATTGAGAATCATTTAATTATTCAAATCAATAAATGGCTATTTCCATTATACACATTATTTCACTAATAAATTTACCATATTTAGTAGAAAAAGAACCGATAGAATTTAACGCGGTGAAACTAGTGGAGAAAAATGCGTTTTGTTTTATCGACTGCACAAACACATCTTGTTTCTTTTTATCGGCAGTTGCATTCGGACTAAAAGCGGAAACAATTCCCAAAAGTTTGAGCATACTGGTGAATTCTAAATTATTAGATACGGCGGATAGCTGAGGAATTAAAATTTGCGTTTCTTGTTCAGGTAACGAGTCTAACACGTCGAAGAAATTTTCTTGGAATAATTTCCTTTGTAAATTACCAATTCCATTGACGTCTTCACTCATTAAAAGCAACAAACTGACTTTTTTATTCTGAAAAAATAATGCAAATGAATACGAAGGATTCAATTATAATATAAAAATTAAGACAATATGTACCTCAAATAGTAATTCAGCTCCTTGACAATCGAGCTTAGGTAAATATCCAGCTTTGAAAAACCCAATAAAAGGAATCATAGGAACATTGACGGTTTTATTAAAACTCGTATAGAACGTATCCGAAGCTGAATACGATAGATAGGTAAAAACCACTAATTTTTGGTAATCTCTCCAATGACTCATGATACCAGTATCGGTTCTTAATTCTAAAATTTGGGCTGAAAAATATTTTTTAAATCGACCAAAAATACGTAGTCTCTTAGAACATTCATTATCAACTATCCACTCGTATTTGCTTCCATACCAGTAGTGAAATTTCTGGTTAATGAACTATTATGAGTAATATCCACCGAATAAGTGGTTGATAAGTGTTCCACAAAAGGTGCTGGAAACATTTTCGAAGTAGCTAAGAAAGCTTTGTTATACGATCCCGCTAATTCATCGTTTGATGATACTTGCTGCAAAAAAAATCACATCAATATTTCATACATTACAATACGAGTAATTACATAACGTATACGTTAATTACAACTGGTCAAATGGGTAACCCATACGATAGTATACAATTAGAATAAGGATACAATAGGTAGCAAAGTATCACTTTAAAATCGTGAAGTATTGTCTTGAAACCAGTTCTTAACTGTTGCCTAGCGGGTTTCGACTGCAGTTTAAACAATTTGGTAATTTCATCGAACGATTCGCCGTGTACGCAATCCAGAGTAATCACCAGACTGGTCGCTAATCCGAACGGAGCTAATACTAGGTTGGTAAAATTAGCAGAAAAGGTCTAAAACAATCGATTAAATATTTTAGGTATAAACTATGTAATCATAATTTACATTGTTGAAAAAAAAAACTTTTCTTTTCACCTGAAATAACGGAGGAACCAGACTATTAGTGAATCGTACGACAGCCGCGATATTCTCATCTTTAGGAACGGTTGCCGAATAAATGTGACACACATTACATAATAATAATAATATTATGCTCGGCGAATTTTTGTGCCACGCTGAAATACATAAACACAAAAAATACCAATGAAGTAACACGCTTTGTCAACTCTTACTTTTACTCGAGTGAAAATATTTTTAAAATAAATATTTGAAATTTTTTTGGCCTGATGAAATTTATTTACAATAAGCATTCAGTAAACATTTTTACCTTTAGTGATCGCAAAATATTAATGTATCGATTGACTCGATGAACTTTCACTTATTTACATCCAATACAAATGTACACATTAGGTACCTACACGAATGTAAAATCACGAACTTCATTTAAACAGAATGCAACTAATCTTAATCACGTTGCCGGTTGCGAAATTCGAATTAATGCGTTAAAAAAACCGGATTTAGACGTTTGCGATTCAGGATATTAAACGAAACAAAAGATTCGAGAAAACAGCGTATGTCATCGTAATCTATAAAAAATTACGATAATTTGTTGATGATGCATTGATGAAGAATTACGTAATGAAAATATTATCTTCGGTATCACTTCTGTATTTCAATTTTTGTACGGTGCTGGAACCTAACTACCCACACAATCTTGAAATCCCAAAATTCAAACAGAAACAATTCAAATAGGTAATGTCCAAACTTTATTTAAAAAAAAAAAAAAAAAAGAAGGTTGCAATACAATAGTTAGGTAATTATTTTTCATATTTTTTTCATATTCTACGTAAATTTATTACTAAATTTTTATTATTTATAATCATTTATTTTTATTTTCAATTCAAATTTCTTCATAAATTCTTTCAAAAACTTCAAAAGTTTCCTCTTTAATCATTCAATTTGAATAAATTTATGCCCAAAGATCAAAGTAAAATGATGAATAATTTTCACTAATATACTTGGAGTTTTGAACAAATTTGAAAATTTCAAAAATAAAAATTTACCTGATTTTATTTCCATGTCACTGGCGCACGCTCAACACTAAACACGTTGAATAAATTCATGAATGAAAAGAGCAATCACCAACCATACAACTTCCCACAACGGTTGATGTTTACTGACCAGTTTATTATTACAACATGCACCGTTTTAATGTTCGGTGGTAATTAGATTACTTTCCATCACATTACACACTTCCATAATGCTAACCGATTTATGTCGCGTTAATTTTACCTGAACAATAATTCATGTTTACATGCGATGAGTTATTCTCAATTTCCCACTCTTCTCCCACCAATTTTTTCTTAATGCTTCAATACATACTCAATAGAGATCATTTATTTTTTTATTTCTTATAAAAACACTCGAAAAAGCTAAAAAGAAAAACTTGAAAAAATACAAAGGAATAAATTAATTTCTTTTTCTCAACTAAACTATAACATAAATCTTCACGTTTTCCATTTTGGACCCTGAAACGATAATAATAACGAATGATTAGGACTAAAAATAATAACAAAAACATTTTGCGTTTAAAAATCAATTATTTAATAATTTTAATACCATAGTTTGCAAAATATTCTCAGCATATATATAGTCCGCTGATGTGGGATCAAGTGTAACATTAATTTTTGAATTTTTCAACATATAAGTAAAAATGAAGTATATAATTTATGCACTTGTAAATAGTGAAGTATGCAAAATTACGAGTTAATGAAATTCAAAATACGCAATAAATATGTATTTAAGAAAATTTAGATATAGAATTTGTTCAATGTTCACAGCATAACTTTTTTTTTTAAAATTGAAAAATTTGTTTGAAACAAAACAAAAATAATGATTTTTTTGTTTCAGTAAAAAGAGATTGAAAAAATTTATTTTAATTTTCTTTTTTATTTGGACACATCATTTTTTTCTCAGCTTGACATTAATCTAAAAAAAGAAAAGAAAAAGAAAAAAGATCATTGAAAAATCTGAAGACGCTAACACAAAGAAAAAAAAATGGTTTATTGAAAAATAATTCTAGAAAACGTAAGTTTTTCCTTTTTCTTTTTTCTTTCAATAAAAATATGATAAGTCAACAAAAATTATATGTTTTTGAGCATTCAATATTCACTCATTATTGGTAAAATAGGTACAAAATATGAATTTTTGATGAAACATGCAAAAATATTAATTTTAAAATTTGGTTTACGAATCCACAGTGACTTGAAGCGAATGACTACTTCTCATTAACTCAATCAATTTGATGTAAAAAAAAAAAAATACAAAATTCATACAGTACGTTTGCCAGCTTTACATAATCATAAGAAATCTAACTATAACCCTGAGTATTTATCGACAAAATGTTCCAAAACAATAACATTGCTTTAGGTAACCACTTAAAAAATAAGCAAATTTTTGAAATACAAACTGATTTGAAAATTACCAAATTTTAAAGATAAATTAAAAATGTTTTTGTTTATTTTTCACTTTTTACATGCCTCTCAACATATTATTGTTTGAAAATAAAATGCAATTTTATAAAAAAAATTCTAATTACGTTTTTGTACAATTTTACTAACAAGTTTTGAAAATATTTTTGTTTATTTAATTATTTTTTGATTATTAAACAGGTTGAAAGACATTCTTACAAAGCGAAACGCAAGACCAATGATGTCGATATAAACAATCAATTTCTTGAGACATAAAAACAGTGAACAATCCCCATTAACATTTTGGGGAAATCGTACATATGTCCTTTCAACACATTAATTTTTGTCAATAACTGCCGTTCGAGAAAAATAAATAAGCATCTAAGGTTGAAGTAAATCTAGTTCGGTGAGGCCCTTAAATCTATTACTGTTGTTTATTTTGAAAACTTCCCTCACAATTCACGTGCATGTAGTTGATACAAAAGTAAGATAAATGTATTTTTTACATTAGCTGCAAATTATGTCTATTAAGTACACAAAATGTGTAAATTATTGAGTAATGTAGAATCGGTAATTTATATTATAAGGTAACTAAATTTTTACGCAAAATTCATAGAAATTGTCAAAAAGGCTTATAAATGGACTTAAGTACCCATAAGAGGGTAACGATAGCAACTGCACCTCAGCACCCCAGCCAGTTCCTGCCTGACTTGTCGACAGCTTTACCTCTATTACAACACAATGCCTGCCCAGTTTCTTGGCTACTTCGATTTTCTTGTCGAAATCCAAAATCATTAAAATATTATCAATGAACGAATTACTCGCGCCACATTTCTGCAACTCATCCAGCAATTTGCCTATTGGTAAATTCGTACTTAATTTCTTTCCTCCGACCCAACCCTAAAAATGTAAACACATAGTTATTTCACAGTTCGCCAAACAAACTAGTATTCTTCGAGATCATTCGTACTTTAACAACAAGAAGTTGTTCTATGACTTCCCACTGTTTCAGTTCAGCATTAGCACGAATGATAGCCATAAGAGATAGCTTCTCCGGAATTCCTAAACCTCTGGATAAATAATTCTGCTGAGATTCCATTTTACTACAGTCACCGGTTAATGGTATGGATAATTTACGGACACAACTTAATTTCAACGTTTGCACAGGAGATTCTCCAATAATGCTTTGGTCTCCGGTTATCTTACTAGCAGAAATTTGCCATTCTGAGAGCAAAAGGAAATGAATATAGTTTGTATAAGAAACTATCGATTCTAAATATTCGAAGAAATTTCATCGTACCGACTAGCTTGGAGTAGTTATCGATTATTTTATAATCTGCCGGGTCTACCGACGGGTTTCTTAATAATAAACGTAATCTTTGTTGTAATCTGTGTGGGTTTTGACTAGCCACAGTGAGATACTTCATCTGTATTTAAAATATTATAATTTTCAGTGTGTTCTTTTATCTTGAACCGTGTGTAAAAAAGGATTTTCCATTAATATTCTTACCACAGCTTCTCTATTTTTTCCAAGAACTCTGTAAAATCATCGTAATTACCAGATAAGCGGAGAAATTTTTCATTTTTGTATTTTTGGTAAATTTACTCACTCTAAGATATCGTTTAATTCTTGCATTTGTCTGCGTGTATACAAATAATGCACATAATGTGAAGCAGCAACGGGGAAGTCGATCAACAGTTGTCGGAATAAACTAGCTTTAAGCGTTTTCGATAAAAACACTACAACCTTTTCGGAAATATTTTACTGATAGATACAAAATACTTGTAAAACAATTTCAATCGATATTCATCACTTACTGCTAATATAGCATCTCCATCAGCTGATTTTATAGCACAAGTAAGCAATTGTTTTTTACTGCTTAACGAACGATACAATTCCAGCGAATATGGTTGACCTAATAAAATTTTATTAATTGTTTCTTGCACACTTGGAGGTGACCATCGTTCCTATACAATGAAATGATGAATTTTATCGATTCCTGCTCTCTAAACTTATTACTAAAAAAAATATACCTTTAATTTTCTTCTTAATAAACGAATTTCTTCTTGTGGAGGCAAGTTGTCTGATAGAACGAATTCACTTCTTTCATTTTCGCTATCTAAAACTATACCAAAACAAAAATGTGTAAACTTATTTCAACATCTGGATATCGATAGTTTTGAAGGTATACTCACTGCAGTTGATGCTTTGCTCCGACAGATAATTCGTAATGGATTCAATTTGAAAACTTTGGGTGGAATTGGACGAATAATTGGTCAATTCGGCTAAACAAAATAATGTAGTAATAATATGATAAAAATAAAATGCTCAACACGAATTATAAATTTTCAACTACCTTGATTTCCTCTCGAGCTTGACACATCGAGTATATGCTGTGATAATGGATCCTCGGTCTCATTCTGTAATGAAACAAATCGTTGGTAATTCACGAAAATTGTAATTATATGCGGAGCTAATGTCCACAAAGAAATTAACCTTTAAAAACCAACATTTTGAAAATGACACGTATCAAGCTCATTAAATGTATGTTATGATCAGAATTCAAATGAATATTGATTTCAAAATAGAAGAGAATGTATGAAATACTAAGTGAATTTAGACCACTCAAGATTTTGAGCCAAGTTTTCACTCTTAGTCTAATTATGGAACTTGAGCTTATACTCACATCTTCATCGTCAAAGGTATTGAATTTATGTACAGCAGTTTCACTCCAGTACTCGTCATTTTCTGACGAATTCATGTTGAACTAATTAATTCCATTTAAATGTATCTTCATCTGGTATAAACAAACTTGTTGCTGATGCAGGAATTTCTAGACCAGAGTAACATTCCGCAGATTCCGATTCGCGACAGTTTGATAATAACTGATAACAGAGCGTCCTTGGATCTTCGTGTATTGTTATTTAACAACCTAATAATTAAAATAATATTCATTTTCAGTGCAATTGATGGGCAATTGAGATACTATGTAATGTTAAGATTGGAAATTTAATAAAATTTAGAGAAATGAAACCTAGGCAGTGCGTAATTTGTAGAAGAGAATCGGATTTATTCAGGTAATTATATAAACTCACATTTACATGTATTTCTGTAAAGTTGAAACTGGAATTCTTGTTTCAGCTTTCCTAAAAATGAATCACAAAGGAAGAAATGGGCTGATGAGTTGAAGATAGATTTCAATTCCATAAAGCTTAGTATGGATAAAGTTTGTAAAGCTCATTTTTCTGCTGAACAATTCAAATACAATAGCCAGAAACGTTTGAAGACCGATGCTGTTCCATCATTGCACGTGTTAGTACTCTTTTCTCGTAGTTGGTAGCTGCATTTTCAGCTTAAAAACGATATTTCATTTGTATCTCCCTTCACCCTATTATACTTCATATAAATTCTTATGTGTATTTTCAGTATTGATGACAGTGAGCAGATCACCGTAAAAAATGAGTGTACCCCTGAAATTCAAGAAAATGATGAGAATCGAAAACATATGTACATCTTATGCGGATTCGTGTCGGCGTCTTGTTTTTATCGGTATATTGAATTTGAAGTTGGCGTTTTCCTATATGGATAATTTTCACTATTCAAAGGCTCATTGTCCATTAATTTCCAAAGTTTTCCAAAAAACCCACTTTTAAGGAAGCAGTGGGCAACATTTTGTGAAATGTCACCTGTTGAAGTGAAAGACTACCATCGTTTATGCAATAAGCACTTCCACATTAAAAATAAATCTGATAAAATCCCCACTTTGTATCCAAGAGAATACAGTAGTAAGTAGAATGCATCTAATATGTACTATGATCATATCACAGTAACTATAAACTTATTATTTGCCATTTTCAGAAAACAAAGAGCCTGTGCAAAATAGCATCATTGATATAAATGGTAGAAATGATATAGAACCCGAAGGTGAAAATATCATGAGTGAATGTGATGATGTGCACAATTCTGAAAATATATGTGAAACCTTCACTCAAGGTATTAAAATTACTTCAAATTTACAGTTTATAAAATTAACCTTTCAACTCATATTTCTCCTCTTGCAATAGAATCGAAAACTCCTTTCATTTACTTCAGACGTTATGGCGACATAACTGAAAAAGATGTTGCCACTCCGAGGAGAGCGGCTTTGGCCCTGCGGATGGGCAAATCAGAGTTAGTTAAATGCCGCAAGAAAATTAAATTAGTTCAAACAGAGAACTATAAACTGAAATTGAAAATTTCAAGTCTGCAGAAACGATTAGTAGATCTAGAGAAAATCAATCTTATCTCTCAAAGTGAGCTGTTCTAAATATTCTGATATTTTTTTTTTCTCGATTACATCCATCCAGAAGTCCAGCACCTATGACGGATTTTAAACTGTAACTTATTTAATGATATAATTTCGAATAACAAGTTGAATTTATTCTTCATCAACATTTTTTTGAATTTCATATGTATAGTAAAATTATATGACTATTTAATTTTGAAAGTAGGCTGCGTCCATTTTGTGGTATGTTACATCAATTGAATAAGTATTGTACCTAATTATATTAATATATCCTGTACAAATTTTCAATAAATAAACGCGTTCGAATTTTGAATTATTTTCTTTAATCTTACATTAGAATGCTATTCCCGATTTCATGAAAGATGCGATTGTACAAATGCTGCTGCGGAAGTTGAGTGAATTCGATCCTTGAATAACTCATACATGATGCTTCGTCAAGAGCTAATTTTGCATATGGAACTGAAAATTTTAAGCCGTGGTTTGTGCATTCAGTTACAAATGAGCGCTTATTTACCTTCTTTGATTCATGTCACATGTTGAAACTAGTACGAAATACCCTTAGCGAAAAGGGTTCTTATTTCTATTTAGAATTTTAATTCTGCTCTATCATTGGAACCTTGCAGTAATTTAATTGTAGACAATGGCAATTTATTCAACACCAAAAGAATATGATTTCAAAAAAAAAAAAATTCAAGCGATGAATAAGTTACTCATTTTACATCTGAGGCAAAGAATAAAAATATGTTGTAGGATAAGTACCCGCGCCTATAAGGTTTTGGCTTCAAATAAATAGGCAAGTTATTCAATACTTGAAGCAAATTTCATAAAAATAATTTAGATAACAAATTAGTTGACTTTTTGATTTTTTTGTGTTGAACAGACTTTTTTTTTTATATAATTAAAATTTAATTTTAATTAATTAACTCATCCCGTGCCAATCGAAGAGAGGAAATCTCTATATATGGTTTGCGCATAGATCATGCAAAAATCACACATTCATATGTCTTCGATAAAAATCCCCAACCTATCTTTTCTAGGTGTTCTGTTTCAGTCACAATTTATCATATCCTCATTGACTGTCCAAAATACCATTATCAACGATCCACTCATAATTTTATCACATCACTAATTAATCTTCTCTGCAATATAGTCCTACTACTATAACTGACTTATTTAAATTCCTTCATAACACCGGTATTCTCTCCCTCAACTTTAGTTCTTTGTTCCATCCCTCTGGCCTATTGCGGTTTATGACATCTTAACGGAGTAAAGTAAAAAGTAAGTAAGAAGTATTAATAAATTTAAATTATTAAAAAAATTTAGAATGAAACCCATATAAAAATTACATCCAGGTATTCAATTTGAAAAAAAATCAAATAAATTCAAATAAATTATTTGCAAAACAGTTGCTTACAAATTCATCTTCGTACTTGTTACCTTAGAGTATAAGCCATTACATTATTCTGATGAAATTATTTTCTTCCGGCTTTGAATAAATTGCCTGTTTATAAATAAAGGCACCAAGTTGAGATTTGCTGTCAAGTAACTTGCCTATTTCAATTTGAAAACATCTCAATACTTTTATATCAAATGTAGGTCACTTATTCACCAATAAATCGCAACTCAATGATTTTAATTTAAAACTAGGAAAACTAATGAACACAAAATAATAATTCAAGAGTTTGTACTCCGTGAACATTTACCCCATGATTTCCTATCTTTATATTGTTGCAGAAGAACAACTATGATTGTGTAGTAACGTGTCTTCGAGAATATTTCCTTATATAATGAAAAAAAAAAAATTTGAAGACCGCGTCATCTCCAACACCTCTTTTCAAATCAGGTAGCTGTAATAGCCTTCAAGTCCTTCAGAAATATGGCTAAAAATTTATTTTTGATATGAAAATGTGGTAAGTTATAGAATACTAGGCTGTTTTTTATTTCGACGATATTTATTAGTATTTTTTACAACACATATTCAAAAGAAAACCAGTTGATTTGGCTTGATCGCTTTTCATAGGCCAAAACAAAAATTTTTCGATGATAAGAAAGTGTGAATTTACAACGAAATTCTTGGGTAAGAAACTCAAACCTAAGTTGCATTGTTGTTTGAAGCAAGGTCTGATTAATATTTATGCATTTATTTTGTGTAAAGAAAGAAAAGCTTTTTATTTCATGTTAATCATAAAAAATTTCCAGTATGTGAAAAAATGAGGAAGGAAATTAATACAAACAATAAAAGATTTTATTAAAAAAAAATCAAATAAATATTGTAAAACAACGTATGTAGGTAAAATTCATTAAACTTAGTTACAATGATCACTTAGAAAATAAACGAGGAAACAGGGAAAAAAACTTTCTTAAAACAATAAATTAAGAGTTAGTAACAAATACAAATCACACAACAACAAAATACAAAAACAAAAACTCGCTCGCTTCACTCTTCATCAGAATCTTCACCTGGTTTCTTAATAACCTTGAGTTCTTCAGCTTTCTTCAAACATTTTTCGGCAGCTTCTCTAACTTTATCTTTACCATCTTCGTGGATAATCGACAAAGCCATCAAAATTTCCATTACTTGCGAGCTCATTAATTCTTCGGCATTATCTTTCTTACTCATTACGATATTTTGAACAATGGCTATAGCTCGAAGCTGCACATCGGAATCCGGATGGGCTAAAATTTGTCGGAAAATTTCCAGCCAGTCTTTAACTTTTAATATTTTATCACAACATTTTTCACTGCTCGCGGTCAAAATAGCGGTAGCACCGGCAGCAGCTTTACACGTTTCTGTATCTTCATCGCCGCATAATAAAAATACGAATTTAAATTTATCATTATCACCTTCATATTGCTTCACTAACAT
Source organism: Phenacoccus solenopsis (assembly GCA_009761765.1). NCBI lineage: Eukaryota > Metazoa > Arthropoda > Insecta > Hemiptera > Pseudococcidae > Phenacoccus > Phenacoccus solenopsis. The sequence continues at coordinate 15,149,164 of CM019752.1, forward strand.
CGGCGACATGGCTAAGTTCGTTATACATTGGGTGGCAGCTCTACGTAACATCACGTGATCTTCGTACATATAACTTTCGATTTTCGAGACGCCTTTTTCGCTGAAAATATGTTCGCGTACTTTTTCCCCAATGCTGGCCAAATTACAAAGAGCTAGTAATGCTTCAAAATTCATCAAAGCCGGACAATCAGGGTGTAAAAGAAGGAGCAAAGGACGTACCACTTCGATGCATCTTTGACCGGGGAAGGCGACCGAAGGATCCATTGTGATTCCGATGCGAGCTAGAGCTTGAGCAGCGTGCTTTTTCCGTTGTCTGTGCCTTCGAGGGCCATAGGAATTAATACTTTGACGCCACCTTGTTGGACGACCAACCCTCGTAGATCTTGCTGACTGCAGAGAGCGTTGAAAACACGACATATCAGCTCTTTGCAGTTTTCGCTGTCGACTTTCGATAACGAAACTAGGGCGCTGGTTAGGCCCAGTTTACCCAATACGTTGATACGTTTAATGATGAAATCTTCGTCGTCGAATTCGTGCTCTTCGGGTATATGACGTTTGGCGAATTTTGCCAGCTCTATCATCTCCGGTAGAATTTCCTTTTTTTCGTACGCGTTACATAAATTTACGAAAACATTGACGATCGCGTAAATAGCCGATGTATCGATGTTAGATTTGGCAACATCGATGAGCGCTCTAATAGCTTGTTCGTCTTCAATGAGCATTTCTTTAACTTCGGCGTCGAAACTCAAAAATGAAAATCCTTCGGCTGCCCATCGCTTGGTATCTTTATCTTTACTTCTGATTAGAAATTTCTTACAAGCTTCGGCCATCTTCTTAGTCGAACCATCGGCGAATAAACGTACCGAAGCATCGGTACCACCTGCGCAAGCTGTTTTACATAAACCTACCAGAGCTCTAATCCGCACAGCTCGTCTTTCGAGTCGTATAATTTTTTCAAAATGTTCACACCGCTTTGAACGACGAACTGAGCTCTGTCTTGTTTCGTGATCGCTTGTACTATGCATTCGCAAGCTACTTTTTGTTGTATTGGATCATCGGAACCGGCCATCGATAAAATCATTTCCATGACGCCATCTTTACCCATGACAAAATTACCCACTTCTAATGGTCCAATTAATAACACAGTCAGAGCTACGACCACTCTAATTTTAGACTCGTCGTCCGGCGTGATAATTTTACTTTTGATATAATCGTTGATATTTTCGATGTAATCTTTTTTCGCTTGATCGTAATACATGTTTTCATAGATACGAGCTAAACAAGCCGCCACCATGGCTTTCGTCGATTCCGTGATATTCATAGACGATTCGTATTTAAAATCGGATAATTCGCTGGCAACTTCCATCAATCTTTGTAAGCCCTTGATCTCTATCAACTGCATAGCCCAGTTGATCGCTTTGTAATGAACGTTTCTGGTAATCAATTGTAATATAGCATCTCTACCGATACCAGTGATTGATCTACTGTTGCAAGCGTATACCAAGCATGTTAGTATGGTATCGATTTCTTTTTTATTTTGTTCGCAAGCTTCGGTAGAAGGGAATGAGTCTTTTTTACCGTCTAATCCGCTTAACGAATTTATAATTGTTTGTACTACTTTCTGACACGCTTGCACTTCTGATTCTTCTTTACGATTTAGTAGGTCAATGAACCAAGGTATGCCGAGTGAACTCACTATGCTCTTCGTCCTTGTCATGTTGTTCTTACATAACTCGTCTAAAATGTAAAACATGTGGATACGTATTTCGGAATTTTTCTCGGTTTTCAACGCTTTGTAAATATTATCGACGACGTTTGCTTCGAACAACGCTTTAGCACCGCTTGATTCACGAGCCAATACTAAAATATTACTGGTGGCTGTTTCTCTTGCTTTCATCTTCGTCAAAGTTAAACGCGTATTTGAACATCTGACTGATTTTATTATTAATTTCAGAATTCTGTCGAGCATATTCTTGGACTTTTTGATACAAACGGGCTAACACAGGCTGAATATCTTTATTACCTACAAAACCATAATTATCATTAGACTCGAAACTTGGATAAAGAATCAATATTTATATCGAAATTATTACCTGGATCGACTAAAAGTACATGACGAGCGTCTCGATAAGCTTCTTCGAAACGATTCAACCGTTCTAGAGCCTGACATCGTCTATACAAAGCTTTAGGATCATTCGGGGATGAATCTAACACCTTTGTTGTGTCCGTAATAACATCTTCATAGCGTTCCAGCTTCAATAACGCAGCTGCTCGATTTTTTAATGATGTAAGAGTATCTGTGTTCGATTTACTCACTTTCAGAGCTTTTGTGTATAGCTGCAAAGCGTGCTCCCATTCTTTGTTTTTGAACGCCGCATTGCCTTCTTCTTTCAGCTGGTCGAAACTTTTTTCCGGCGAATTCTCCTCTGGTTTCATCACGAAAAGTAACTGTGAAGTACAAGTTTTCAACGTTCGTTAAGTAATAATCGCGTATAACGAATCATTCAATTTGCAAATAATTACCGAACTTTATAGGTGTAGTTTTCTAAATTTAGATATTCTAGATTTTTCATTCATCACAAGCGGCATGAAAAATAAAACGAATTGCGAACTTGCCAAAAATTCAGATCGAACTTGTGAAAACACTCGATGACTCGAAGCTGAAAGTTGATAACGCTCATAAGACTGCCATGTGAGTAATCAGTTCCCTCTTTACCCCTTTGGTACGTTAGTAAATATAAGCGCGCATGCGTCTATCGTTTGTAGCACTTTACACCTTGAGTTATGTCGAAAGAATGCGCCATATTGGTTCATAAGCTTTTATCATAAAACAGAATTTATGAAGAAACAATGATTTTCCTTCAAAAATAAATATTATGTTCGTCGCTTTAGTTCTCGAGATATTAAGCCTCAAAAATCTTGGAATTTGAGTATCGAATCGAAAAACGAATGAATTATTATTTTTTCTAGGGTTGCTAAAACCGTTTTTTTTTAATAAAAAACAAAAAACCGTTTTTTATTGTTTTAAAACAGATTTTTCGTTTCAAAACAAAAAACCTTCATGAAAATAAAAAAACATGTTTAAAACATTGTTTAAATGTTAAAAACTAGTTTGAAGCATTTTTTTTTTTTTTTTTTAAGTTTTCAACTGTTTTAAATTTATAATGTTTACGCTCCTCATCGTAACTTCATAATTGAATATGAAAAAATTTAAGTTTTGCTTGAGAGCTACGAGCACGGAGATTGGAGAACCCAAGAAATCCCCATTCACTTAATTATCGTCCGTTATCATCTAACACCTGTCGCGAGTCGAGCAACGCGCTTTTACATAGGTGAAATACGATTTTCAACATTATTTTGAAGTTTGAACCTGTAATTTTCTATAAGATGGCAATTTAATAACTATATGGTGCCGCTGAAAATTTCGAGTAACGTGGATTTGAAGTTCTAAAAATTGACACTTCCAAAACATACTCACGCGCGAGAAAACTAGAAATGGCATAAAATGGCGGTCCATTATACCCATAGTTATAGTTCTCTAATCATGGCGGTATAAGTAAAAGCAAAAGGTCAACAAACAAAGAAGAATCGAAACATCGAAATCGTTTATTTTGTTTCTCTATTCGGTTATTTTTCAAACTGAACTTTCTCTGCTGGTGTTGACGAAAAACTTTAATTTCGGCTTCGTGTTATTATTTTACTACTTCACTATAAAACCTGTCATAATCTACAGCTGAACTTCCAACTTCTCAAGCATTTCTTCAATTTCAGTGGGTAAGATCATGATTTAAAGTAGTCTATCCTCACTAGCCTGTAACACTGTATTATAGACAAGAAGTGTTTTCATACTAAATTCTTAATGACCAATATACCTAATTGCTACCAATGATGAAATCGTAGTGCAGTTGATGGGCAACATTCCTTACCTTATATCTTGCTTAATTATTCGTTTCTTTCCCTCCCTCTTCTCATTTTTTTCTCCTACATAACTTCCGTTTTTGTTGGTGGTAGAAAATGTGGTAGTTGATACGTCGTAAGTTACCTGGGTAAACAAATCCATCGTGGAGTAAGTACTGTAAGTATTGGTATATAATTGTCACAGATTTTTGTCACCTTTTCCTTATAATTTGTTGCCTACATGAGAACTGTGTATACATAAACTGAAGTAGCAGTTTTCTGAGCCAAAAATGTATTTATAATCAAAACAAAAGCTATATATACCTCATATATTTGCTTTCATTTTAGGCTATTAAAATGCCGACATGGAACCAAATTCAATCTCAGTTAAAAAATCCAAACAATCCGGTTGTTTTCCTCGATGTTAGCGTCGGAGCTACGGTAATTATAATTTTAATACTGAAAGAGCTTCTTTCTTTAGTATAATTTTCAACTCACTTTTTATGCAGGAAATTGGACGCATGATCATCGAATTATACGCCGATGTAGTACCAAAAACGTGTGAAAATTTCAGGCAATTCTGTACCGGCGAATACAAGTCCAATGGTATACCAATGGGGTATAAAGGGTGTACTTTTCATCGTGTAATCAAAGATTTCATGATACAAGGCGGAGATTTTATTAATGTAAATTACATCAATACAAAAATACTTATACCTAAGTTCGCTACAAATATTAATTTTCACTCTTCAATTGATCCAGGGAGACGGTACCGGTTCAGTTAGTATTTACGGTGGTCATCAATTCGCCGATGAAAATTTCAACATCAACCACGACGCTCCTGGACTGCTTGCTATGGTGATTAACCTTGAAATAAATCTATTCCCAATTCTTACCCGCATAATTCAAATTTTTATTCAAAATTCCAGGCTAACAGTGGTAAAGATACCAACGGTTGTCAGTTTTACATAACTTGCACAAATTGCAACTTCTTAGATGGCAAACACGTCGTATTCGGTCGAGTAATAGATGGTCTACTAGTAGTCAGGAAGATCGAAAATGTCCCCATCGGCCCTAACAACAAGCCCAAAATACCGGTTTTAATTTCACAATGTGGCCAGATGTGATTCTACAGCTTGGAAATCGTCTTTAAAATCATCCCCGTCTCGGTTCTGTCTTCGTACGTTGAAGGAAGGCGCAAAAGACCTTTATGGTTAACCGAGTGTTCGTTTGACATCATTGTTGATTTTCAATCCATCTCTAATGGATTAATATTGTGATATTATATTTTAAGCATGTATAAAAAAAGGAAAAAACAGCGAATAAAAAAATCATATTTTTATTTATTGTTATCTTTTTTAATATTTTGTATAAAAAGGTATTGTTAGAAAACTATAGTGAACGGTAATGACAATACGTTATGAATTGATGTCGATAATACGTAATCAACCGTATAAATAATACTTTCTACGTAGATCACTGGGTTGTAGTTGAATTAGAGAGGGTTGCATTCAAACCAGAAAGGGGATTCATATGCGGGAAATGTTGCTGAATGATTTCGTCTATACTCGTGTAAGCTCCGGTGATGAATCCGAGGATACCGAATGCGATGATTAAAATATTCTTTAAGATCACAAACCACGATGTGCGACCGGGTTCCACTTGATATGTGATAAGTTCGATAATAGAAGGGAAAATTAATCCTAGCATCGATAGGCATACAGCTCCGATCAATGAAATGAATGGTCCTAATTCTGGCACCAACACAGCGATGATAACTGAAACACAAACATCGTAGAATTTTATCATCGTGTTACTCAACGTAACATTGACATGACCGTGCAATTAGGAAATACCTCTTACCTGTACAAATAACCAAGAATATCCTCAAACATCTTTCATATGCAATGTGATTCGATGTAAACCTGTGTTTAACTGATTTCCAAATAATTTCCATTGGTACGTAAAATTGTAAACTGTATGTAATGAAGATAGCAACAGCAATCATTACTTTAACGGATTGCGCGAGACTGTAATTCCAAAATAAATATTCAAGTTCTATCCACGTACACCAAATCGACAAAAACCGTAGAAATATATTTCCTTACATTTGCTCCCGCGGTAAATTTAACGTGATACTGCCTTGCACACTATTGCCGAATTTCAAATATCCGAAAAATCCAAAACCAGTATATAAACTAACAACCATAAACATGCCGATATTCAAAACACCGGGACATCCTAAAAAGCTCCTTGGTGTTTTCATATTGTTCTCCAAAGGCATCACCTGAGTAAATGTCAATAATCGTTAATTCTTTTTATACCAAATCATAAGAAATTTATTCACAATTCCACTCACAACTCCAATCCCTTCGAGGGCAAATATAGCAGTGCCGAAGAACAGGGGTAGACAATGCCAGTCTGCCATCACAGGTCTTGTTTCAACGGCTGGTAGATCTTCGAAAATGTAATAAAATGTAATACACATAGCTGCTGCGGTCAACGCATTGGCAATCATCGAAAATGGCGCGAGGAACTTCAAGTTTCGAATTAAATTTAATAAAAGTAACGGAATCAACAACATAAACATCCACAAACTAACGTCAAATTCGTATCCGTACACATCAAAAACCTGTAATATAAAATAAATAATTATTTTTTCAAATGCACAATTTAAAAAAAAAAAAAAAGATGAATAAAAATGTACGCACTTGTTTTAAATTTTTTGCTACAAATACAACATAAACACAACAACAGCCTAGTAAATCAACCACCAGGAATAAATCGACGATTCCCCTGAAAAAAATTAAACAAAGTTAAAACTTCGAGTAAAGTATCGGTATGCTCGCTATTTTCTCGACGCTGTTAAAATTTCCAAATTTCACCCACGCCCAAGCTATTTGAAAGCGTTGATTTTTTTCATTAAAGAGCGAATTTCGCCTTCCATTGGTAATTAATACTTCGTTACATAAATCAGGTCAGGTAATCTTGTGGATGATAAAATACCTACATAATTCCCACAGCCAATTACAACAAAGCTGAGCACGATTACTTCGTTGGTTTCCCCCTTTGTAGTAAATTATTACGTATATACGATGGATTATTCACGAATTACCTCTATCTCATTTCATCGACTTTCTTTACCTATAATTTAACCACCCCTTCTCATCACAAACAGACCCTAATAAATACTTTGGTATCCGAGCATAATCGTTTTATGGAATACTTCATTTTCAACGTCTCCAAAGGTTACATAATAGCTTAGGTAATTATTGTGAAATTGTATACACAATCTAATAAAATCAATAAATCGTTTATGTACCTAGCGAAACCCGAATATTTTCGCAACGACGGTTTCCCCGTTAAAAATGCATTTTCTGCTACGTCAGCAAAAGTAAGAGAAGGAACTTTCATTCTTCGACATAATATGTATGAACATCTAACCTGAAAACAATTACAAGTGTCGTTTTAAAAACAATTTTACGCTATTTTTCTTCGTTATTATTTTCACGAAACGAATGTTCAACTTACCAAAACATGAATACAATATGTACAAATAAATCCTATTCCAAATGTTGCAAACAACCCAAATAATAACCCTGCGTTACGAAAAGCAAGTGGCATGGCCAATATGCCTGTGCCTAAGCTTCCTTTCAATAAGTGTATCAGCGTTTCGAAATTTCTGTAATAAAATAAATGATATTATCTTTCGATATAAACTTATATTAGTACAGCATTATATTATTACTATTATGATCACTGTGAAAAGTAACCTCTTTTTTTGGAGAGTCACCACGATTTTAACCTTCTCTACACGCATTCATTTTTTGAGAAATTAATTTTTTTCAGACTGTATACCAAAATATGAAAAATTCTCGATGGAAAAATACACTTACATATAGGGCCGCTGAGAGAGGGGGGAGGAGGGGAGAAAATTGCTCCGCACCCGGCCCATTAATTCGCCAAACGAAACTGTAGCATTCGCGGCTGCAGAAATTCGTAAAAAATCACAGAAGCCTCGAATTTACTTTTCCCTAGAGCCTCAATTGGCTCTCGACGGCCCTGCTTACATAGGTACTTCAAAAAAAAAAGAAATTCATCAAAGATCCTTTTTTTTTTTAATTATTAGGTATTATTATTGTTATTTCTTTATTTATTATATAATATTAATACTTGACTGGAATTTTTCATTTTTAAACATTTCTTCACGTTTGAGCAATTTTCATGTAGAATTTTCATTTTTTATGGCATAATTTTTGAATCATATTTTATGTTTTTCTAAATGGGTATTTCACTAATTTTTGAAACATTTATTTCTCAAATTTTCAACGTTTTTTAAATTGTTTTTTGTAAATTTTATGATTGCATTTTACAATTACACATTCTTCTAATTTATTGAATTTGTTTATTTCTTTCAGACTTTTTTCCTACTCATTTCATTCACTTTTGGGCATTTATTTTATTTACTCAATTTGTTATTTATTTTTTTATATTGAAAAAAATCTAAAATTTTCCGATTTGAAATTTTTTTCAAGCAAATATAAAAACGTATTGACTTTTACGGCCCACTCAAAACGTATAGACTTCAAGTAATCAGCTCTTTGAACCTACTTTCGGTGGCCTTGAAAAGTAATGATTTAGTTTCAATAAATTTAATCTTAATTGAAAAGTAAACCTTTTAACAAAAAATATACAGTAGATCTAATGAATGGATTTAATACGAAAGAAAAAATTTACAATATACGAAGATAGGTAAATAAATTCTCAATTGGTATCGAAATTTATTCATTCGAATTAAGTCAATATTTCAAAATCAAATAAAAAATGAATAAAATGTAAATCGAAGTCTTAGTTTAAACTGATCTTTCTATAGTGGAATTAAATTCATTTTATGCCGACACAAACATTTAATCAACAATTCACTAGTATGACAAATAAAAAGGATAAAAATTCTTCGTAAATTATGTCTCTAAAATTATACACGAAATGACAACGTGAGCTAAATTGCCTGACAATATACCACAATCTCAATTTTTTTTTGTGAGAATGCGAGCTCTGGTGTTCACATTAAAATGATGCACAAAGAAATATTTCGAAAACAGGTTCATTCGGGCCAAAAGTGAAAATGTTATGGCCCAAAAAAGGCATTTTCTGCTTTCTTATTCATTCGAATGCGCTCACAGTTGGTCCTTGAATTATGAATTACACTTACGTCGTGGAGTGCGGGACTCGTCTGTGTTGAAAAGGATCGTAACCACATTCTGTATCTGTGGCAGCCTCTGGTACGAGTGGAAGTGTCGATCCATTGCTTGTCGTCACAGGAACACCATTCGTTTGACATTTGTATCTAAACATAATTAATATTCATTTTAAAACTCATGTGAATGGACAGAAGTAGGATATTGTTATCGAAAACCCGTAAAAAAGATAAATAGCGTTATTTTACTCATTTACGGTTTTTAAAACAGGTTGCGACAGGGTTTAGAATGGAAATGATTGTTAAATTGAAAGGATAATATTTTTATAAGTAGATTTTTTAAACAAAAATTTTTAAAAATTCACACAAAATTAATTTAAAAAATTGATTAATTTGGGAACCATTATTTTTGGATTTTTTTCATTTTTGAATATCTTTTTATCCTTTGAGATTTCTCAATTTTTGAACATTTATATATTTGGATATTTTCATGTTTACGATTTTTAAAATTTTACATATTTTTTTCATTATTCAGATTCCTCATTCACCAAAACTTCAAATATTTTCACAAAATTATTCACTCGTATTCCCTATTACCTCGTATACGTTCGGCAAATCATCATAAGCAAAATAAAAAGATTTAAAATTTCAAATTGGAAGAAATGGAGTGTAACTTCATAATCAATGATGTTATTAGAAATTAACAAAAAAAAAACAAAAACTTGTTCGATAAATTCAGTTCAGAGTAGAAAATACACATTGAATATCCCTTCAAACAAATTAGACTCATGAACCAAGCAATGAAAAATTAAAAATTTATAATGAAAAAAATATTTCTGTTCAAATTAAATGCACATAATCATTACAATCATGCCTCTAACCATAGCTGCTACGTGTACACTGCACGTAAAAAAATGATGAAATTATGTTTGTCACCCCTTCAGAATCGAAAATATGCAAAATGTTGTACAAGAGATTTGTAGACGCTGCATCTCCTCTCGAGATAGCAGGGGTTGCATTGCACTTCTTCTGCAGTCCTAGAACTTATGGGAGCTAAAACCAGTATTGCAACAACTATCACAAGAAGAGTGATATCCTCAGTACAAAGTCAATTTGAAATTACATTAATATTTAAAATTGTAAAATTTTTTCACATTTGGGCATTCAAACAAGTCTTGGAATCGTTGATATTTAGAGCCATTTTAATTTTAGTAACATGTACGCATGAAACGATTTTGACTCTTTGTTCTTCCCTTTCAATGGCCTCACAGGTTCACATTTAAATACTTACTAAAAGCTTCGTCAGTTCATTCGAATATCAGAACATTCAAATGTTACTTACTTGACTAGTACCAAATCCGCAATATCACAGTGTCCAGGTTTTTTTGTTTCATATACATTTGTAATCACTGGATGTATTTTTTCCTGCAAAAAACCAAGTAAAATGAAATTATCGAATAGTAACACTACTAGATAAGTGCAACTACAAATTAAACAAAATGTTTCTCATTCGAATAAAAAAATAAATGTAAAGTTTGAACAGCTGTGCGGATCTTGATCATGAATATAGGAACAAATATTCGCCCCTATCCGCAACCAGTGTTAATACAGTTCCATGTGATAAATAATATTACAATCACATCCGACTGCAAATTTTTCCTATATCCATTCAAGCCACATAACATGTGATTACGGTTAATGTTAAGATAAAAGACTCTTCGTGTAAGCAAAAATATCTAAGCGGCAGAATGTATACAAAGCGAATGAAATTGGAGAAAATTCTTCATACATAATTTTACCAAGTATAGATAACGATTGGTTGGTAATTCCTTGTTATTATACAAAAACAAAATACATCGGTAAGTCTTTCAAATTCGAATTCAATATAGATATTACATCAATAATGCTTTAGATCGAGCGAACACTTGCTAATAGAAATTTCCAAGTGATCGACAGTTGGGAGAAACATTGATTCCAATAAATTAGTGAAAAATGTAAAATTACGTGTATTACTCTCTTCACACTCGACTTAGTGTCATCGCTTGCATAATCACTCGATAAATTTTACGCGCTTTCGGTACAACAAATTATAAATAAATCGGGATCATTCGTTCAAATACCCCATCAAGTGATTCACAAAATTTCCCTCCATACCTTTAGAAATATACTTAATTACTTCGATAGATAAACTTCACACATGTCTTAGATAAGGTGAACAGACGAATTAAAAATATTCGTATAATTCTGCCCAACACAGGAGTTGAAAAAGGCGGTATGTTATCGCGTTACGTGATTTGCATTCGAAATGGGAATCACTAAATGGCCACACGGAGCAACATAAAAAGAATTGTAATGTTAGCCGTAGTCTTGTCTTCGCTTGCAGGTAAACCGCTGGAACCGAGATATAAGACACGCGGTGATCACGTGTTCACAGTTCTCGGAAAGGGAGTTCGAATAAACCCGCTATTGTCTTGTATGGCGGTATCGTTCCACTCTCATACCGGTTGATTCCATTCCGCCAAAATATCACGTTGGAGGTGTTATCCGGAGGTTTACATTGATTGGATGGTTTCGATGTTCTACATTATTTGTTGAAGAGATTTATTTCTTCATTAGCGAGAAAACAGATCTTTTCTTAACTGTTCTAAATTTCTAACTTATCGAATATTCAACGATAATATTCTAATACTTTGGAATGAAACGCATTCAAATTTAACATAGTTTTCTAGTTTTTCTATTACGCAATAATCATAGAATCATGAATGTTACTGTTTCCTAGTAGCCCTAGTGAAGGTAAATCGAAGTGTACTAAAGACTAAAGTCTACCGATGTAAACTACCAAGTGTATGGTGTACCACTTACACAATGGTTAACAATACATATTTTTTCGACTGCGAAATTGCGAATTAATGATTTGAAATAAGTATGATGTTCGTTACTTGGACTGAGCACTAGAATTATCAATTTTAATGGTAAATTGTTGACACAGTCTTAGATATAAAATTAAAATAACTCCATGAAGTACATTACCAATCTAATCGTATCACTCGAGATTTTAAATATAACTAAATAACTAAAATTGAAATAGCTTCATCATCAGACGTAGATAAACTCATAAAACGTACAGCCGTACAGGAAAACGAAACAGAAAGGAAACCCTCTACCTCTACTAGTTCACACTGTAATATTATCGCACTTGAAAAATATTTATCGTATCGAAAATTTTCCTACATCGAAATCCACAATTCATCCGATATCCGGAGACGTCAACGACAAATGAAAAAGAAATTAATCTATAATTCTCGATAAAAACAGAATCTAATCAATAACTCATACGTCTGATCCGCAAACGCGCCTATACTAAGTTAATTGTAAACATCCCAGAGTAAGAAAAATAATCACTCAAACTTGAGGCGTTTTCGGCGAAAATTTCCATTCCCTCGAGTAAATCATTACAGCGGTAAATACAATTTGAGAAACGATATTTTGACAGGTACTAACAAGATATTTGTAGAAGATATTTTTTGTGCCACTTCAAGACCATCACTATGGCATATCCTATTACATTAACGCTGGCAATTTTAATACCTTGGTAGGGCAAAATTCTCATTTTATCGTATACAACATACGATATAACGCAGATAAAATAAAACCCTTTTTAATAATGAAAAATCAAAAAAAAAAAATACCCACCAAGTACTCTATGGGCATGCAAGATCAATTGTGGAAAAATACGTTTGGCTGGCGAAAATATACATTTAATACTCGTATTTTTACAACTCGAGTTAATACGGAGGCTTATGCGTTTAAAAATAATATACGCGCAGTGCAAATACACGGCGAGGTTATCTCCTACGAAATTACATCGTTTATTTATTTCGTCGTTGTTTTTAACCTATACTTATTCATAAAGAACAAGCCCTATGAACCAATGACCCGGTAGTGAATCGTACTTGAGACTAATTCGAGAGTAAAATAAAGGATAATTGATTCTCACGTCTTAAATCATAAATTCGATCATTGTCGATCAAAAAAAATATATATACGAAGAGGTACGATCATTATATGTACCAGAGTAATTAGATGAAGGGATGAAGGTCAATGCTGCATACGACGATATGTACTTTTAATTCCTATACGTTTAACGTAATCGGGGTCATGTTCAAGGTGATCAAGGTAAGGGATCTCTTATCAGGCATGCGTCTCGAGCTCTCATGATAACGATATGTCTAAAGGATTATGCATTATTTTATGCAAAGCGTGCATCATGTAGAATATAGATCGCTGCCTCGTTCGTTACCCTATACATTTTGGATTGGCTGAATAAACATTTATAATGAAAATGTCGATAAAAACGATTCATAATTTTTTATCATCGCTAAAGCATAAAATTCATAATTTTGATTTTTTTGTTAAATAATCATATTAATAAAATAATATCATTCCTAGCATAGAATCAAAGAATAACATCAAATGAATAGAAATTAATAATTATCACAAAGAACATGGTAACTAAGAGCCCATCAAAGAATCATTTACTTATTTATTTTAAAATTTAAATTTCCATAATTTAAAAAAAAAAATCTTGAATATTCTGATATTCTTGAATTTTATTGAAAAGTTTAAAAAACGGTAATAAAAAATGATAGAAGTTTGAAAAAAAATAAGTAATAAATGATAACATTTTTAAACATTTTTCAACTACAAAAAATTTTTATTTTCGAACTTCCTTCACTTTTCAACATTTGAGTAAAAATTTAGAACTTCTGCCTCTTTTAAAACATCTAGGTCAGAGCGAATTTCAATTTATTTATTCAATTTTTTTGTCATGTTTAGCTACTGAGGATCTGAAAGAATTCGAATCATAGACCTGTTTCAGTAAGGAAGATTATTAGATTGCAAAACTACCGGCAATCATTAGAGAGTACTATTTTAGAATCGCTGGAAGTTGAAGTTTAAGCCTCCCTGCTGCATTCTCCATTAGCTCGCACAAGTATCGAAGACATAGATACCTTGAGAATTGAGAAATACCAAGAAAATGTAGTGAGAGAAAATGTAGAATCAGAACAACTACAGTGATTAAACCCCCCTTCCCCTCCCCTCAAATGAAAATTGAAAAAATCAAGTATTTTGTGCTCCCGTCCTTGACCCCTCAAAAAAAATTCTGACAAAGTCACTGGATATAAAGATCTTTCTTTTAATGTTTGCGATATTTAAAAATTATGTGATTAGGTACTAATTAATAAAAATTTGGGGCTGACATATTTCACAGGTTGGGAAGATTTCTTGTCTTCCATAATTCATTTCTTTTAATTTTCGGTAAATTTTTCATTTTTGAACGATTCATTTTTGTAATTATAAGATGTCTAGATTTTATTTAATTAAATGAAAATAGACCATAAAAAGAATAAATAATGAATAATTTTTTCGAATAATTTTTTTTAACTATTGAACATTTGAAAAAAAATCAAAAAACAAAAATTCAGTATCCTTCGTCAGTTTTAATTAAGTCTGGACTTTAAAAAATGATTTTACTTCATTTTTTTCTTACTTCAAAATTTTTGATAATTTTCAATTTTCTATTTTATTTTTATTAATTTTTATTTATTAGAGCCGTGTATTTTAATTTCAGTGCATTTTTAATTTTTGGTAATTTTTTTGCTAGGTTAAGAGCAAATATTCGGGTTAAAACAGAAATTAAAATACACATTATTATTTTTGGAAATTACCATTTTTAATTTCAAAAAAATAAAAAAATAAATAAAAAAATACATAAAAAAAATGAAACCATGAATAATAAAAATTAAAAAAATCATTTATCAAGGTATCTACCCAGAAAATGCAAATCATCATTTCATTTGGCATGTTCTATACCTCAAACTAGGTACTCAAAAAACACATTTTTCAACATATAAACATTCGAGCAGCTTACTTAACGAATCGATAAAAAGACTTCGAAAAAATAGTCACAAAAAATAAAAACATTCTACAAATCTCTCTTTATTAGTCCGAAGTCTACCAAATATTTTCTCAACACATCACAAAGAACGAAACGTACGTTGTGTTCGCAAATGAACGATTTTCTACCTTAATTATTCCACTAATTTACCCACCTCTTTACTTCATAAAGCATATCGAATAATCGCACCTATTTCTCGGAAAATTCTCTCAGTCAAAACAAATTGTGAATTACTGACAAAAATTGAGAATTGAACTAGCGTTTAATTTCCCACATAAATACCTCTATTAGTACTCATCTTCATGCCTCTAATTTCATATTCATTCCGCGCATTTTTCCTTCCATCGTCGTAAATCAGAAGGACGAACAAACGCTCCAAAAAATTTTCATCGGTATTCCGTTGGCGAAATAAAATTCCAGAGACCTTGAATACAATAATTTTTCCGACGGCTATAAAAAATTCTAATAATCATTCCGGTGGAAATTCGGAACTCTAAACTTCTTTTACCTCGGTCATCATAGCTTGGTGCACCTGTTACCGCATCCGAAACGCGTGTATCGTGTACTCCGATATTAAATCACAGCCGGGTAATTACAAGTTACAACGTGCCGCATTTTAACAATCATCTGACCTTCACAGTAAATTTAAAGGATACGAAGTTCCAGTCACTCACTTTTATTTTACCTTGACCATCTACCTTAGCGGAATTCGCGAGTCGAGCGGTTTCGGTATCTATTTCATTTGAATAAAGTTTATATTGAACGAGGCGAATTTTACATTATAATTCGTTAGTAGTACGCTGATCTCGTTATTTAGCGAGAATTTATTATTCGTACGATCGTAAACGTCAAATCTTCTAATGAGTTTAATAAGCATATTCGCTATCATAACTCTTAGCTATGAAGTAATTTGATTCCGTTATAATTGGGCTTGTTCGTTTAATACAAAGTACATAGTCTTCACGAATACACCTATAATGAGTCATCGAGCTTTAATAAAAGTAAAATTCGACTTGTATAATATTTCATCCGTAAATATTCCAATCTACGTTCGTGTACCTGTGTAAGGCATGGCTGAAATTAATTTACATTTTTTCGCCATTTTTTTCCAACATTAATATCTAATTATCGTCGTGATAAATTCGAGCACGTTTCGAGTTTCAACGAATCGACTAGACGACGCGTACTATAACTTTTATAACGAAATTATACCCGCTACACCTCCATACTGTGAACCTGCAGCCATGTATTACGTTAAATATCGAAAAAAAACACAAATAATATTCTAACATACTAAATAACATAATCATTAGAAAAAATTCATTTTCCAATAATTCCAAACGCATTCGCCTACCTACACAAACGAAAAAGAAACAGACCACAGATCACTATAGAATTACCAAGCAAATCGCATCAAAGGAAAATTAATGTAAAAATCAAAGCTCGAAACGAACGAATAAAAATAAACGTAAAAGCTCAAATAGGGAACAGGTATAGGTACACCACCACGCGTAAAATATCAAAATACCATTTAAAAAAGCCCTTCGCCTGATAGACAAAGCGCAAAAACAAGACAAACTCTAAGATCACCAACTCGAAGCTCTACAAAAAATCTCACTACAAAAGGATATCAGCAACGGCATCGTTTCGATCGATCCATTTATAACATCTTACCATAAAAAGATCCGTTAGCTAATCCGTGACTACTGCCTAATCTGAAAAAGGCGAGACCGTACATTTTGCCTGACGGATCCCGGGCCATCAGAATATCCCAGGAAATACGAAGCAATAGCTTAGCAAAACAGGTCCACCGATGCGTCACCGCGAACGATCGTATCGTCCTCTGATGCGAGTACCTTCCTACACAACAAGATCAATGGTGTTACACAGAATACACAAAATATACAAGTATTATCATTTCACCTAAGTACCTATACCCGTATAAATAACGACATCCAATTCTGTGGGCTGTCACACCATACTTCGAAAATTTTTTAAATGGAAAAATCCCAGTTTAAACTTCAAACCTGTTTTAGCAATAGGATCTACAATGTTGTGGAATTTTTTTCATCGTAGAGGAAGAGCTTGGCACCAAAAATACATCCATTTAGAATTCGAATCAGACCTATAGGGGTACCAGAAATTTTTTTAATTCTGAGTAATTAAAATATTTTGAACATCAAGAGGTCATCGAAGAAAACGAGCTCAATATATTACAATATTACAACATCCAGACATTATTATTAAACAAGTGATTAAAAAAATGTAGCTTTAAAGACATTGAATTTAGATTTCAATTTCAGATATCTAGTTCATCATTTTTTTTCTTCTCCTCCGAAGTACCAAGATACCAGAAAAATTAATTCATTCATTAACTGATTAAACGAACAATTTTAGTTTATCATGTTCTCAGAAGGAGGGGGGAGAAGAGGGGAAGTAAAAATGAAAAATTCAGATCTTGTAATTGCGTAAAAATCCAATAGACAGTTTGGAAAACTTCATATTAAAAAATCACAAAAAATTCTCAACATTTTTCAAACTTCAAATTTCATTTTGAATTAAAAAAAAAATACGTTGTCCATGAATTATAATAATTTCACATGATTCAGAAAATAGTTTACAAAAGCCAAAAATTATTAAAAATATTTTAGATTGATCGAAGAATTATATGAAAAACGAGGTGGGGAGGAGGGGTGAGAAAAGTTATAACTTGGAAATTATTTTGTAATCGAAAACATGAACTACATCCAATGCCAGATTTAAAGCAAAGAAACTTAAAGTTGTGATTTAGCTTTGGGCATGAATAATCATTTTGAATCATCTTTGAAATATTTTTTCTGAATCTGAATACTTTCTTTTAAATTTTTTACATATTAATGATTGTTTTTTATATTTTTCTCATTTTGGAACATTTTTAATCGTATTTTTTCTCTTTTTCAAGTAGTTTTTGTTTTAATAAATTTCTTTTTTTGGTTTCTCTTCTGCATTCAGCGGAATCATTAATAAGAAACGCATTAATAAGTGCCTAAAGCTGTACTCATTAAAACGTAGAGGTTGAGCTTTTAATTTTATTTATACCCTTATAGAAATAATTCTGACTCCATTTTCATTTCATCTTCATAATATTTCGAAGGTCATTTCTTTCCTTTGCTTTTGTTTCGATTTGCTTCCTTTTCTATTTACTGAGTTGTTTTATTTTTATTTTTATTTATTTTACCTTTATTTATTTTTATTTTCTTTTTATCGTTTAGTTATATTACTTTAGTTTGAGAGTACACTCCCTTCCTTTCTTTATGCTAGTACAATAATGGGCATGTTAGGGTAGGTAAATAACCTGTTTTGATTTGTTCTTTTTCAGAATAAATCTTAACTTGGACATTTCTCTTCATGGTATCTAACGGATTATATTGAAAAATCACTACTTTTCACTCCTTTTTTCACTGTCTCTCAAATCGATCATCTCCTCCCTCCCCTCCCACATAAAATAAAATCAACGAGGTCAAATTTATCACAAAAAAATCTCAAATTCGAACTCCAGGCAGCCAGACTAAAGTGACGTCACATATTCCAACAGTGCTGCCAATCCAAAAAAAATTGCTGGTTTTTTATCAAAAATGGACAATTTCTGATTTTTCAATTATTTTTTAATTTTTTAATTCTTAATTTTTTTTTAATCTGCATCACGTACATCACATTCACTGGATTCACTACTTTTTCACTACTTTCACTACCTGTTAGATATCCTGCTCTCTTATGAGCATTTTGAATCACACTTTTTCTCATTTGTATTTTTCTTTTTAATTTTGAAAAATATATTTTCTTTTCATTATTTAATATTTTTCATGTTTTAATCATTTTTTACCCATAGCAATTTTTTTAGACATTTTTCACTTTCTGAAATGTCTAATAAAATTTTTTAAACATAATGCAGGTCTTCTACAGTACCTTTAGCATATATTTCCCAAAAGTACATACCTCCACCTTCAAAAAATACAGATGAGAATGAAATGTTGCTTTCGATATATAAACAAACGATTCATTCTCATCTTAAAAATGTGAAGGCTTAAATAATGAGTATAAAATGAAATATACATTTTCTTTATTTCATATTTTTTTTGAGAAGTAAGCCGAACATTTTTTCATTTTTTTTAGGGGGAGAGGGAAGGATTTGAATTTTATAATGAAAAACCTGCACTTGTGAGCCAAATGGTGCGATTCCATAGAATTTCTTCTATTTGTAAGACCACTTGGATAAATCTAATACTTCTGTATTTTAATTTCTAGATACTATTTATTTACTTATGGATTATTTTCAATAATTTTTTGGATGTAACTTTTTCATTTTTTATTCTCTTTTTGAGTGACTGGTATTGCGGCCTTTTCAAAATGTCCATTCCTAGGAAAATTGCCACCATCCAACCTCCATCTCCTCCCACCATTACATCTATCAGCCCTGAAAGAGTGCAGAATTCTAGGGCAGATCTAATTTTTTTTTAGTCACATCGTTAATGACTTTTCTTCACTAAATTCAGGGAATCTTCGACACAATTTTTTGACATGTAACCAATTTCTTCAACTTTTTCAGTTTTTTATTATTCGCGATACTGTTTTCGTTTTTTGCCAATTTCTTTCTTTTTTTTTTTTTTGAAAAAATTTGTTATTAAATGTTTCATTAATTAAATTTTTTTTTAATTAAATTTTTTTTTTAATATTTTTAAACATTTTATATTCGAATCTTTTTGATAAATCAAAATTATACTCTCGCGTAGTTTTCAAAATGTCTGGATCTCAGGTAACTGGCCCTTTCCCTCTCACTTCTCCTGGTTCAAAATATCTTTTCATTTACTTTGATTCTCCTTCCTTCTCCCTCCCACAAATACAAATTATAACTTCCACTTCAGATGCGAAGAAAATTAAATTATTAACTTTCGTAAGTTCTCATTAAATTCCGAACTCAAAACTTCGAAACGAGCATTTCGCGTACAGGCAACAGACTGGCAGATCAAGGTGAAAAACCGCCAACGACCTTGAAACGAAGAAACGAAAATCCTCTCGTAATTCCTAAACTAATCTACGTCTCGGTGCGGCCGATAAAACATAAAATCGATACAGTAAGTTTGTACGGTAGCTGCGAACATCTCCATTTGTCCATTACCCTCGACATAAAATTAAAAACTATTTTTAAACGAAAACAACCGACTCCTTAACACCAATATTGTTGCTAACGAACGAGACGAGCGATTCGAATCACATTCGAACCACCCGCTAGGCGCCGTCTTAACATCGAGATTCGAGTGTTACGAAAACACCGCGAATTATCGTGAAAAACAACCGATTAATATTAATTAAAAAGCGCGTATATTGTAAATTAAATGAAAACAGATAGGAAGAGACGAAGGTGGGTCACCGAGATAATAATAATCAGCTGAGAAATTTCTTAATTTGGCAAACGAACAGTAAGCGACACAGATACAAATTCTACGTCACTGATTCGTTTATGACGCGCTTCAACATGTGGCTACAGTCCAAAACTCGCCTAGAAGCGAGATGGATATTGAGGCAGCGGCATTTATTTTCGTTGAATTTTTTCACATTAACATGTCCCAATGTTACCTACCAACACGACTTGGTGTGGCCGAACGGCGGTAGGCAGAATGACAGAAACATCGGAGAGATGGAATTTTATTTTTCTTCGTTCTCGAGAGTATCCAAAGGTTAAATGAGAAAACTTCAGAATGCGACGTAATTCGACACTACTCGGAATTGTGATCGTAAATGCTGAAACGAGCGAAATCCTGGCGAATATTGATCCAAAGACGATTTCCTTTTCGACAATGCTACGAGCAACGATCGAAAAAAAAACAACATAAGAATAAATCAGTGGTTAATTCGCAGCCATGGCCAAAGAAAGCCAGAATTAGCGTAGAAATAAAAATAATTATATTTCCAGTTTTAATTTTTTTTTTTTTTTTTTTTGAATCAAACAAAAATAAAAATGAAATTTAATAAGAAAAATTTCCAATTAAAAGCGTAAAAAAATTTTAAACCTAAAATTCCTTTCTCTGGACGCTACGGATCTTCTCAGGATCTCGAGTTCGGATCAACCTGCCCTCCTTGCTCCTCCCCGGCCTTGTTTACAGCCTAATTAAGCCATCAACTAGACATTAATTCTCCGATAAAAAGCAACTAGCCGCAACCCACACACAGCTTTTGTCTTAATCCGCCATCACGTACGAAATAAGGAAATGACACACAAGACCGAATCATTTTGCACCGAGAAATTTAATAGGATTCGATTACACGAATTTAAAACAATCTTCATATCAAAGTATTTCCATAATACAATCCATTTCAATTTCATTTCACTCTTGAATTTACCAACATTCAAACGAGGACGATGAAAATAAATCTGACTTTGAAAAATGACGCGTGATTTGCGTGGGCAAACGACATGGCGTATTTAAAAAATTGATTAAGGCACAGGATGGGATCGTGGTGTGAAGATGAAGCGTTCTACTTGCCGTGCTTCGTTTAATAAAATTACACCCCGAATGAGCATTGGAAAAGCTGCGGTGTAAATTAATCACATCGTTCACTTTTACTTCTAGTGTCATAGTATGGTGTATCGAACGAGCACCAATGGTATGCTCTAGAATATTCGAATAAAAGAAATTAAAATCTTCGTTCGAATAGACGCTTAGAGAACAATTTTTTCTTAACGAGTAAAAAATGATCGCAATGATAGGAAAAGAAATAAAAAATGATTTTAAAAAATTCGATTCAACAAAAAATGAACAAATTTAACTAATTGAAAAATTTGATAAATAATTATAAATTTAAAAAAAAATTATTTTAGCGCGAATTCAAATCATTTTGCTTGAAAAAAAAAGGAAAGAGATTTTTTTTCTAAATTAAAAACTAAGAATGATTAGAGATTCAAAAGTATGAAAAGTAGACCAAGAAAACCACCCCTCATCCACTCTCGTTCGTCCATCCTGAAACAATATCACCAACTCTCATTAGGTTTCTTTGCCCCTTACATCCTCTCCCACTTTCCTCTAAGGCATCCTTTAAATTCAAAACTAGCTTCAACTCACACAGCCTACTTATCTCAAAATCAAAGAGCTCCTGTTTCTGTATCATGTTCGAGGGTTAATATAATATCTACGTTATTTGTCAAACTTTGGTGGAGGTTGGAAAAATTTTTCAAAAATATTTATGAAATGCCAAGAAACATCCATCGAATTAAATGAATATCCTTGTCTAGATGAAAATTAACGATATTTTCCCAATTGAGAACAAAAGGAGGCCAAACAAAATCAAAAAAACTAGTAAATTTTTTCCTTCATTCATAGATCAATTTTTATAGATGGCTTTGAATTAGTAAACACCACGAACACCCCTATTATACATTTCTCTCATTCAAAGAAATCCTCATATTTTCTACAAAACTTATTGGATTCAAATTGGTCATCCGAAATATCATCAATGTGGATGTTACTCAACCCCATCCCATTTCCTCTGATTGCTCAAACTCTCTTGACAATTAATGACTATCAGCAACATGCATTCGTTAAAAAATATTTGCTCTTCTTCCTCGTGTTTCACATCACAACAGTTTAGGTTCCTTCACACTTCAGCATCTAAAATTCTTGACAACCCAGCTCCATTGTAAGACTTGCTAATCTTTTTCATAACTTCCAATAAAATGAGCTTGATACAATAAATGACACGATATTCTATTCACAAAAAAAAAACTTCACAGGCTTTGCTATAATTTGGTTCATATCCTCATCTCTTACCCACAGAGACTGAGTTGTCTTCAGCAGACTTAGCATAGATCACTTTTCCCCTCACACAAGCCACTTACTTTCTGACCAACTTCTGCCATTTTGCAGGCTCATGGTAGCTTTGTCAAGTTCCCTTATCTATTTATTGTATTTTTTCTAACGTGATACGAGCTCCACCATTATCAACAATTAATCTTATCTCTTCAAATTTTAATATAATTTTTTCCAACATTAAATTAAATATTTTTATATTTAATAATCTCATCGCACTCAGCTCTTCCTTTCTTTTTATTCAAAATGATACTTCACTTCCATTTTCAAAATTTCAAAAATGTAAGTACACCCTAAAACCTCACCCTCGTCTGTGCTTATGGCAAAAATTTTTTTCAAGATTTCAAAAGCAGATTTAACATTTCCATAAAAGAGAATGAAAACAAAAACTTGAATAATTATGTAAAATGTAAAATAAAAAAAAAAAACAATAAAAAGTAAATAAAAATGTTGAGGAGAAAAACATAAAATTAATTTCTATTAAAAAAAAAAAAAGTAAAAAACAGACGATAAAAATTGAACTACTCTTTACTTGGGTACCTTTCCAAAATATAAACAAATATTTCCAAAAAAAAAAAAAAATGAAGATGCAAAATTTCAAGAAATACGCACAAATCGAAATCATTATACATGGTATATAAATGGTAGGGATTTTTTTTCGAGCTTATATAAATTAAAAAAAAAAAAAATTACGATGAGAGAAAGTTTCAAGTTTTTCATATATTTTTTACTTTTTTTTTTTACTAACGTGCAATGCCAACTATACGACTAGAGGCATTGCAACCTTTTTAAATGAACTATATTAATTCATCAGGAGAGGAGAGAAATTGAATAACAGTATTAAAATCTTTGATTGGAAATGTTGTAGGACAAGAGAGGACATTCAGGATTCAAAAGTATAAACTATGATTATGATGGTGAAATTTATTAAAATTCAAAAAAAAAAAGTTTCATGGTTCAATTATAAAAAAAAAAAAAAAAAGGAGAAAAAAGGTAAAAAACCGTACTTTTTTTTAAAATGAAAAATTTCAATAAATAAAAATTTTTGGCTTGTAATTCGGCGGATATGTTGCAGTACGTAGCACTTTAATGAAGAAAAGTGAATGAATGTAAAGTAGGCAAAAAATTTTAAAATAAATCATTATTTTTATTTAAAAAAATAATAATAATAAATAAATACATATATGAAAATACTGAGTAAAAGCGACAAAAAATAAACACATTTAAAAAAATAATCCAACAGTTCTTGTCAAAATACTTTTTTTACTTAAAAAAAAAAACAGTTCACATGCTAAGTATACATATATGGTCAAGGAGGAGGAGGAGGTAGGAAGGAGGAGGTAGGGGGGAGGAAAGGCGCGAGGGCAAGAGGGCTTGGAAATCTAAATTTTAGATTCAAAAACTATTCCTAACTAAAACTGGAACATTTTTTTCATAATTTTTCGAAATTTTCATCTGAAAAAAATAAACCTTTGAAAAACTAAAAATATTATCTGAGAAAAAGAATTTACGAAGATTCATAAAAGTTTCAGTAAAAAAAAAAAAAAGAAATAACAAAAAAATTTAATGAAAAAATTATAAATATTATACTTATTAAAAAAAAAATCCAAGAATAATCAACAAATTTCATTAAAAGAAAGAATATCAAGTAAATTTTTGTATTAAAAAAAAATAAAAAATAAAAAAATAGACACACCTAAATTAATTATTCAAAGCAAAAATGATCCAAACTCATAAGAAGTATATAGTATTTGAATATAAACTGTATCATTTCCCTTTAAAATTACGAGCAATCATAAAGTGTTCCCCAGTCAAAACTTCTTAAAGCACAACATCTCAATAGGTTCAAAACTGGAACATTCCATTATCTTCAATCGTCTCCTACCACATAAACAAAACAACTTCCAACATTTCAACATCCACGAGTACCCAACGTGATACAAACATAAAAAACTCCCTAAAAAGCTCTAGCCGGCGTTCAATTACACGCAAATTACCACCATCGGAAAATACCGCAGCCACAGCGCCCAAGCAATTGCCATAAGATGGTACATCTTTTATTTAAAAATGACGCGCGTTCGGTTCATAAACGAATATTATTTATTATTAATGCCGAGTACAAATGATGAATATCACGTGAAACTTCCATGTTTTAAACAATTAGCCAAAATGTACATGGTCATGCATAGAATGTGTAATTATCGTAACCGTTAAAAATGTAGTAACACCGCACGATTATGGGTTTATTTATAAAACAATATAATTGATAAATTTACGCTTTGACACTTCGGTTAAATAATTCGGGCCCGTTTCAACTCCCAAAGATTCTCGCGCTCTACCAAATGCTAATTCGTCGTCCGACGCGAACACGTTGGCACTCTTGTTTGCATACAAAATTACGGTTATTCACGTGACCGAAAACGCGCCGCCGTACGCTGAAATTTACACGCAACCCGGTTCTTGACATTCAACTCGATGAATTAGAGGCGGCAGCGGTGGTGTTTATAATTCGACCATATATTCTCATCGGCCCTACACATTCGTTAAGTTTACATTCACTCGAATCGTGGTATACACTCGCAATTCCATCCACTCTCTTCATTTTCCAACTAAATACCCGTCTCTCGATCACATGTACACGTAAAATTTATAATTACTCGTATTGTGTGAATTAAAAAAGTGTCAAGACCTTCGCAAAATGCAAATGCGAAGATGAACTGAATTCGTAAAATATGTCTCGACTATGGTGTTTTCGCGTCGACATCACGTCGTTCATCGTTTTTCACCACTCCTAGAATTTTTAACTTTTTTGTACCTACGTAAGTCGTCATTTTCGTAACCCACATTTGCACAGCATACCTACTTAATTGATATAATTACACCAGCCTCACTCTAACTTCCAATTTGACCGTTTAATTGAGGGGCAATGACGAAACGTCGTCGCGATACGCTAATTTAACGTAGATTTAATACCAAATTACAATAGCCTCATCCGAGCCTTATCTAATTCTCAGCATTGGCCAACAAGGACGAATTGGTCTCGCGATAAAATTTCTTTATACGCCCGAGAACCGTAATACCCAGCATCTATTCGAATAATCAATCCTCCTATCGATAAATAATTATCGCCACATCCGTACCAAACAGGTGTTCGACCTTTACTCTCTTCCATCTTCATCATTTTGTGCTATATGGTCAAGTTCAAGATCAATTCATCGTGATACGGCGAATAAAACCGAAAGCTTTGGTATACACATTTCCCCTCTAAATTTACCACAAACTGGTTTACTTCAGGGAATCATTCGTGTCTCAATAGACCCAAATCGATTTTAAATATCATCCAAATACTACCAACACATTTACATATTAAATCGATTGAAAATTTTCGCACACTGGTACAACGAAAATTCCTTCATATGTATTTGCATATAAAATACTCTAGCTAGATAATCGTTGAATCGAAAAACAAAAAATTATTTCGTGCCATCCGGTTATAAATTGCAGTCGAATTGCATTACGAGGTAAAAAAAAATTGCACGCTATTTACAACTCATGGGAAAAAATTACAACTCTCGAAGCTATCGATTCTTCACTCGGTACCAACCATAGCGAGCTACGAAATCGACGAATTGCATAAACTTCAAATAACCCAACTGATAATCTGTGGGTAAGCCGATGAAAAATGATATTTTTAAATTTAGTACGTCGATCTTCACTATTCGACTGCAAAGCAGATATTCACCATGTACATGTTTAACGTAAACGAGCTACCGAGTTTCATTGTACTAGTAATATATGTTAATGAAAACGCGCTTGTAATAGAACCGTAGGTATATACATTTATATTACCTTTTGCAGCTATACCTCGAATGAATTTGCGAGCAACTGGTTGCTGGTTACATTTATCAGTTGATTAACGATATCATATTAAATAGGGCAGTTGTCAAACTAAATAATATTCGAATATTTGGAGTTTGAATGGAACGAATCTCAAAGATCGGCAATAAATTCTGTAAACGAGGGGACTACGATCACTAGTAATGGAAAACGTGTAATTCTTTAAAATGTATTCCTAGTTGGTGGCATCAACGACGAGGAATGATTCGCATGTTATCGAAGCAAGTACCGATTAAATCGATCCATTTGAAGATTTGTTTTTGATCAAGCATTATGGCAGAGAAATTAGCCAGTTCTTTTCGTTACTTTTGATGATGAGGTAGAGGAGAATGGAATTCAAATGTTGTAATGAAAGATATTACGTTTTGGATGTCTGGTTCTCTATTGAAAACTGTGTACCCCCTCTCCTCCTCTATAAAAAAGTACTCAATATACACAATACGAAATCGAAACATGGAACCTCGAATAAATGAAAAAATTATTATAAAAAAATTAAAATTAAATAAAAATAATAAAGAGGCGAATTTATTTTATTTTATTTATTAATTATTATTATTTTTTATTATTATTTTTTTATTTTATTTAATTTTTTTTAAATAACTAGGTAAAGAGATGTTGAACGTAGGAAGCGAAGTAGGTGTGATATGTTGGTAGCACTGTTATGAAGAATGAGTTTCATTTCATTTTGTTGGAAGTGCATATTTAATTTAATGCAAAATTAAGTAAATAAATTAATGAAGAAAATAATAAATTAAATATTTATCATTGTGCTTTATCTATTTAAATAATGATTAAATTTAATAAAATAAAAATAAAATTTTAAATTAATAATTATAATTAATATGAAAATAAAAATTAATTGCACCCCCATTCTCATCTATAAGAAACAATTTAATATGCTAATAAAAAATCCATAGAAAATTTCATACTTCCACCTTTCTATAAAAAATATTCGATAGATTAATAAAAAATCCATTTAAAATTTTGTGTCATCCATTCCTCAAAAACTACTCAATATACTCAGAAAAAATTAATTGATAATTTAAAAAACTACTCAACATGCTAATGAGAAATTGAGGGAAAAATCTAGATTATAAAAGTAAAATTTTGATTTATCGGAAGTGCATAATTTGAAAAAAAAAAAAAAGAAGAAACGTTTCTATAGTTTAAATCCATAATTCTCCCGATTCCCATTATTCAAGCCACCATAAAGACAAGTGAATTAGAAGAATTGGTTTCTGGTTTTAATATTGAATTTAGATCAATTCATTTTATAATTTTGTTTTTAATTGAATATTATTTGCTTTTTTTTTTGTCAATTTCATTTTATTCAATTTTATTTTAAATTAATTATAATTTTTTTATATCGATTTATTTATTTATTCGAGGTTTATACTTCTAGATGAAACTAAATTGTGTATAGTTGAACATGAAATTAATATCTTCAGCATATTCGAAAATAATTCTAATAATATTCGAAAAAAATTAAAATAATAATTTTAATCATTAAATAAAATCACAGAAAAACTATACTATAATGAATAGATTTTTCTTTCTTCTCAAAAACCTGGAGTGGTTGGGTGAAGAGTCTTTTGGAATGACCCCAATTACACACAAAATGATTTCAGTCCTTTAGATCAGTATTACCTTTAGACGAGGACCTAAGAAAGGTCCCATTAACATTTCGAGCGACAAAATGTTATTTTTCGATGTTGTAAAGGACACCGCTCTAAATATAAATAATAATATGGTCGTCCTTTAGACCAATTCTTTGTGAGGAGTTGGGAAGGAAGCCTTTTTTTTTATTACAATTATTTCAGCAATTACTGTTCGTACGTTAAGAAACTTTATACGAAAATAAAGGGCTTTGGATTCATAACAAATCAGTACTTTAAAAAATATGAAAAATTAAATGCATAAAAAAAATTAAAACTTCAAAATTTTCCAAGACAGTAAGTTTTTAAACTTTGTAGCATGTTGATGTACTCTGTACTTATACTACCTACTTTATATGATGGAAAAAAATATACACCTGAAAGGCTTAAATTTTTTGAGTATACTATTAGGATCATTTTAAAACTCATAGAAAAATAATAAATATTGATTTTCAAAAAAAAAAAAAAATATTAAAAATATGAAAAATTAAATGCATAAAAAAAATTAAAACTTCAAAATTTTCCAAGACAGTAAGTTTTTAAACTTTGTAGTATGTTGATGTACTGTGTACGTATACTACCTACTTTATATGATGGAAAAAATATACACCTGAAAGGCTTAAATTTTTTGAGCATACTATCAGGATCATTTTAAAACTCATAGAAAAATAATGAATATTGATTTTCAAATAAATAAATAAATAAAAAATAATAATAATAATAATCCATTAACTCTAATAATCCATAGTCCCAAAAAAGCACATTTTAAATTTTTGACTGGGCACAATTACAATCTGGAGCCTAAAAACACCTTTTTTCACATTTTTAAAACTTGACTTCGGGCATAAAATTGGACACTCCACTCCAATATGTCAACTTCTTCGGACAACGAGCAGACAATTAGATGTTACAGTCCTGTTACTCTAATCATACAATCACGGAAAGAAAATGTTATTCGGTAACAAGTCATAAAATAGTAACAAAAACTTCAATTTTTTTCAAAACTTGAATATACAAGACCGAATAAAATCGCTCTCTTATAAATTTCCATAATACAATTTCTTCCCAAAGACAGAATCAGCGAATAAGGCGTTACTAGGACGAATAAAAAATACCAAATCGTCCATTACGTCCATTAAATCCGAACTCTCAACTTCCTTCAATTCTTTTAGCACTTAAAATCAAATGTCGCGCGAATAATTTACAATAAAAGAAAACAAACTTCAACGAGATGATTTTCACTGCGTCACATCGTGTTATTTCCGATTAAATGAACTGAAATTTGCTCTAGTTAAATGGATTTATTAATAGGTACCTTGAAGGTTTATTAATACGCAGGGCGAATTGCAGGATGTATTTGTTAACGGCGGAATAGTTATACCAATAAATAAACGATTATAACGACTGAATTACAACGCGAATAAATGCGCAGAAAAAAGCTTCGTGAAAACAAGTTACACAAAAGTTCAATTAAGTTAGGAAGAATGAATGAAGAATACTTCGAATATCTACGCATTCGTACAAAAAAAAAGAGTTCGAAGAGGGTCGCGTTATTTGAACCACGACTTGCGATAAATAATTACAATAACTATTAACTATTCACTATCGAATAATCGAGCTTCGATACAACCAGTAGCGAAAATAATAATAATGATAATATATTGAAAAAAGCATTTTTCTGTGAAATATTACAAACGAACACATCGAGGTATCCAACCCATAGTAATGAATGGTAGAAAACTTTCATAGGTATTCTTCGAATGAGGCAATAACCTTTGACTACATACCCCTGGACCGATCGAACTCATTGTTTAGAATAATACAGATTTCTGTCAATATCAAGTGAACGCTCTCAGACCAAAATGGATCTGCGCATGCGCGAGTTCAAAGTTATCAATATTATTTCGAGTTTTGAGTATAACAAGTTCAACTGGTTTCAGCTGTTACTGTTGTTATCTTCAACTTGCGCATGCGCGGACGCATTTTGGTCTGAGAGTGTTCACTTTATATCGACAGAATTTTTCTTCACAGTTCGAGCGGTCTAGGGGAATATAGTCGAAGGCAATAACATTAAATTTAGAGTAATTTTTTGCATTTCTTTCAAAGTTTGGAAAGCGAAGGATGACAGATTCAAAAGTACATAATTATAATAGGTACCTAGCTACCTACATCGATTGTTTTCTTTCGATTTAACTAAAATGGAGAATGTAAAATTTGCGAAAAAACATGAACATTTTTGAAACCAAAAAAATAATATATAGAAATGAAGCAACATTTTCAATAGCCCAGAGGTCGAGCAATTAGACATAATTTTTTATTTACTGAATTTCTTAAATTTTGATACTAAATCAATAAATTTATAAATTAAACTAAAAAAAATAATTTTTTATTTTATAATAATTAATTCTATTATCAAATTATTTGAATAAAAAAATCTTATGAAAAATATTCCAAGCTTTTTTCTCTAATTATTCATAAAGTTATAATAATTTTCTTAACAACCAATCGACAAAAAATTAAGACAAATATCGTCTCATCTTATTATTTTAAGCTAAAAAATAAATTCAAATATTTATTTAATAAATAAGGAAACAAATTTCAATAAAATTACAAAAAAATTGAGTTAAAAAGAAGTGTTTTGATCATTTACTAGCGCAAAAAAAAAAATTGAAAAACCGTTTACCATAATATCAACATGTTGACAACTGACATGCACCCATCTAAACCATAGTAATACATGTCAACAAATTTCAAGGATATTTTCCAAAATTCATCACAATATCATTTTTCTATTAATTTATTGTCAGTTTTTTTTTTTTCAAATTTTGGAAAAACGAAGGATGACGACATCTAATAGTACAGAAATTGCTGTACACGGCATGGATCAAAAAAAAAAAAAAATAGTACAGAAAATAGTGGATTTTTTTTAAACTTTCAGTTTTGTTAAAATGTCGGATTTGATGATTTGTTGAACGAAACCAAAAAATTTGTTTTATTTAAATGAATAAGAACTGATTGATAAAAAAGTTGAGCTAAACTGAATGAGAAAGTTTTGAAAAAATAAGATGTTCCAAGCGTATCATTTCCATATCACAACAATCACATTATCTGAAAATTGTATTCAGTTTCTTCAGACTGAAAACAAATAATCAAAAATTTCAACTCATTTGTAATACATAGAAATTCGACTTAATAAAATGAAAATATTCAAATATGAAAAAAAAGAAAAGAAAAGCTTGAATTGTTCACGTTTATCAGAATGAAAACCAGATGATTACAAATAGTCTGAAACGCAAATATTTGAAGACCCCCCCTCCCCCGACTTTCTCTTCATAAATCAGGTAGGCTGTAATAGCTATCATTATTATGTTAAAAACTCAGCTAAAAATTAATAAATAAGGAGAAATTTTTTTATAAAATTGAAACGAAATTTATATTAATTTTAAAAAGTAAATAAAAAGCTAATTCCTTTACAAATGGTCTGAAAAGTGAACATTTGAATTTGCCAACCCTCGACCACTCCTCTGTCATTTGATATGCTTCAA
This sequence comes from Phenacoccus solenopsis, assembly GCA_009761765.1. NCBI lineage: Eukaryota > Metazoa > Arthropoda > Insecta > Hemiptera > Pseudococcidae > Phenacoccus > Phenacoccus solenopsis. The sequence goes on from CM019752.1 coordinate 15,181,155, forward strand.
TAGCTTAGTTTTTTATTAAAAACTCAGCTAAAACAGTATAGTTAGGTATCTCATATTGTATTTCATTTTCAATTAAAAACATTTAATTATTGCCTATTGCCTCTCTATTCGAATGAAATACGTCGCTACTTCACGTGAGGTGCCCTAAAAAAAATTCTAAAACTTATAGTACACCAAGTATACAACTCTTATTTATGAAAAACACCAAGTACCATTATCAACTCTTCGTAGGCACCTGATAACAAAAATACACGGCGTGGCTGTAGCAGGTGCCTGTACCCACGTTTACAACACACAACACTCGATTGAAAGTTTTCACCGGACTTGTTGATATAATTAAACACCGAATGAAGCTCGAATAAACAACATATTTCATTACATGGAATTTTTCCTCTCAATGAAGAATTCCAATCGTTCGAGAATCCACGGCGATGAGTACGTCGACGTAAACTCGAATGAATCTTCGTCGGGAGTTCTTACCGAGATGATAATTTCGCCGACGTACGTGCAAAAGATGAACTTTTCTCGACCACATTTTTCAACTACTGAAACCCAACATGTTTCGTCAACTATCACGTTACAGTAATGCGATTACTTTTTTCCTGCTTGTACGACAAATCAGGCCAACTTTTTATCGAGAAACCATACCGTATAAACCAGTCTACGAAAATAATATTTTCTCATTACTCATTAGATAAAGTCAATTAATCTCCATCATTGCGGTACGCGCGCAGATCATTAGCTCGAAATAATTGCACCGGTATGGCGTTCGCAATTCGCTCCGCACGTCAATCGTATCGTCGACAATCGACAAATTCAAACACGAGGGAAGTAAACGAGTCACCTTTGGCCGATTAAAATAATAATGGGTACTTATGTAAACACCCCCCTATCGAAGGATCAATGGCTCGATACGTGTGATAATGAATTGTTCGATTAAATGAATTCTATATCTTAACACTCAACTCGACCGTATCTAATAACATTTCAAGTTATTACATCCATGCCAACTGATTTTTTATGACCCTTAAAACTTTATCGAAAAGTAAAGATAATTTATGTACGTATGAAAATCGAGCTACCTGATATAACCGTATCTCTTACAAATAAAAAACTCCAATTCAAGATCCAACATCTTATCATTTCTCAACACAAAAAAAAGATACGCGCCAACGTCACTATTGCGACGTTATTCGACGGTACTATTAAGCAACCGTGACGCCACCGTATCTGCGCACCGAAAAACCCATCCACTCTAAATGGTTATTTTTGACGCGCAACTTAAAAAGCAAATGGTAACTTCGCCATTTCCAACAACCGAACTTATCTATTAAAAAATAGAAAAATTCGCTTTATTACATCGTTTCGAATTAATAAATCAATTTCACTTCGAATACTTATCACAAAAAAAATCACGCTTCGTTTCAAAAACCCAGATAAAACATTACCTCCGTACTTTCATCAGTTTCGAGAGCTTCTAATACGCTCGTGTATGGCCAAGGATAAATGAAATTTCAAATGTGAACTTCACCCTTAAAACTATAACTTTAGTTTGTATTTTTTGAATTCTCTCGAGAAATTATCAATTCTATATCATCTAGAAAACTCGATACTTCGATTTCCGTAATATGATAACGTAATTCGAACGTTTAACATTTCCAGTCAACCTGTTCGAGCGATTTGTTGTAAATACCAGTTGCGAAAACATCGCGCATGCGCAGTTCTCCATATTACCGCCATCGTAGGTGCATAATGCCAACACCGATTACTCTGTATTAAACGCTAAATTGTACGATGATATTGCGATTAAAATTTTAATTCTTACATTAACTAATATTCTTGCCTTCTTGGAGGGCTTTCTAATTTTATTCACTTTTTTTTTTTACGTTAAATTCTCATATCGTATGATCGAGCCAAATAAATTCACTTTGTCCTTGGGATGAAAAAATGAGTCATCAAAAAAAAAAATGATAATTTTCAATTCGATCATTTCATTTGAATACCAAAGATGAAATAATGAACTTGAAAACATACAATATGAGATCATTTTACACAATATTATTACTATTATTGATAAAAATAAAATAAATAAAAAGTAAACGATTACATATAATATAAAATTATTTAAATGGTCTCACTCGAAAAAAATTTATGTTTAAATAATTATCTAAAATAATTACAGTAATTGCTCTAAAAAGCACTGGAATAAAAACACAATTAGTAAAAATGTAGTAATTATGATAGATCATGTATATAAAGTTAAATTATTAAAAAAAATATATTATTAATAACTATAATTGATGAAATAAAATTAATTGATATTCCCACAATTTCTTCTGGTTTAGTTATAAATATACCAAATGACCAAATGAACCCCATGCAAGCAAAGCACCAAATTCCTTACACTAATATATGGATAATGAATAAAGTATAAATAGAAAATAAACATTGCTGCAAAAAATCTGATCAGTGATGCAAAATAATTGACCATCAAAATGAGATTTTTCAAAAATTCATTCCATTAGGAACAAAATTAATGACTGAAATTTTTTTCATCATTAGAAAACGCAATAAGGAAACTGAAGAAATGAAAATTTTAAAAATATGATTCCTATTGTTCATATTTTTTTTTTTTTGGAAAGGGAATTTGGCGCTTTGCATACATATAAACATTTTTTTTTTCAAAATAAAAAAATATTATTTGTTATTTTACTTCTGTAAACCTACCAAACTACGCCTGCAGTCTTGGTGCTGTGCATGACTTCAATTTATTTAAAAAAAAAAATACATAAACATTATTAAATGGGATAAATTGAACCGTGCCTCTGGCCTAGATGCAGTACATGGCACGTTAATGGAAAAAAGTAAAGTAGTTAAGAAAATAAATATTATAATTTTTTTTTTTCAAAAGAAAAAATTTTCACCATAAAAAACTATTATAAAATGGTTATAATAATATTACAATTATATTGCATAAATATATTACACAATTACACATATACACATTTCTAATTGAAAAAATATATATAAATAAAGAAAAAAAATTAATTTCATTATCAATTGCTGAGACCTTCATGATTTGCCCTAAACAAACTAAATCGCGTTTCCCACCGATAATATGCCAGAGCCGGGGAAAAAATATTAAATAAACTGAAAAAGGTATGAAATCGCTGAGGGATACATGAAGGCTCACAACATTTAAAAAAAAAACAATTTTTCGAAACGTTAGGATCACACTATTGAACCCAATTAATCATTATTTGACTGGGAATTGGTTTAGGCTGATTATGGAAAGAACGGAGAAAGGAGATGCCTTTTAGTAATAGTAGGGTGAAGATATTATGTTTCTGACGTCACATCGGGGGGGGGGATTTCGCCTATTTTTTTACCGATATTAATTACATTAATTCGTCTATGGCTCGCTCCTAAGAGCATAGGGGATGATAATTATTCACTTTATTTATTTATAAGTTGGTTGTACGCCCCTGGGTTGGAGTACATTCATGCTCAATTCGTGTGTCTTGGTTCCCCTAAACTTATTGAGATGCCTGTGGAAAATTTCGAGTTGTAAAAAGGAAAACTAATAGAAAAACAGAAATTTTGAGCGTTTTTTCTTACTTTTAAACAACTCGGGTGGAGGGGAGGGGGTGTTGGCACATTCTTTGGGCGCATTTTTGGCTCACCCTCCACCCAACTTCGGAGCCTATATTTTGCTACTTGATAATTCATCTTTTGTCCTTGTTTTTTGTTTAATTATTATTTTGCTTTCTTTTATTTGTGTACTCATAATTTATCCACCGTTCGTCTAAAAAGGCAATTATGGTTGTTATCAAAAAAATAATGCATGTTTTTCACGTTGTGATTGTGATAATTATTTAGTGAATATTTAAAAAAAAAAATTAATTATCTATCAATATTTACTGACAAATATATTATACTGATTGATTGAAACAGAAGATGAAGAAAAAAAAATATTATAAGATTACAATATTAATATATTTTTTTTTTTGAAATAAAAAAAAATAAGTGTACAAATATGTCTATCAGCAAAAAAAAAAATTTAAAATCACAAAGAAATTAAATGATATTATACCTTATTATCTTTTTTACTTTTTTTTTAATTTTAATTAAAAAAATAAAAACAATGTTCATCATGATATCGTATAAAATTTTATTAAACGCCACCAAAAAAAAAAAAAAAAAAAAAAAAAAAATAAATAAATAAAAATAAAATAAACAAAAATCGAATGAAATAAAACAAATATTGTATAAATCGAATCAAAATTCGAATTAAAAATTTATATTTCCTTCATTTCTTCGACCAACCGCCAAAGAGCGTCCCGACAAACCTAAACATTCTTCGCATACATCATAACGCGTCAAGTTAGCATAATGTTCGATCAACTCGACATACATGTCTATAGTCGTACGCGTTGAACAAACTATAAAATAAAAAGTACTGACGCATGGTTATAATTTCAATCACGAGTAAAGCACGTGACTCTTACATACGTTCAACAATAAGTATTCATAAAGGTAGAACCGTATTAATCTATATTAGAAAACAAAACAATACCTACACCTATACCATACCATACTCCAATCATAAACAATGGGACGTAACTGGCGGGCACAGTGGCGTATAAAAATGCGCCAATAAATTCGCAACAAGTTCGTCGCTGATAAGATATTAATTTTTGTTACTTAATCGAAAAAGCTACAACACAAACTAGGCTATCGATCCGAGCATAATTTCTATCCTAATCAATCCGATAACCGTACTTATCTTCTGGTGTACCAGGATTAGTTATTATGGTTATTTTAATCGAGACACAGCGGTCTAATCGTCTAGGTTTTTTTTCGCGCCATTGAAGGCACATGTCGAGAAAAATTCTGAATAAGGAACTGGTTGGAATAGTCAAGTGGCGGTGCTTTTAAAGCTATATGTAGATATTAGGCACTAATTGATGAACGAAAAATGAATTATTCATTCGATAAGTTTTACCGTTCTTCGTTCACAATCGATCTACGTTATGACCTGACTTGAATCTTTATCGACTTCTGCTATTCTGTGCAATGACCATCGCATCGATAATTTTCTAAATGATGAAAAAACAATATCAAGGAAATTCGAATACTCGTTACCACGTCCTTCGAATAAATACAATTCACTCTCGAGCATAATTTTCCTCTTAGTAACACTTTCGCCATCGATAAAAAGAAAAAAATTCAATACACAGCACACCTTGCCTAAACCATTAGCAAGTTCTTAAATCCTAGCAACATAGTATTTTCGCAATAAAAATAATTAAAATCGCCATCTCCTTACGCGAAACCATCAAAATGAAAATAAACCTCAACCACAAAGCGAAAAGCCAATACCAATATTTATTTACGTACAGTATATAAATACAAAACATAGTAAAACTACCTACATACCGAAGAAATCGCGTAAATATTTATATTATTCGTTTTGAACTTGCATAAGCTCGACGAAAATTAATGGTAATTAACATCCATAAATTAGTTCGACGTAATGAACGTACGAGCGTTCGAAATTATTTTTGGAATTCGCAAAGATACCTACTCGAGTCACCGAATCACCGATATAGCGGCGATAGTACTCTAATATTAGTACTAAAATGTGATTACTTTCTCATGACGCTTTTTATTTACTACGAATAGTCGACTTTTAGACTCGCACCTTATATTAATATTTCGTTACGTTCGCCCTAACGTAATTATCGATTTTCGTGCACTCTAATCACACCACGATGTTTAACCGTCACCCACGAGTATTTTCAAGAAAGAGCCAAAAATTATCGAAAACCAAATACCTAATTAAAAATTGATAATAATTACATTATCGAAGCATTAAATGCTCCACATAAACGTAATTATACGTAAAAATGCAATAAGGGTGGATAAACTCTTACGTCACGGTTGCGTGAGTGACTACTGACTAGGTTTTCTACGGTGATCGTTGAAACAACAATACAACGTACTTTCTAACCTTTTTTTTTCACCCAATGTTCCAACGTTCTTTCTTCACGTGAAACTCCATAGTCACCCTCGTCGCACAATAGAAGTTTCACCGAATACCAGCGCCAGTCAAGTTCAGACACGAATTTCAAGGATTAAGATATATCCTTTAAACAACCTTAAAAATTAATTCGCTATTTATTCTAGCAACGAAAGAAAGCCGCGTTGTAATATTAATTTTTTAATATAATTACTCGCCCAAAATGTTTATTATAGTTAAACATGAATGGTAGCTTAGCATATTTGGTTATTAGGTACGTTAACCATATTTTAGTTTTTTTTTTGCTCAATCTAACAACACATGCTCGGAACAGAATTTATATTCGATTCTTTTTTTAGTTAATTTTTTTCTATTATTTTTCTTAAACTGTTTCAAGAAACGTGAATAAAAAAAAAAACAAAAATAAAATGAAAAAAAAAACAATAATTAAAGGAAATAAAAATTATCACGAATCTAAAGAGAATTAAATAGGCACACGTATTAAACGGCATATTTTTTTAATTAATTTAAATACATTATAATATATTACAAAATTTTGCGCTTGGTTCCAAAAATGAAATTTCCATTTTTTGCTTTTATTTTACATCATAGTAAAATGTTACAATTTGAACATCTGCGCAGAATGGGAATGTAGCCCCCTCCCCCTGTTTTTTATGCGCACCGAGCATTTATTAATTATTCATGAACAATTTAACCTTGAGTGAAACTGGCTAACAGAAGAGTCAAACCTAGGAACCCCGGAAAAATTAACATCGAGCTGATTTTAATTTTTTATGGGATGAAGTGAACATAAAATGTGAAAATTTGATTTTTTTTTTCGCAAATTTGCCCAAAACGACATAAATTAATGTGTGTCATTTTTGACATTATGTTGTCAATTTTTTTTTTTTAATAGAGTACGTAGTTTTCGACATCATGTTGCGTGTAAGGTGGTACTTTGAGGAGGATTAAAAACATACAAAAAGTTTCAACTTGCAGGGGATTAACTAACCTCGATAGATGGGTAGAGCATCCTTAAAAAGGGGGTTGTCGTCCCTAGCCCTCTGGGAAAGGATTGGAAGGGAAAATTAGCTTGATAAATATTATTTCTAAACTCAATTATTCACTAGATACACCTCACATTTTTCACACAAAATTAGAGTCGATACGACGTCACCTCTCAAACTTCTCTCCCAGATCTAAGCATCCATCTATCCAGTATCCATGCCTCTGGCCTCAGTAGCAGTATATGGCACTTAAATGGAAAAAAGTAAAGTAAAGTGAAAATACTTTTTTTTTTGGATTTTTTCTCTCATAGTTATTTTCTTTAATTTTTTTTTTTTTTAGTTTTGTATCTTAATAAAAATATGTTTTAATAAAATAATACCACGTTATGATGAATTAACGGTGACAAACCTTTAAAGTTTTTTACTTGTACAAAAAAATGAGGTGTATAAATATACAGTGTCACCAACTACTCAAAAAAAGTAATAATTTTGCTATTAATTTTTTTTTCAACTTACAAATTTGCCTATCATCAAAAATGTATCATGAAATTCACTTTTGATATAGTTTTTACAGAGAAACTGTTTCTTTTTTTAACATCTGATCCACCAAAAAAAAATAATAAAATACAAAAAACATTAGATCATACCCCTCCCCCCTCTCCAATACACATGCGGGAAAAATACTAACAAAATCAAATGCCCCTCATCCTTTGATAATTTATTTTCACTTCTTGCAAACCTGAACCAAGCACCGAAAATAATACAAAAAGACAGAAACTTTTACAATGGTTTAGAAATTTTCAGAAATGCTGTGTTTAGCCACTCGACGAAAAATTTCCATAAAAACTACTTTCAAATGATTCTCAAAATGAGAAAAAACCATTAATCCACATAGAAAATCGAATGGAAAAGTAAATAAATTTGAATTACTCGTATTACCTTAAAAATAGCTTTTCAGGAACGAATGGATATTTTATTCGATAGCAAATTCGCAATAAAATATTTCTTTACCGCATAATATTTTCGATTAAAGGCTTACTCACGAAAGTCGGAGCAAAAAACTAGTTTCTGAGGAGGTTCCACCCCTCTTGAGGTTACTTCACCACTCATAGATCAGAATTTTTTGTATGATGTTATTTTCACCAAGTCACATTAAGGTTGTAAGAGTAGAGACAAGGTTTGAAAGTTTCAGGTATCAGAAAAAATTCAGCCTAATCGAAGGGAAGGAGGTATATGCCAAGTGGAATATCAAACTTCCTACAAACTGGCAAAAATCATTAAAATGCTTCCTGACACTTTTCCCATAGAAGAAAGTGGGGGTATAAAGAGGACAAAAAATATTACCAATGGCTTGAGGATTCTACAGGTATCTAGCCCATATTTGTAACTCAATCAGGAACCGAGTTACTCAATAAAACAAAGTGATTATGTGGAGGTATCACATTACATAATATAAAATAAGCGTACATACATATATATTTTTTTTAATACTGGCATCTTTTATTACCAAGACTATTACGTCAATTTAGCTTTAGATTTTGTTCAGTAGTTTTGTCCTATTTAGTGAGAATTTTGTCTACGAGTTGAGCATCATCTATTATGGTTGATAGGTTTCGTTGTGAAAAAGAGAGAATATTTTTAAAGTATTAGCAATGAAATAAAAGTATTTTTGTTCAGTTGAAGTGCCTCTTTTTCCTCAGATGACATCATAAAATTCAAAATCACTTCAGATAACGCTACTAGCTGGTTAGAATTAATTTTAACTCGATTAGGTGAATTTTTGGCCATGGGAAATTTGAAGATCTACTTGCCACGTGTCCTATCTCCTAATTGCGATATAAAATTTTGTTGATTACATGGACCACATGGGAAAAAAATTAGGGAGCAAGACCAAATTAAAATTTCCCATTTTTAATAATTTTACGTAGAACAACACTTACACAGGACAGAAAATGTTTTTCTCATAAAAACTTTTTTTTTTTTAATTTAGTTTGATAACTTTATTTTAACATATATGATATGTAAATAACAATACTAATAATTTTTTAGAGGTTCGACCCTTATTACACTGGACTAACAAGCACATAAATTCTCTTTCCTGAGAATTAGCCATACAAAATATTTTTCTAAAAAATAAATCCAATCATTCTTCTATTCAAAACACATCGACATTTCATCTCCAACGAGAGTAAATAAACGCATCTCCATAACGCAAATCTATCATACATCACACCGTGCCTCAACAAAACCTCCGTTTTGCGCCACAAAACACCTAATTTGCATTTCAAATGTTAAACCACCTCTAGTACCGTTCCCTCGTTGAGTCATCCACTACCCACCCATTCAAATGTTCCTGATCATTCGCAATCGAAAATAATAGTACCACCAAAGGTGAAACGTGAATGAATCCCAAACAATAGTCGCATGTTGAAAAAGCTTGGGATAGGGATATGGGTATTAAATGTTGCCAAATGTACGCTCCGGTACAACTACAAACAGGTTTGTGGACAACCGGCGAACGTAAAATTCATTCATGAAAAGCGAGCTACTCGATTTCTACGGGTTTACTTTTTTTTTTCGTATTTCGTTTCAACACAGAAATATTTTTCTTTCATTCCAACCCGATAATTATAATGTAACGTCGCTCGCAGCGATAAAACTCAAATTCAAATAGGGCGGTGGTTTTTTTCATATTCCTTATTTGAAGCAAAGAAAGTACGATCGACGATCGGCTTTTTTTTCATCTCTCGTGTTTTAATTTTAACCTAACTGTCGAATGTATTAACATAAATATTATTTTTCTGGCCAGTTTAAATGTTTAATTCGATGAAAGTGGGTATATGCTGCGGGCTGAAATTTACAATCGCTTTTTTTTACTATATTCTTCAGTTACGCAATTCCACATTTTCGGTGTTGACTGAACGCAGATGTGGTGAATTGAGGATTTCTTCATTTTTTTTTCTCTTACAAGTTTCATCTGAGATTAACTCGGATTAATCTATGAGTTTAGGTATTTTATTAGTGGGGGTAATAACAGGTATTTCTACGGTGTATATTAATTTTTCATCACTTACACACAGCTAAGCTCTCGAGTGTTTTTTTGTTCAATTCGAATGATGCAATATAAAACGACTTCTTTTTCATTAAATTATTACGAGCCAAACTCATTAGTATTTTAATATCGATGTTATAAAATTTAGCACGTTTCAGATATTGAAGATATTAATCATTAATTAAACACTTCAATACAGACCTGATAATTACACGGTTATAGAATTCAACGATTCAATACTCGAGATAATTTTACCATTCTTCCTATACATTTTTATCATTGGCGAATAAGAACTATACCGGAAGAGCCAACCATTTGCGATAATGCTGATGAAACTATTAATATCACGGATCCATTTAGCGAATAAAAAAGTAAGAGCTGAGAATCCAACAATGCGCGAATTATTTCAAAAAATGGATATGCAAAAACCCCGACATCGTGGCGTCACCATGTCGAGTACGTGTCAGTGAATCATTTATTTTATTAGAAAAGATGAAAAGTAAATATGTATCATTAGGCCACTAGGTAACACACTCGTGAAAACCCACCTTCCTTGCAACGATCACGTGAAACATTTAGCGTCACAGACCTGAGTATCCAAATTACCCATTTAACTCTATAGGCAATGGTAGTCGAATACGTATGTATTATTCACCCAATTAAATCTACTAATCGTACCAACAAATCTAACTTATCGAAAACCGATTTTCAATCGCATTTAAATGGAACTCGATTCATCTCGAAAATTTATTAATCATTATCATTTCCGTTACGTTATCTATTTTCAAAGAATACCAATAAGTACCCGATTACACGTACAATACACACGACGCTAACCCCCATCCAAACATCTCTTATCTATGAAAAAAATTCCCAAAATCCGAAAACAAAAATTTAAACCCATTTTTACCCTAAATCAAGCATCGATGGTAAAATTTAATCTTCCCCCACTCGCTGGTTTTTTCCTTTCATACGTGTATAGGGCTTCTTAATGATAATTTTACGACGGAAAATTACATCACCAATTAATTATTCGCACTATAGTTCAAAAGATCGTGTTCTTCATCGAGCCGTTAATTATTACCATTCGTCTTCCCCTCCAAACACCTCCGGTAATAGCGATAAATTCAGCGAGTTTTTTAAAATCCATTCGATAACTCCAATCTTTTATTCCCCCCATATACTCCTTCGACTTAGGCTTTTACACGTAAGCCCATCGTAATACGTAAGAGTACGAAATTCTCGGAATATACACGAAAAGAAAAAGCCATCTAAAGGTGAATGGCTTGGTCGTTTGTAAAAGCCGCCGAAACATACAAAACGTTCACTCTACCAAAACCGAGCTACCTGCGATCGACGTTATAGTGATTTTTTTCCAAGGGTTGGGCATTTTTTACGCTAATAAATTCAACCATTTACAACCGGTTTCCAACGAGTACGATCTCCGATGAACCCACGTACAGGTCGTAAAAGAGAAATTCGCCTCCCCACGAAATTCCTACTAGAGTGTTTTTTTCGGTAAATTTCGCGCCAAGTAGTGTTTACTATTTCACGCGGTGACCTTGAAACCTATTAATTTGCTACCCTAGACGATGAATCGAAGCCAGATAAAATTGGCATCATTTTGCCACAGGTACAGATAATTGATAACAATATGCATTTTACGAGCTCGCACGTGTCGTTGCAATTGGAAAATTATTACTGCCAGAATATCATTCGAATGATGTATTTTTCTAGCGCTATTACCCGTCCAATGTTCATCATCGGTCGAACATCTGTTCAAACTTCACGCCGTTCGAAATTCACTAACGAGTGGGTCTATTCTCTATTTATCCGGAGTCTTTGAATCCTATATGGCCAAATAAACACCCTAATTTATTAGAATCCAGTTCACGTGTTCTAATGTCGCGAAATTTACACCACGCTGAAAAAAATGTCAGCTGTTGGGCATATGCTTGGCCAATAATTAGGCGGATTATTTCGAAAATTATCCTGTGTGTATACTTTGGCTGATCCTACATACTCGATGAATGAATAAACGAAAAACATCATTTTCAGCTAATACATGTCTTATGAACATCTTATAGATATACTTTCAAGCTGAGCTTGAATTAATGCCGAATAGATGTCAATAGATATCAATATTTTTTTTTTTCAATTAACGAAAAATGTTGATATCTGTTTAACATTAATTGAAGTTCAACTCGAAAGTATATCGATAAGATGTTCATCATACATGTATAAGCCCAAAACGATGTTTTCTGTATATCTATTTTCCACAGCTATGTGTACATAGAGTATCATCTTGAATTTTTTTCTCAGCTATTCCAAAATATGTCAATTAGTAATCCATATTTTCGCGAATTTTCGACTTCGACCTTCGAAAAAAAAAAAAATCTTGGCACCTCTACACCCCAAACTCTCAGATTTGGAAACCAAACGAATAGATTACATGCATGTTTATACCACTTTCTCGCTTACCGACGTTTACTTTTCATTTCACTTCGCCAATTCTAGCGTTTTTCCCCCAATCGTACGATGTTTCCGCGTATTGCTAACGATTTTCTTACCCTATCCTCGATAAATACCCTTTTCACATGCGTTTTCATTGTATAGCCGAACACACGAGTACAACAATCGCCTATAGTCGCACAAGTACCGGAAGGGTGGTAGCTTTAATGGTATCGCTGATAATAGTTCGATTCGCGCTATCAACACCAATTAATGGTAAGAACAAAAGAATTCCTCTTTGAAAATTCACCGGCTCCAACACAAGGTAAAATTAAATAGGTGTAGCCAATGAGAAGTGTTTAAGGCGTAAGTAATTCGTATGCTCGAGAATATACAAAAGCGTACCAATACGTTGAATTAAGCGTGCGCGATAAATATAACAATAAAAAAAAAATCCTCAAGCTTTAAATATACATTTGAAATGAGCGAACGAATGAAACATCGTAAGCCTCCAACACCAGCCAAATGCGGTGCTCGATGTGCACGTGCTAGACGCGTTAAAACCAAGAAAAACTTACGGCATGATGTAAATTGACGTTTTCTTGAGACTCAGCCATATGGTGGTTTTTTCATGTACTTTTTTAATAACACCGAATACGGGTAATTAACGTAATCGAATTAAATTTGAAACGATTTTTAAAATAAAATAAATCGATTCGACTGAGTGTTCCCGATCGCGCGAGTCCTGGCACGACTGACTTGAACCGAATAGAAAGCAAAACTGACTGAACGTTAGTAAACGTTCGAAGTTGGTTGATGCAAACGGCGACGTTTATCGAAGGCAACGCAATGTGTTCCGAATGATTATACGTCTGTAATCACGGTAGCATCGGCGAGTAAATAATTCACCGCTTGCTAAAAGGCGGTTCTCTACTGCAAATTTGTACTCTACGTTAAAACTATGCACGATCAGTGTAAGCAACCGGCGTCTTTTTCCATACCATAGTGTATATTTCAATAACGTGCCAATTAAGCGATTTTATACTCCTACCAATGGGCTAGCTGTACTCATTATCGCGTACGCTCCCTATAAACATTTTTCTCCGCAATCTAAGCTCCAACGTTCCCCTTATCTCACACGTTACAGCCCCAAGATGGGAGGTATTCTTGAACCACTTATCAATGAAGGTATTATCGAAGAATTCACCTCATTTCCTCGAATCCGTCTCCATTATTATTCGTTTTTCTTCGATAACCGAGATATTACTCTATGAATATAGTATTTCCACACCTTTTCACTCACCGATATTGCTATTGTTCCAACAATAATCTCAATGAGTCACAAATTCAAACAACTATAGTCGTGTTTTTCGCAAAATTATCATTAAAGATTTAGGCAATAAAACGTATTTACGCACGTCTACGTATGGAACCCAAAATTACGCTTAATTACGCAATTTAAACGCTTTATATGGTAAATTTCACGACTAAAACCTCACCCAATGTACAGGTACTTCAACTCCCAAGACTCCGGAATTCAATACATCAGCGATTCGAATGAACGAATGAAACGAATCCACGGTGTTAATCAACCGAACGAATTTATTTCGCGAGTGACAAAAATTTTCGATTATCACCATGACGTCATCACCTCACTGACTTCTTTTTTAGAATTGTATTCATCGCCTGTACTTAACTACTTACCTGTTATCGGCTATCGCCTTTTTGTTGATATTTACGTAGTTCACCAAGTCGCCGACGATAAGACGAAAGAAAGTTTGAGAAATATGAAGTTCAAGTTTTACTACGGTTTTAGCACACTAGTCAGTAAAGGTATATTACCACGTGGTCAAATAATGTGATTTGGAAAAACGTCTATTGCATGAATGTTGGGGGAATTTTTGTTTTTGGGTAACTCAGACTGGGAACTTGGGGTTTTTTCAAGTGAATATTTCTGATAATTAAGCACGAAGATAAATAACTAATCTTCTCCTTGTACAGTAGATTTACGATCATTGGACAATTTGTTTATAGGCGAGCATAATTTACGTTAATATTAATAGTGTTTTTTTTTCAATTCTCTCCAAAGATTTGTGTTAATATAACGTATTATTTAATATTAGTTTTTTTTTTTACTAATTTGAATCATTTTTCCCAAGGTTTGTGTTATTGTTTCTTAGTGTACACTTATTGAGTCATATTAATACATTGTAGATTTAATCCAACAACACCACACATCTTCGTGAAATTATTTTATTTTACCAACATATCACACCTACTTTGCTTCCTACGTTCAACATCCCTTTACCCATTTATTTAAAAAAAAAAAAAATAAAATAATAATAATAATGAAATAAAATAAAATAAATTCGTCTCTAGCCCAGAGCTGTACACGGCGCGGCGTATGATAAAAAAAAATTACATTCATGTAGGCTGATTAATTCTATCACTTTTTTCAAAGCAAAAGGTGAAGTTTATTATCGTGAGAAGAGTAGGGATTCAAATCCTCACATTTGATGAAATAAAATGTACCATTATCAATTAAAAATTCTACTAAAAAAAATCACAAAAAAAAAATAAAAACTTGTCCGATAATTATTTTAGGGCAGAAAAATCCCTTCAAAAAATTAAAAGATTAATCAAGCAATAAAAAGTACAAAATTTATAAGAAGTAAAAATAATGATAAAATAGTATTTGTTGCCCCTTCAGAATCACAAATATGCAAAATGTTGGACAAGAGATTTGAAGGCGCTGCATCTTCCCTCGAGATAGCAGAAGGTGCGTCGCGCTTCTTCTGTTATACGACGTATGGTATCATGAAACTAATTATGTGACAATTGTCATATGTGTGGTGTTCTAGGGTTAAAAAAAAAGGAATGTAAATGAGGCTGGATTTTTGGGCTCGCCTACTTCAGAACTTAATTGCCCAATAATACTCAAGTTTTTGCGTCAGTGACCATTACGCACTGTATGTCGATTGATGTTGCACAGTAGGAGGAAAACTGAGGGCGGGAGAGGGCGGATGAAAAAGAGGAGGATACAGGTAAGGAATATAATCTATGATTACACTATGTGCATGCCGCTTATTTTCACTAACTCTTAATCGCTGTTCTGTTGAATGATGAATTACAATGAAAAGCTATGCCTGTTGTTTGATCAATTTTTCGAATGTTATTTTCTAAAAAGAAACATCAAAATCTGGAAATGAGTAGTAAACTTCATGTTTATAACTCAGATCAAAAGGAGGAGCATTTTCAAGACAAATTTTATTCCAACAAAATTTTTCTCAGGACTTGAACCTATTTTCAGGGGTCATCAATATGCAGTACATACGATGGAGGGTGGGTAACAACGGTTATGAAAAAAGGAAATATTATCTTCTGGTAATGTTTATTAGGCTGAAAATTTCATGAATTAAATATCCTTCATACATGTACCTTCAAAGCTCCAAAGGGAAATGAGGGATAATTGATAAAAAAGGTAAAAAAGAAGGGTTTCAAAATTTTGAAAAATAAACAAGAAGCCCAAACGCCTTTGAAATACGTCAATTATTGAAAAAATGCCATTCACGCAAGGTCTTGAAATATAACTAATTACTTCAGCATTTGAAAAAATACCGTGAGTTAAAGTGATTTGGATTCGGCTAGCGCAAAAATCTGAATTGTTTTCAAAGACTTAAACGATAATTTTTAAATCAGAAATTATTTTCAAAAGCTGTCATGCGTGGTATCAATGTAAATGGTATTTAATTCAGTTCAATTCAAAAGCAATAATACTTATTTAGTGATGCAATAACTACAAATGCATTTCAAAATGATTAGTGCATTTTACAAATGCAGTATGAAGCCTTCCTCAGTCTGACTTATTTTCGCCTATCCTTAAGCATTAATTGATAATTTTTGTTTACTATCGGTTTTCCTCATTTTTTTTTTTTTTTTTTTTTTTTGTTAAAAACCTAAAAATTATATCGCATGTTCATAGCTTACTATTTGCTCGGATCGCGCAATATATATCACGACATTCTATTAATATCTTCATTAAATCTCATACTTATTATTTGATTTTAATAATTAAAATTTTATGCAACAACAAAATTAAAAATTAAGATTATCACCATTTTCTAAAAAATAGGAATAAACCCGAAGAAAGCAGGAATACCTCCTGATCTATCAAGCAAATAATTTAAAATATTAATTAATCCTTTCGTACTAAATTAACAAAAGTTACAACATTTCTTTGTACAAATCGCCGAGTACAAAAAACATTTGTACAAGTATTTCAGTTCTTTCAATGAAGTTTTTTCTTTTCAAGGCCGTGAAGGTTATTCACAGGTTGCCAACGTTTAATTATATCAAAAGTAATTAGAAGAAAAAATGTGAAAAAAATTCAAAACTCTAAAAATACGAGTATTTCAAATTTGGTGCAATAACCTTTAATCATAACCACTAATATCAGTATAATAATTTTCATGTTTAAGGTCTTTTTTTTTTTCAACAGCAACTACTAAAACTCTCAAAATAATATGTATTGTACATAGGTAACTATTTCTTTTTTAATACTACTTCAATAGTTATTAAAAAAGAAAAAAAAAATCTACCAAATCTACAGTTGTTTCAAAGAAAAGAGACGAAGTTTGAAAAACCGATGAGTAAAATTCTAGAAAATCACTACACACTCTTAATATCGTATCTGGTTTACATTTTAGATAAGAGTAAAAAATTTGATTTTTCTGCACATAAAATTCTGGCTAAAATGCAAAAAGACATTAATATTTAGTCCAATCACCTATATCTCAATTTCACACTTCATTGAAAGATGAGTTATACTCGATAACTTATATCTTTATAATGTAAATTGTAGTACGATTACTTGCTCATTCAGTAACATTTGTTTTCATGATAACGATGACATAAAATTAAATTGTATTCAAAGGGTCATTGAATTTCATTACTTATATAATAAAGTTATGTTGCTGCGTAAAAATGAAAAATTACGTATCAAATATTAAATAATCACTTATCATTTGCGTGAGAAATTATTTCATCACTATCAACACTCCATTTTTTTTTTTTTTTTTTTTTCAATAAGTACATAATCTTAATTTAAATTAAAATATACATTTTTCTCGCTACTATACCGGCCTGTTTATTCAAGAAAAATAATACTTTTATAAACATGCGCTAGATACCTCGTCGACATTTATTTATTCCCACTCATAACATGAACCAATAAGCAACATATGTATTGCAATTTTTAATACACAAATGAATCACCTCTACAATACAGTCACATCAGTTACGTATTAAGTTCCAATTATTTTTCCACTGATATCTAATTTTTTTCGCTTATGTATGACAATTTCATCATTCCAGTTATATTTATTCGCAATACTTAACGCCAGCGAGGTAATATTACGCATTAATTATTATCCTTAACGCTGAGCTAGAACTTTTCTACCTTTTTGAAAACATTTATTTTCTCAAACCAACTATAATTTTTATCATGCACGTGCTAAAGCATAACAGTAGCGAATGATTTTATATCATTCTTCGCCCATTATGCTATCTTCGAAAATTAAAGAGAAAAAAAAATTACATGATAAAATTTTAGTCATCTTTTTTTCCACTTTTCATTCATCTGATTGATGGCGTAAAACTGAATGAATTATAGACGTAATCATGTGCAATTTCAGACAGTACATATGTGAACATATTCATATACATATGTATATTATATTTTTTAAACACATTTATTAATTTATTTTCTTTGAAAAATAAATAATAAAGTTTGTGTATAATTTTAAAATTATCTGCAATTAAAAAAAAATAAAAATAACGTAGGCACTCGAACATTAAAACTTACGAAAATTTTATATGTACTTGAAAATGAAGAACGTTGAACTTATCCTCATTGAAACTAAATTTTCATTTTTTAATCTATTAAAAACTTCTCTGTTTTTTTTTCATTTTTTTTTATATTTCTTATTATTCATTTAATCGGATACTTTAATACTTGATTTCCGATGATTTTAATTCGCGTTTATATTTAATTTTCAAATATTATTCATACACGACTTATTTCATGAATTTTCAGCAAATAATCATCATTATCATGTAGGTGTTCAACAATCATGAGAATCCTTCATGATATAAATATTCATGATAGAATCAACGTAAGTACTGAAAGTTTCATAATAAATACAGAAAAAGAAAAAAAATTCGCTCAGTCATACTCAATTCTTTGAAAAAATTTCCTAGTAAATTTTTCTTTCGCGACTTACGTTACAATGGATTTTTCGAATTTCATAATTATGTACATCATCAGTTGATAAAGAGCATTTTTAATTTGATTAGATTTTCAACGAAAATCTAAGAAACATAATTATATGATAAAGGGTGAAAAAATACCCATTTATATACAATGTTGAGCTCAAGGTCTGATCAAACAAAATACATGATTTCAACTGACGTGATAATATGCGCGAATATTTGATAAATTTTAACAATCATTAAAAAAATGTTTATAAAAATAATATGGTATCTAAACCGTTATAAATAGCTGAATTCGCCCACCAATCGTTCTTACACATGGTATCTTATCAAATATTAAAATTAAATTGTACTAATTAAAATATCATTACGATAATTACCCATTCGTTTTCCTCGAATTTCCATTTTTTTCATCGTTCATTTGCCAAGTTAACATTCTACATCGGGAAAAAACCACCACACCTAGAAAAAAATTTATGAAGAATTTCTCAGCAAAAAAATAAATCAATGACAAGAGTAATAAAAATGAAAACACGAAGGGAACAAAACTGATGCTATAATACCCAAATATCAGATATATGGTTCTTGAATATGGCAGGTCGTAGCTCCTGCTGATGTTTTTAAAAAGTGAGGAACTTGAGATTATCAGTTAAAGCATCTTATACTTAAGGCTGTTCCTCGAAAAAGTGCATAATGCATGATGGATAGCCTTCAGTGCAATTCAATAGATAATTATGCCATTCTAGTAGAGCCTGTACCAATAATAATGAATAGAAATATTGGTATTTCTTTTATTAAGACTTTAGGTTCAGATAAGGAATTTAGCAGGATTTGTATTTTTTTTTTTCAAAATTTTAAAGTCAAATAATAAATAAGTGTAAGCGTATGCGAAATTTTTTATTTTTTTTCTTCAAAATTTTGAACTCAATAATACGATTAGAACACCTCAGGATAACCCCAGCGATAAATTACGGTAATTTTACATCTCTAGCTCATTTGTGTGTTAGTGTGAATTATTGTCAATGGCGAATGTGTGTGAGTAGCGATGTTAGCGCTGGACGGTCCGAATTACTGGGTACTTATTTTCTTTGTTAGTTGCACATAAAGGCTCGACTAAAGGCACCTATGAAAGACGAGTAGGGGAAGACACCATATTGAGCGTAGGTTGTTTTTGATGTGCCTATTCGAAAAATATAGTTTTTTTGATTATATCGCTGTAATTACTTTTTTCAATTCCTTCCAAATTCAATTCTTTACGAACTTCGAAAATTATTTTCTATGAACCAATATGGCTTCTTCCTCCAGCTTCTTTTTATAGATACTCTAGGCTCGACCCACTAAACGTACGCAGTTGGAGTTTTACATCGAAAACTCATCAAAATATTCTTTTCGACTCGAAACAGGCAAACATGTTAAGGAATCCAAGACCGGTAAGTGTTTCTGTGCAATGTTGCTTCGTATTAAATAACACAAACTCATCAATTTTCCGAGTAAAATGAAAGACGTTCACAGTATAATTTTCTAATGTATCTTATCCACAATTTTGATTAAAATATTGAAACCTTTACAGTTCGAATAGAGGTTAGCAGATGATCGGCTAACAATACCAAATACCATGCTCGAGGCTGCATCAGTCATTGGTCTTAATTAACGCAATTAGTAAGTGAATTATCAGTCACTATGAACTTATTTCAACTTTCCTGTTGGCCAGTATGTGAAAATCTTATTCACAGACTCGTTCACTTAGTGGTAACTCATTCTTCTAAACTTAAGTAGTTGGAGTTTTACATTGAAAACTCATCAAAATCTTTCATTTTGAACACAGCAATCATGTCAAGGAATCCAAGAACTGTAAGCGTTTCTGCTCAATATTACTTTGTATTATATAACTGAAAAACTCATAAATTTTCCAATTAAAATGAAGGACGTCTACAATATAATTTTCTGATATTGTATCTTGCACACAATTTGGAATGAAATATTGATACCTTTACAGTTGGAAGAGAAGTTGGAAGATCATCAGCTGATGATACCAAATATCATGCTCGAGGCCGGATCGGTCATTGGACTTTATAAATGAAACCGGTAAGTGAACTATTATTATGAACTTATTTCAACTTCCCTGATAGTCAATGTGTGAAAATCTTATTCACAGACCTATTTACATTGTGGTAACTCATTCTTCTAAATGTAAGTAGTTGGAGTTTTACATCGAAAATTCATCAAAATCTTTCATTTCAAACACGGCAAGCATGTCAAGGAACCCAAGAACAGTAAGTGTTTCTGTTTAATATTACTTTGTTTTATATAACTCAAAAACTTATCAATTTTTCAAATAAAATGAAAGATGTCCACAATTAATTTTTTGATATTTTATCTTGGGCACATTTCAAATGAAATATTGATACCTTTACAGTTGGAAGAGAGGTTGGCAGATCATCGGCTGACGATACCAAATACCATGCTCGAGGCCGGATCGGTCATTGGGACTTTATTAATGAAATTAGTAAGTTAACTGTCACTATAAACTTATTTCAACTTCCCTGATAATCACTATGTGAAAATCTTTCTCGTAGGAAGTAAACTCAGATATCTTAGTAATGGTGTTCGCACACTTCAACCTAGAACGTTTCAGCAAACAGATACTGTCATCATATTTTTTTACAAATGCACCAAAAAATAAAGCATCCTTTATACGGGCATACAAAGCATTCTACAGTAATAACGACCCAGATGCCACAGCCTCAGTCCACGTCCGGAGTATTTTTTCAT
Source organism: Phenacoccus solenopsis (assembly GCA_009761765.1). Lineage (NCBI taxonomy): Eukaryota > Metazoa > Arthropoda > Insecta > Hemiptera > Pseudococcidae > Phenacoccus > Phenacoccus solenopsis. Next base: position 15,202,729 of record CM019752.1, read on the forward strand.
TTGGCAAGGATTTTTTTGCTCAGTCATGCACTGATATTTACGAAATTTCCTCGGATTTAATTCACACGTTGGCTAATTTGCTCAACCGAACTCAAAGTACCGACAAATTGGTGGAGTTAGTTCAGCAGGTGCCACAATTGTCTGAAACACAACGGCTAGCTTTGCATGCAATCGCTACTCTTGAGGAAATAAGAGCCAGTTCAACTAGAACTTCATGACTAATTTTGTTATATTGTTACTCTATATAAAAGACTGTATTATACTAAGGAAACATAATATATGAATAATGATGGATGTCGATCCACATTTTTTATCAGGAACACTTCCTTGTCAAGATTATTACTTACATTGTGGTGTAGTTGGTATTATGGAAGTTGTTATTATTGGTCTTTGTACCAATTATATTCTAAGTTTGGATGCTCGTGCACATTTGAAAATACTACATCCCTACCTTGATGAAAATGATATATTATTAAATGAAGTTTTTTTTGTCAGTGAAAGGAGCTAATACGTGTAAAAATTTATTTAAAAAAATTAGCAAATTCGTGCCCTTTTGGAAATGATGTATACCTACCTGATGATTGACGATTCCACGCAGAGTAGCTGAACTCAATAGCGGATTTTCTTTGTGTACCTTGCAAATTGAGGTGATCAAGAATGTATATGGCTTATGAAGGGAAAATGAATTTTTTAGCTGAGTTTTTAATTTCAATTTTTAACGATTATGGGAGGGTTTACGTGAAATTTTGTAAGAACATGAATTAAAGATATTGAAATTTCGCGTGATTGACATAAATTTCAGCTGAATTCACGCAATAATGACTCTTCTGTGAAGGCTACTTTTAATCTGTGTTTAGCATTATATAAGCTTTACACAAAAAATTTTTTCAAATGAATATGATGACACCAATTTTTAATTTCATTTCTTAATAGAAAATTTCATCTTCTTTCCAACAGTATATTGACGGAATTTGTAGCTGTAATATTCACGCTGCAATTTTTGTTCAAAAGTTGGAAACTAGCTTCTCAAATTTGAAACAGCTGGTTACTGTTGTTGACAATTTTCATCAAACTGATCAAAGTAGTTTTGTGAAGACGTTGGGATATTTTCTTTTAAATCATAAAAAATGCTGCAAATACATGAAATCGTAAATTTCTCAAGCGTAGAACTCGAAAGGCCTTTCTATGTAGAAGCTCTTTTGAGAGCTGGTCATTTATTCGCGGTGATCAATGTTGAATGTATCACTATCGCCGAAAACACCAGTAATCACTGCTAAAACTTATCACTTTCGTCCTTCACCATATGAATATTAACTGAACACCAAAACCCTTGAAAGCTAAAATTACAATGTCATCAACCCGATTCCAATTTCAAATGTAAATTTTACGAATTAATAGTATCACAATGTTATGCTCAAGTCTATGTAAATAATAATCAGCTGTTTCCAATTCGAGAAGCGAGTTTTCAACTTTGAAATAAAAATTACAACGTGAATATTGTAGCAACAAATTCCGTCTATATACTGTTGGAAAGAAGATGAAATTCTCTATTAAGAAATAAAATTAAAAATTGGTGTCATCATATTCATTTGAGAGAATTTTTAGTGTAAATTTCATATAATGCTAAACTCAGATTAAAAGAAGTGTTCACAAAAGCGTCATTATTGCGTGAATTTGGGTGAAATTTATACCATTCGATGCGAAATTTTAATATCTTTAATTCATATTCTTATAAAATTTTATATAAGCCATCAAATTTTTGTTAAAAATTGAAAAATCTCATTTTTCTTCCATAAGTCATATACATTCGATCACCTCGATTTGAAATGCGACTGCACGGCTCAGATGAGCGTGGAATCTATTATTGAGCGATGATTTTTGTCCACTGAAAAACTAGAAATTCATTTATTTGATACAAAATTAATACAAAAAATTAAAAAATTTTGTATCACACATTAGCCATGACATTTAAATTGGAAATGAAAAAGTCGTCCAATCGAAAACGTCGACTAAGTATTTAATTATAAATTTCAATATTTTCTTCTCATTTCGTTTCCTTCTTCGGAACTCTCGTTTTATTCTATTCCAAAAGAATATACTGATACGTTTTCAATTTTTCATTCACATTTCCCGCTCAGTTTCCATTCTTTCGCAACCTATTTGCAACGTAAACGAATAAAAATCGAAAATAAACGAGAAATAAACAAAAAATTGGAAAGTTTAAAGGGTTCTCAGAATTTCAAGTGTGAAATAAGTTCATTATAATTTTTCAAAACCAAATGAAAGCTGATTATACCCATTCCGAAGGGTTACACCGTCTGTTTAATGTATGCACAGGGTGAATCACCTCGATATAACCTCCTTTCATGCCTTCAATAGGAAACACATTGGGTTTGTGTTCATGTGCGTTTGACTATACTCATTTTTGAAGGCGCAATAATTTTCTCGAAAGAATTGATTAATTTTAGATTACGATTCTTTATTTTTGTATTTGCACATTTATTTTTTTTATTTTTTGGTGGAAAATGCCTGACGTAGTTGGATATTAGGTAAATATTGACTAAAACATTTTATTAATTTAAATTTCTCAAATTTATAATGTTTTATTCTTTTCAACCAATTTTTTTTTAGGAATTTATAAGTTTATAATTTTTTATATTAAGTTTATCATCACATCAGCATTTTTAGAATTTAGGTAAATGAAATAAGTTCGTCGTACATTAAATTACAATTTTTTTCCAAGTTTATTTTTAAAATTCAATTTTTTTTTTTAAATATAAATATATGTACATAATTATTTTTTTTATGCAACATGTACAGTACACGGATCGAAAAAACAAAAAAATTTTGGATTTTGACCACGTTCAGTGAGATAGTTTACTTTGAGTAGAAACCTCGAAAAAAATTTTGAGCTCTCTAGATGAAATGGGAGGAAAGCAGGAGGTGCCCAAAGGAAAACCCTGTTTTTTGTGTTTTTTAGCCAGTCAGAATGGTGTGAGAAAACCTTTTCAGTACTTAAAAGGTGTAATTTGAGGTTCTGAATCTTCCTGGACCATCGCCAGCTTTATTGGATTGAAATTCAGACTGCTACAAACTCGACATAGCGGAATTGAACTTCAAAGATTGATGTAGAGTCGGCAAAAATTTTATAATATTGAAATATAGCGATCTGCAACTTCTCCACCCCTTTGTAGCAGTCTGAATTTTAATCCAATAAGACTGATGATGGTCTAGGAAAGTTCAGAAACTCAAATTGCACCTTCAAATGCTAAAAAGGTTTTTCACACCATTCTGACTGGCTAAAAAACACAAAAAACAGTGCTTTTTTCAAAGTGGTGGGTGAATTCATTTTATTTCAATTTTTCTTTTTTTTCTTTTTTTTTTTTTTTACAAAAATTTTTTAACAAATCACATAAAATGTTCAGCAGTCTCTTATTCAGGCTCCATGGCGAATATAATTCATCAAATTTATATTACAAATGAATTTTTTTTACAAATTTACCCCATCATTTCAACACTGATAGATAACGAAGGAATTACACCAAACGCACAAGGAGAACAGAAATCGAAAAAGAACTGAAATTTTATTTCATTTAATCATTATACCATTGATTACAAAAGTAATTAAAATCACTGGGCAAAAAATTTGAAAACACCATATAGGCGACAAGAAGAAACCTTACAACACCTCGTATCATTTACTTTTCATTTCTTCTCTTCATTCATAACATACGAGAAACGTATATCATTTAAAAATAACTTACCCCATGAAACAAAGAGAGGGGAATCAATTCGTCGAAAGGAAATTATGTTTTATACCTATGCTAAATCAACTTCCTGCTCGTTAGTTCATTCATTAAACACAAATTGGAATGTTCTAGAAAATCTCTTTTATCATCGAAAATGAACAACAAGAAATAATGGCATGAAATAATGTAGGGGAAAAATTGAAAATTTTTTTGTACTAACAATAATAACTTCGTAGTCGACTCGAATGAGAAAAATAAATATTGTCATCGTTCAAATCAAGAATGAAAATTACAAAATTTTTTTTTCAATGCTTTACTATCCAGACATTTATTTATTTTCATGAAGGGTAAAAAATGAATTCAATTCTCAGTGAATATATTTAAACACTCAACTCGAAAGTATTTATTTAAAAACTTCATTAAAATATTCAGACCAAGTAGAAGGAAGAAGTAGATGGGAAAACTGAAAAAAATAAATAAATCCCTAAAAACAATTCCATATTGGTTTCTGCGTAATATATTTATACGTGCTACAAAAATTCATAAAAAGAAAAAAATCATATCGTCAATCCTAGTTGTGTATTCTTCATTCAATAAAATAAATATTTAAATATTACCCCAACTCGTATGTTCTTTTTGTGAAAATTTCACGAATTCTTGGGACTCTGTTTGATATACGATAAACCCATTCGTAATCTTTTCATGGTCTAATTTTAATTTCGTCAAAGAAAAGATTAAATTTGTGTGTGTGTGTGTTTTTTTTTGTTGTTGTAATAAAACTTCGTAAGTATTTATTTGTTGTTTTATTTTACCAAACTTTTCGGACGAAAAACTCACACACCGTGGAAACCGCCAACACACCGGAAGAAAATGAGAATAAAAACTTTCACTAGGTCAAGACTAATTTTATTAACACCGAACGTCGGCCTGCGACGCCAACAAAAATTTACCGAGTTTGGCAAAACTTTGAGAAAGTTTTATAAAGTTAGAATTCGAATACAAAAATGGTATTCCAAGAATAAACCGCTTACTTCTTACCTTTTCCGCACTTGGAAAATATTTTTTCGTCGAATTTATTTCGTTTATCTTTTATTGTAGGAAAAAAAATATTTTTAGGAAACACTGCGAAAGAAAAAAGGGGAAAAATCAAACGCAGATGAAAAGAAAAAAGAGAAAGAAACACGGAACAGAGAGAGACAGTGTAAAGTTTTCAGTTGAAGTTATACTGTGAGAGAGATTACAACGTTTTGAAAGTTTATACGAATTGTGGGGCCGGGTACTGTTATGATGAAACTTTTACACTGTCTCCGTGAAGCGCGATCTTTCGGTATTTTTTTGTCTTCGTTACCCTTCGCGAATCAAATTAAAAGTGTATTTTTTACCTAACAAACAATTGCCGCCGGTTCAGTTTTCAATTTTTTTTTCTCTCCGAACCGCGATACGAATACACGTCGTGCGCGAATATTCCGTAATTTCGCCTCCGCTCGACGAAATTTTTCGCGAAAAGTTTTTCCAGGTTAAAAAGTTTATAAGTTATCGATTAGTTTTACATTCATTTCTGGTTTTTTCTCTCGACTCGGTAAGTACTTCTCATACAATTATTTCGTCTCGCTGTGCTCGTGCTGCGATTTTTACCAAAATAATAAATAACGAGCATGCGCCGCCGCCCCAACTTTCGCTTTTTTGGCACCCCGTCTCAATTTCACAGTTTAACGCGTTCGTTATTAGTATTAAGTTCGCTCTTCGACCGAAATACGAAAACTTAGGTTTTTCTAGGTTCCTTCATACCCACGTGTTGATCGCATATATCTATAACGTGTGCTTATCGACGACAAAACTTTGCAGACGCGGGTTTTAAATTTACTCTTTTTTTCATTTTTCTTTCGCTATGGAATTTTCGCACCGCGAAAACTTCCCAATATTCGTTTTCGTTTATTTTAGGCTTAATTTTAGCTTATTTTATTTCGCACTCGGTACTATTAAATTAACGTATTCGCGTATACCATGAAATTTTCATACCGTTGGCATAATGCTTATCAGCGATTGTTTACCTAAAATATTATATTTCGTACATCGAATACGATTCGTTTTCAGCACCGTTTTTCTGTTCTCGGTCGCGCATATTTTTAAAATTACCATTTCGCGTTGGAAATATTTTCGCGTTTTTAAGACGTTTCCATACGGTGGGGCGAAAACAGTCTATCTCAAAGTACGTATTCTTGAGAACGTTTTCCCAAAATTTTTTTTCATTAATATCGAACGCATTCGGATACCCTTGTTTTTCGTTAAAAAAATACGCAGTTTATACCAATACCGTATATATAATTTGAAATCGTAATTTTTAATTATTTTTTATTCGAGTGAAACCTACAGAATACCAACCTCTTCGTGAATGATAGGCGATGGGTAAAGAGTAATTTTATAATTGTTACCTATTTTTTGAAATCGCCGAATTTTTCGTATAAATTCGAGAATAAAGAATGCTTAGTTAAAACTTGAATTTTTATCTACATTTTGAAGAGCTGTATATTTCGATTTTTGACTCGAATAAACAAATTTAAAAAATGCTGAGATTCCAGGTTGTGAAATATTTCATGCCATTCTCAAGAATAAAAATCTTGTTCGAGCGTAGTATTTTTTTTTTTTTTAATAATTATTCGACTCGTGTTTTTTATTTAAAAATTACAAAGTATTGTTTTCTCATGGGTAATGGTTCAATTAATTTCGAAAATTAAATTCGTTCTCCAAGGCACATAATTATATGTACGCAAATATATTAAAAAATAACTTACTCGTGGAATTTTCTAGTTAGGTAATTACCAATATTATAAAAATATAGCCCTCTAGAACAGCCTGGTGATCAGAAGAGAGAAAGATAGCGACCCTTAAACGTTCAAACTTTTTGATCAAAGTACTGAAATTTTTTAATGAAATGAAAACATATGTAAAAAAATTGATAACTCTCTTCTATAAGATAAAAATATATGCAGGGTACCTCTCCTTCATAGGGTCGCCTTCATATCACGTGTAGAGCTACTCATCTAACACCCATGTATGATGATTTGCCTACCCCACTAATGTAGGTTTTGTGGCCAATGTCTATCTACTGTACCTTAAGTTTTTAAAAGTTGGCTAAAAAGTAATGCATACCAGCCCTAAATTAAAATAGACTATTTCTTCAACGCAATATACGCTCAATGAGGAATAGAGTAATTTACTACTTTCCGACTTTCTGATCTAATCAGAAAGCAGACCACGTGATATAATTACTCTGTACTTGAAGCTAAGCGAAAGAAAATTTCAGTATGTATTTAAGGTTGTTTTCTTGACGCATATATGGGAAAGCTGCCTCTCTTTGGTTATTTTTAGCGAAAAATTACGTTTACTTCATATCTTTCTCACGAAGCAATGATAGGGTTGAAGAAATTGAATAACTTTCATCACTGGGATGTCTTTTATCAAAAAAGTCAATGTTTCCACGGGCACCATAAAGTACTCAGAGGACCAAATTTTGACTATTTGAGAGCCCTCATCCCTTATTGAGCAATCTTTGGTTTAAGAACAATAGGTATTTTGATTAGAGCTTCTGTGAGTTTAATTTTTAAACACAATTTTTTAGCTGCTTCTCAACCTGGAAAACTTCGAGTTTATAGAGCACTTTTTGACACCCACAAGATTAATTACGCTTACTGAAATGACCAAGATACAAATATTGAAAAAATATATTTTTATTATTATTTATTTATTTTTTGTAATTTATTTCATTCACAATGGCAACTTCAAGTACCAAAACTATTACGCCACTTTCATGCTTATATTTTGTTCAGTTGTTTTGTTTTATTAAAGAATCCAAGAATGTTGTTTATAGGTTTAGGATCATCTGTTATAAGGGGCAGATAGCTATTACAGCCTACCTGATGTGGGAAGGGAGAGTCGCGAAGAGTGGGGTCTTCAATTTTATGAGTTACAAACCATTTGTAGTCATCTGGCAAATGTACAACTTTTTGGTATATTTTTCCCCCACGCGTAGCATCGAGGGGTATTTATGAAATTTGCTCAAAACTTGGTAAGAAACTCTTATTAGAAATCTAACAAAAATACTTTTTTGTATTTTTGAAAAAATTCAAAATGGCGAAACACTCAAATTTTGAGGAAGGCTGGAGAAAATGCAAATGACTCAAATTTTTCGTTTTTATTTTCATATGAAAAAGTGACTCATTGACTCTAATATATTTAAATTTCAGGCTCTAAAATGTATATGGAGAAAAGTTGCAGCAACAAACAGCTTTGTGAGGAAATTTTTGAGTCATGAAATTTCTTCAATCTTCTATATCTCCTCACCATATCGACTTGAAGAAGTCAAACTTTGTGTGTGGGGTTAGTTGGTGACCAGAATATGATATTTTGAATTTTAATCAAAATGGATTCAAAATGGCGGATTATCAAAATTTGAGTAGAGCTTGAGGAACCTTGAGTTAGTGAAAATGTAATTAATATGAACTCATATGATTATTGGAAATAAGAAGTATATAATATCCCCAATTCATCTTCATACATAATGATGGAGGGGAGGAGGAGGGGTTAATTGATCTCAAAATGTAGTGGGGGGTACGCGAGATGTCGAAAATTTTTTATAGCGGTGTCATATGATGAAACAAGCTCAAGTAACTAATTTATTCTAATTTTAGCTTCCTAAGTAAATTTGGAGAGGAGTTAAGCAAAAAACAGCTTTTGGAGGGGAATTTGCTGTAGGAAATTTCATGAATCTTCCATATCTCGTCACCAAATCGAGCTCGAAAGGTCAAACGTAGTGTGTAGGGTTAGTTGATGACTAGAATATGACCTCTTCAATTCAAGTCAAAATAGATATAAAATGACTGATATTAACAACTCGAAGATAATTTGAGGAATCTCAATAAGTAGTTATAATTTGAGAAATATGTGTTCATATGATTATTCCGTGGCAAGAAATACTAAATTTGTTCCAAATTCAACTTCCAAAGTTGTTTAGGAAAGAGGTTTTCAGACTTAGTGTTGGGTGGGGCCTGTAATCATGAATGGTTTAAGAACCTCATTTCTCAACGCTACATGCCCTAGTTAAAAACTCAGCTCCAGTAAATGCAGCATGACTGCTTACTTTTTTTTTCTTCAACTTTGGGTGTTTTTGCACCCGCTTAAATGATAATTATCGTCCCTATTAATTTCATTTAACACATTAAACTCTACGCCGCCACTAAAATTTTTTTTGGCGGCGTTCACGGTTATTAAATGTTATACCATATACAAACGTTTATATCAAACAAGAAAATTGATACATATTGATTAGAAAATTCGTATTCCCTTTACGCCCTTGAATACCATCGCCGCCGGAGAAAATCACAGATGACGCTGCAACCGTCCATTTGGTTTCAGCACAGACCTCTAATTTTAAAGACGCTGCGGCTTCGCTTTATTCACCATCTTTTAAGATATAACCAAATTTTATTTAATGACAACACACAGCATTACTGTGCCATTGGTTCTACTTTATTCACATTTTAGGTGATTTAATAGTGGCATTTGCGACGCTGACCAGCGTCAAACGGCAGCAGCGCAACGGACATTTGCCCGGTTTGCCCTAATGGCCAATCTGCCCCTGTCTGTTATGGCTGTTTTTTTTCATCTTGATAATGATCCATTTCAAATATCTTTCTTTCATTATCCAAAGTTCGCACCATAACGTGAAGTAGATAATGCGCCACTGTTAAAAAAAATGTGCAATGAGAGAAATAATATCTTGATTGAATATATCTTCTATAAGAATATGGTATTATTTTCAAATATCACTCATAGTTGGGATGTGAGTAAGTGAAACTTAAATTTTATTGATTACAGTTACAGCAACGAATAACCCGAAGGTATCGACTTGATTCACAAATATAATAAGTAAAAAAAAACTAAGTCTATAACGAGAATAATACCATCTATTACCTATTAAACTTGAATCAAAGTGCCATCTACTCTGAATGAGTGGCTACAAACGATCATCTACTCACCTTATATGTTTAGTGTGTCCCTGTCCATGTTAGTGCATTAAGTTAATAGTGTGTCTTACACATATTGGTATGTAAGTTGAGAGTCATCGGATTAATATGCTCCAGACAGAGAAGTCTGATGTAGTATCAGAGACCTTGGGTATATCATAATTACGGTTACGAATATACCATAACACAAGTGATAACTATAAGTTGAATGATATAACATAATTCAGATGATTTTTGATACTGTATTATGGTCTAGAGTACCATTACAAACATAACTTCAAAGGTAGTGACTTGATAACTTAAAATATTTTTAGAATGCTTAGTGTATGATCATTTATTAGGTAAAAGTCGAATAATTTTTTTGGCAGAAGGTAGGTAAGGGAAGAAGTAGAAGAAAGGAATAAATATAACAAAAACAACAAAGAAAAAGTTTAGCACTAAAAAAAAAATTCCTCAAAATCTCGAAATACCGTAGATTAGCATTTTTGAGCCAACATAAAAATTATTAATATCTCCTGAAGTAAATTTATATGTAACCAAATCCGCTATTATGGCGTATTATAAGTTTTTTACCTTAATAAAAGTGGTGAATATATTTCAAAAATTTGGAAAGAAGTTGAAAATTTTTTTCGTGAAAAGAGTTTGCATCCACGACACAGCAAAATCAATAAACACGAAGAAAAAATTTCACATTTTTACGAGATGGAAAAATTTTATTTCTCGCTGTGGAATTTTTTAACCATTTATCCTTGAACTGGCTACACTGGTGTTTTTTAATTACAAATTGCTAAAAATATAAGGGGCTGTTTGGCGTTAGTTGGTATATATATTGAAAATAAGGATTTAATGTTCAGCGAAACACACCTTATATACTTACGTTTAATACTAACCCACGAACATCTTATTTTTACTCTTATGGTTAATATTTAAAATGGAAAATTGGAAAGAAAATGTCATACCATAACAACACGATAACAGGCAATACAGTTGGTTTTTGAAGGTCAGAATTTTATTTTTGAACCCCCCAAAAATGTTTTTTTTTTTTCAATTTCAAGAAAGCTTATGATTCTAAGTTCTTCACCTTCTCATGTCACTATATTAGAAATGACAAAAAAATTTGTCGTTTGCAGATTATTTAATAAAATATTTTATAAACTTATAAAATTAGTTTTCTCTTCTAGCGTAAACCACACCTTTTTGTAGGCAAAATATTTGAATTAGGTTAGATTTTTGATGTAATTAAATTTGTAGTAGGTACCTACTTGGCTTTTCACATATTAAAAAATTTGTTATCACCAAGCCCATTTTTGTAATTGTGAAAAAAATGTTGTTTTCCCCATGTAAAAAATTGTATATATGCTGGGAGAGGGGATGACCCTCAGATTTATCTCAAAGAACATTCCTTCCGAGAAAAATTTTTGGCTACGCTACTGCTCGAGTACACTAGTAACCTTTAAATTTGCACCAATGAATCTATATTCCAAGATAAAGTTTTCAGGTAAAGAAAATTCATTTTACATAAGGGACAGTTCTAAAAAAATACTTATTGAATATTAATCATTCAATAGTTTATTTCTGCTTGACATGAAAGAAGGGATAAGAATGATATTGATTGTTATATTTTTGTTCAGCTTATTTCAGAATTTGGGGAACAAAGTAGATTTTTTCTTTTGCAAATATTTTCGTATTCTAAATTTTGAAAATGTCACTGAAATTTTTTATTTTTCCAAATAGAAGAGAAAATTATTGTTCTCTTAATATACTCTTTCTTTACCGCAGTAATGGCATTGAAGTTCTTCTTAGGAAATTTTTTTCCTAATCAATAATAATTTTACTTTTCTCTGCTGCGATCAATCGTGAATTTATATTTTAGACATTTTCAAGAGAACTTTACAACTTTTCATTGCTCTCCACCAATAATGTCTTTAAACGAAACAAAATGATTCTTCAAATTATTTACCAATTCGAGTTATAAAATTATGCTGTCATTTTTGTATTTCTCAAGACATACGTTACAAGTTTGCTCCTTGTTATACTCCCAACTTTTTCCATAGAAAGATAGTTATAAGGCACTTCGGAATTTCGCCTCAAAAGTAAAAATCTGAGATCCCCTGAGACACGTGTTTTCCTGCTTCATTCGAGTTGAAATTTTCTTACGTTTATATAGAGGCATATTAAAAAAATCTGGCGATGTAGCTCTCATGATATGAAAAGATGTGTATATGGGAGAAGGGGATTGGTATAGGTAGGTAATGGAAAAAAGGAATCGGAAAATTATTGCATAAGTATTTTTTCGTGGAGAAGCTAAAGCACACATTTTAAGCCGTATGATTAAATTTTTATTATTTCATTATTGTTTATTCTACACAGATGGTGGGCTTTCATGATTGATTGATAAAGCTGTGTAAGGGAGTATTCACACACGTGTAAATGATGAAACAAAATAATATCTACCTAATATAATACGGTAGATAATGGATATATAGGGCAAACTTTTTCGCATTCTTGTAACAGGGAATAAAAATTATAAAAACTACGGAGCTCAGAATGATAAATTTCCACGTTGATGGTCACCTTCCTCGTTTGGTAAAATTTAGTAACACATGAATTGAAAAATATATTCGTGTTCTGATCAAATTATGGATTAGAAAATGAAATACGGCGACGACGTTCCACCACAAAAAAAAAATCATAAAATTTTTCAATACGCTCGATTCCTTATATAAATATCGTATATGCAGCTTTACATGGTAAAACTCGTTATTTTATAGCTTATGCACTCCTTCCACGTCGCCGCACAACACAATAAAGATTTTCGTTTTCTTAATCTTTGTGAGAAAAATTCGCTTCGCCGTCAATAGCTCCCAGTAGTACAACGTTTTCCCAAACCGTACAGAAATCCCAATTTTTCTCAATCGCTAGAATTTTCTACACTTATAGAATTCGATAAATACTAAAATTAGAAACAACCATTTCAACAACAGGCTTCCAGTCTGAATCAGCGTGGAAAAATATATTATCAATGGTAGAACAGGAAATTTGCTTAGATTCCATGCTGCGGGCTGCGGCGGAGAAAGCGAAGAATTTTAGCCCACTTAAGTTGCGGCGACGCACTTGTCTACCCGATTTTCGTACATACTTCATTTTTTCTTCTATTCCCATTCCTTTTCATTTCTTCTGCAAGTTCACCGTTCCCCTTGATATTTACGTTCGATAGTTTCGACCGAGCATATTTTAAAATTTACAATATGCTTCACCCTTAACCTAAAAATCTATAATTCTAATCTCACGTCTTTACGTATTACTTTACAGATATCTTAATCCTATAATGGAAACTGACCGGCGAAAATTATCCAATCATTCTATCAACGAATTACTCGAACAACGATCTCACATGTTAATCGACCAAGAAAATCAATCGGTTAAACCTACACCGATTATGCCTTCGTTTATAATAAAATACAAATTAAGACTGCCTCCGGCACCCGATCGGGTAAGTAGATTTTATAATTTACGACCTAATTTTTACCAATTCTCTACCAAACAACTGAGTACATTTTATCGCTGATAATACTGAAAAGCGATAGTTTTACGACGACAAACCATTGTGCGAAATAAATAATGTACCCGGTGTCTAAACAATCAATATTTATTGCTTTTTTACCCGTTTCATCTCTATTACTTTAGTATACTAAAATATGGAACGTATTTCTTTTTATTTTCCACCGTTTACTTATTCTTAACGCCGAAAGTGTGTCTGTACCGCTCTCTGTTTCTTTCGTAAGAAGTATAACCAATCTTAGAAAAGTTTTAATATGCGACGAAATCTTCAGAAAGCGGTACCGCTGGCTTTTGATGCTAACGAAAAGATACAGAGGTCGCTAGTTGGACGAAATTACGAAGACACCGATTCCGGAATTTTGCACAGTTCCTTCCCTTTGTTCCATATTTAAGCATTTCAAATGTAAATTTTTCCATTTTTTCTTATACTTAATTACATGCTGTCGATTAAGGAATTAGAGAATAATTTTTTACAATAAAAAAAATGTATTCATATGCATGTTTATCTCTTTTTTAACATATCGCATGCATTTATTATTTAGCTTCAGGTAAGTACTTCAATTTAATTTTTTTTTGGTTCGAAGTATGATTCAATTTTTATATTGCCTATTATAGTTAGACTAAGTTCGGGTTCAACTGAGTGATGCTCATTTATATCATAAATTTTGACCATCAACAGACCATTGTACCCTCAAACTATGTATTAGGAGCCTCACTGGAGCTGAAATGATATAATAATCGTTATACATTTTCATAAGTTGATTAATGCCTATCAAGGTCTTCTGCTTAAGCACTAATTAATATAACGTTAGCTCAACTATAGAGCAGTGAAGTGTGGTAATGATATATTTCTTTTTAAATGAATGAAATTCATGGTCATGAATTACTTTTATCAACTCACAACAATTATTGGTAAAAAACAGAATAAAATCGAGGCTACTGTTTCCCCTCTCCAGGGGAGGGGTGCAAGCGAAAACTTTAATTATTTATCGTTCAATCTTAGCGAACCTATATGAGAAAATAAACACTTGATACTATGTGGCGAGCGAGCAAACGAGTGAGTGAAAAGAGAAGATGAAAAGCCAGATACTCAGCCACACTATCCTGTAGCATTTGATTGTGCCTCATGATGGAATGAAGATGATGATTTGAAATTCTAAACAACAACTAACTTTTTCAGCATAAATCCAATAGATTTTTTATTAAAAAAATACATCTTTTTGTTACTAATTTGGCTGCTTGTACCTACTTCGCCGTAGCCAGATAGGGGAACTCAATACTACATTTAGCTGCTCATCATATACGGATCGACAACATTACAAAAAGAAATGTATAATCCATACAAAATCGAAATAGGTAACGTTTTACTTTCTCCCTTAAGTGACATAGATGAACTGACGATCTCTGCTCAACATACGTTATCATCGTCTACCGGAGAACAACCCATCTACGCATATGGAGAAAACCTCGATACAGAGAATTTTAACGCTACAACCAGAGTCTTATCTCATAACGATCAATCGACAGCATATGATTTTACCTGTTTTATTTAAAATATTTTGAGCCTGAAATGACGTGTCAATCCTACACAACTATTCAGAGTTGAGTTATATATTATTGAGTTTGAAAATCCAATAAGACAGGAGTGTGTTTAGTTCTCTTTATGCTTTTACTGTGAGATATATCATTATAAACGTTATAATACCCAAAATCTAGGTACAAGGGGCCCATAGGAGCTTCAGCTGGTAATACAAGAACTGCTGTGCAGTTATATGAGCCAAATGGTGTCAATAAAGGTCTACTTTTGGAGGGCCAAGTTATATGTACTCATATAACTTTTATCATCGGAATTATATCCCATTCCATTTTGTACCTGCCAGATTCTAAGGCACCAGTTGGGGCACTTGAAGAATCTGACGCAGCAGGACTCACAAACTCTCGAGGGTTTTCTCTTCAATTTTTTATGTTGATTGACTGCCACATATACCCATGGCCAAGGTATGAAAAGAGGTTGAAAAAGGATTTGTTAAAGGAAGGATAGATAACTCAGCAATAGAGTGTGCTCTGGGACCAATGGAATAAATTCCCACCATTGGAGCTGGGATTTTCCAGGGCTACAAATCCCACTTCTGCAACTACACTTGCTTCGACATATACTGCAATCTGGAGTCCCTGAAGAATTGTAGAAGGAATAGTTCTGTCACGGAGAAATAAAAAATAATGCCAGAGCTACCTACAATGCCTCTGGCTTGCCAGGTTCGTATTCGCTAGATACGAATCCCGGAGAAATAAGAGAGTGTCCAGGGGCCTAACTAGGGGAGGATGGGGGTAGCTTCCCCCAGGTGTTTTGAAAAGTTGGGAAATTTATAATTGTTGAACGCTAAAATTGGGAACTTGAATTTCTTTTGGAAAAATAAGAACTCGAATAAATTCGAATTGATGCCAACCTATACATGTATAGCGCAAAACAGACTATTCGCGATAACCGAAAAAATTTCCAACTTCGCGAATCACGACGAACGGTTGCAGTGCAGTTGTATGAAATAAATCATGCTTAGGTTCCATTCGCCAGGTGCATGGATAAACAGACACATAGACAGACAGACTGACAAATTACAACATGTAAATTAATAGTTTTGGGAATTATCGATAATTTATTCTAATATTCGATTAATCGGATATAGATTATTGAAATAATCGATTTTTTTATATTATCTATACCCTGTAGTTACAACGTTTACGGAACACGAGTGAATAAAGGAAAAAATAAAAATTTACACAAATTCAAATTTTTTCTATCGATTTTATCAATTTCTTGAAATTTTTCTTAGAAAATTTCTGGCAATCCAAAAATGTTTTATAACATTTATTACAAATTTTTTGCACCCAAAATTTCTTCAGATGCTTTTTCAATTTTACACTTCCATCTAATTTTTTTCAACCTAGAAATTTTTTTTTCAATTTTTTACCAACTTTGAAACTATTTTCAATAAAATTGTGGCGTTAAAAAGACTTTTTGGTATAAAAAATAAATATAATTGAAAATAATTTTGAAAAAAGCATTCAAATTTGAAACAAAACTGTAAAGATTTTTGGTTGAAAAAATACTGAGAAAAATTTTTGGCTTGAAATGAATTTTGAGAAAAAATGAAATGAAAAAATTTTTGAGAAAATCAGAAAAAAGATTTGAGTTGAAAAAAATCTTGGAGATTTAAAAAAATTGGAGAAAATTTGGAGTTGGGAAAAATATTCAGAATTTGAAAAATCTCAAATTTCATTTTTTTTATGCTGTGTTCACAAAAAAAAAAAAACATTTATTTGAATTAATTACAAAAATAAAATAATTTATCCAAATAAATTACAAAAACAAAATCATTTATTCCAAAATGACAGTATTTATACCTAGTCGCAATTTTTATTTAAAAAACAAGCATATTTAAGGTATGTGATGAGAGACGATTTCATCGTATTATAGAAATGTTTCACAAAATGATTACTTTTTAATAAAAAGGTTTTTTTTCAAAAATATCGAAGCATTATTAAAAAAAAAAACAACTGAAAATTGGCCGATTAATCGATTACCTATTTCATAAAATAATCGATTACTTTTGATAATTGATTAATCGATTCTTCCAATTATTTTTACCGATTAATCGATTATTAATCGCCCAACACTATAACTTAAAATTAAGCCGTTGCCACTGCTCACTAAGCCAATAATCCACCGATTTTTTTCTGTGCATCGTATACCTGCTATATGTCTGTACTTTTTATTAACTTGAGTTGAATTTAAAAAAATGAATAAAGGAGGGAAAGGAAAAAGATACAAAGTGCAGTGCTGTTTGTGTGATGAAATTTTTAACGACGACTACAAAAAGAACATGAAAAAACTGCGCATGAAGGCGCTTATTTGTACTTAATTATTTTGTAATTTACATCATTTCTCAAATTTAAAAAAAGAAAAGAAAAGTTGAAAATTTCTTCAAAAAAGTTGGGAATTTCATTACAAAAAGTTGGAATTTTTTTCAAAATATCCCCCCCCCCTCCTTGAAAGATGACTTAGTTACGCTCCTGAGAGTGTCTACTCATCTTAGAATTTATAATTACAGAAAAAACTGCACAGAATAATAATAATAATAAAAAAAAGATTAAATATAAATGATTACAATTTGATATATTATTATACTTCCACTTTTATCTAAGATAGTAATTTTTCTCAAATTACTATCTTCATTAATGTCACCAATTAAAATACAAATGTCCATAAGCTATATTTTAGAAGTTTGATATTCTTTAATATGCGAAATATCTATGGTTTCAACATCTCCCTGAGATGAATAAATTGAATCTAGTTTATCGTACTTAAAAGAGTAATAAAAAAAATGCAAATGCTTATAATGGCTTCATTTTCAAAGTTTTCATATTTTTCAATAATTATTCTAAAAAGGTATCAATGAATAATTGATTACAATATCTTCGCAGGATGAATTGTTAAGGAAATTTGTATTCTTTACACATGGCTACAAAAGTAAAATTGATTAATTATAGTGATCTTACCAATTGGAATTGTGATTCTTTACCTTTAAGGATGATATTAAGATCTTTTCTTCTAAATGAAATGTTTCACGATGATAAACACGTGGTACAGAAGCACAGAATGATATTCTCAACTTTTATAATGGAAACAGCACCAATAATTGAAGAATTCCAAATCACTCATGTACCTCATGCGATTATAGCCACCGAAAGATATAAAATTTAATATTCCTCCATTTGCGAGACAATCTCAAACAAACTGCGATAATAGTTTAACAATAGTACAATGAAAAGGTACTTAATCGTAACACGTTAACGATTAAACTCTCAGAAGGTCCTGCGAATTAATCGGCTGACCACATCGTTGAAACTAAACAGAAGGTTTTAAAATATCAGTTAGCGAAATAATATCGTTATCCAGTGCTAAAGGTAATTGCGGCTCAACCATTGTTTCCGCCGATACGGAACCAGGAGGTGGTAAGATGGCGGTAAAACGAGAAGATAAAAGCGGTAAGAAGTTAGATGCCGGCTGCGGTTTAGTAAATAATAAATCTCGAAAGCGGTATTAGATAATAATACGAGGTGGCGTCGTCATCTGCTTCGGATAAAGGGTAAATGGCGCTCGCTAATAAGTACCGAACGCAAAGGAAAAGACGAAATACCGCGTATACGTAGACCACGCGACGATGCGGAGAAGAAAGACGGGCAAGGCAAGACGGTGGATATTATCTTAAAGAATAATTGGTAGTAATTAGGATGGAGACAAATACCGTGAACCGTTAGAAATAGTTTTAGCACAAAGGTGGCGTTATACGGCGCAAGCATAGGGTTCTTAGGCAGATGGTGCTTTCCTGTTCACTTTGCCTGGCGGTTATTTATGAGTGGGTCACCTAACCCTTGTAATACTACGGCTGCATAACTGTTTCTTACTTTAAGATTTATGTTGTACCAGGTCGTCTTAACTACTTCGGCTATCCTTCTACATTACCCGCGCTTCGTCTCTCCATCCTAGTCGCCTTTTCCTCTCCATATTATGTAACGCTGTGTCTACTTAGTCCAATAATCGACCAACCGCTTCTTTCCGCCAACCCTGAAAACCGCTATAATTCGCGGCATTCGTTCAGACAGGTAAACCCTTTCCTATAACTTTCTCCCTTCCTACACGCCGTACCCATATGACCGATCATTATAAAGCCCCTCTGCTCTCGAACGCCTTCAATGACAGTTTGTAAATTCGCTTTTACCCGGTATTAAAATTACGACATCGCTATTCGCTCCGCGTAACAACTTCTTATCCATCTCCGCCATAACTGTAAGTTCCATGGTAGAAGAATTAAAAGATTTTTTTTTACGTTCGCTCAAAAAAATAAAAAAATAAAAACAATCCCCAAAACAAAGCTTCATTAGGTCTCGAATTTTCCAACTCGGCAAAAAATTAACGCTTTTTTCTGCTTCGTCTTACCTCCTCGAGACGCGAATAATAAAAGATATTAATCTTATTACGACACTTTTTAAAGGTGATAAGAAAGGAAACTCGGTTTTACAATAAAGCGTAGAGAGATGCCGAAAGAAAACCGAGAATGGGAGAGAATATGCAGGTTCGCCTTTTCTAATTAACGAGTCGCTGAGCGTGAAAGTTGTACAGAAACGTAAAACTTCGCCGCCGTTGCATATTTCCAGAAATTTTAGGGTGCTTTTTTGCTGTTCTTTGGATAATACAGAAGGCGAACTCGAACCATGCCAGTAGATAGGTTATATTCTTTCTGGCGCAGTGATGGCGCAGGTGAAGATTTTCTAGTTTTTCATACAATTTTCATCATTTCAAAAATCTTAAAAATTCTCCATTTTTCCATATCACGATTTCTCTCATTTTAGGAGATAAATTTGTAATTTTTCTCACAATTTTCGTCAACTAAAGTCATGTAATTTTCACATTTTTGCATCCAATTTTGTATCCAATTTTAACGAATCCTCCAAAATTTAAAACGGTAAAAATGCGGACAATATTTTTTCTGACGCACTTATAGATTTCTAAATTTTTAATTCATATTTCATCAGTTTTATAAACCACCAAAACTTCTAACTATTCAAATTTTTTCCTTTCGCTTTTCCTCTGTCGATTAATCTGCCATTAACTAAATTTCTTTCTCACTAACCTATCTCAACGAGCTAGGAGATGGATACATTTACGGGAGTGAATTGTTAAAATTTATCTATTTTCAGAAGAAAAATAGGTTATTTTCTTATAATTCTGTGTGAAGTCAATTCAAGAAATTTTTATTTTTTTGGTATCCAATTTTTATAAATCGTCTATATGCTCTTCAAAATTTTCCGCACTTGATCATTTCTCAATTTTCTCTCAACTTTTCAATCAAAATGAAACTAAATATCTAAGCTTTTAGTCGACGATTATAGATTCAAATGTTTGACTCAAATCTTGCTACTTACTATTAAAATTTGTTCGCTCTTTTAATATACCTGGCGCAGTCCCATCAATTTATAAGGAAATTCACATGTTAGAAATTTCAAACTTTTGGATCTAAGTTGTATCAATTTCATATAATTTGTATCTAAATTATTTTAATTTTATGTACTTTTTCTAGCATAGTCCTATCAATTTACATGAGAATTCAAAGAGCATAAAAATTTTTTATCAATTTCATATACTTCAAATGGAAATTTAGGGAGGTCACAATTTTTCAAAATTTTGTATTCAAATTGTAATTATATCAATTTCATTGACTTTTAATGAAAATTCAGAGAGGACAAAAATTTTAAACTTTTATATTCAAGTTGTATCCAAATTACATCAATTTTATATACGTTTAATTAAAATTCTGGGAGGACAAAAATTTTCGAACTTTTGTATCCAAATAATATTAATTTTATATATTTTCAATGAAAATTCAGAGAGCATAGAGGTTTCATACTTTTGCATCCAACCTACTCCGCGACAACCCTACAAAATCCGACTCCCTTCTCCTATTTCTGAAACAAACTAATTTCCTAAATCGCATTTAATCAACCATATTTACCGTGCCTCTGACGTATGTAGGCGGTAGCACACGACACTTAAAACTCAAGATGTAAGAAGTAAGTAAATTCTTAAAATTTATTGAATTAATTAGCGAAATATCCAAAAAATGTTCAGTTTCCTTTACAAACGAACTTGAAAATTTCTTCAATTAGGAAAATATTCTCAAAATGATGGACATCAACCCGAAGAATTTCAGTCATACTGGTCAAATGTCCCAAATTCAAACAAACTCAAAAGTATTAAACCTACCATAAACATCTGGAAAACTTCTCTGCAATATAACAGTCGACATGCATCCATTCTTACTCGTCTCCGTACTGGCCACTCCCTCATAACTCACCAACACCTCCTTGCCAAGCAGCCCCCTCCTATATGTACCTCCTATAATGTTCTCATAACCGTCTCACATATCCTTACTGAATGCCTTCTTTATCAATCTCACCGGTCCAAATATCTTAAGTCTAATACTTTAAAGGACATTCCATCAGATGATCAGGCACAAATTGATAAATTATTCCTTTTTCTAAAGTCCACAGGATTAACAAGTAAAATCTAGATTGTTGCTGTGCCTCTAGCCATTGTTGCTGTACATGGCACGTAAAAAAAAAAAAAAAAAAAAAAGTCATTGGCATCATCAATTTCTGGAATGTTCGTGTGAAAATGCATGAATACTTGTATACATGATTCATATTTGATATCACTGAAAATATTATAAATAGCAGGTAGTTCTTCTCCTGGTTCGTATTTGACTGCGTGTATTTTTTCAGAAATTTCCCGATAAAGGTCGGCAATTCTAGCAACCAAACGACAGAAAATATGATCTAACCATGAAAATTTTTCATCATTGTCTATACCCTCAACGAAAACTTTTTCCAATTTCATCTGTTGAACATATTCACTGTTAAAAAGGAGCTCATATTTCTTCTCATCCTCCTCCAGACTGTCATTCTTCCAATCACGAGTGGATAAAATACTCTGCAAATTTTTACGAATCAATCTTGCTTCATGCGAAGACGCAATTTGTAATTGAGGTCCCTTTTCACTCTAAAATAAAAAAAAGTATTTCCAAATTCTAACAATATCGTCGTGACTATAATATCGAAAGAGAAAAGCCCATTTTTGCCGTGTTTCTTCCTCAGCCTTCGCATAAGGTCCTTTCTTCTGATTCACCAGAGTTTCAGCTGTTACGAAAACAAAAATGAAATTTAGTGAATAGCGCATAAAGCTTATGAAATGTAGTTCTTATTTCGATATTCAAAAACAGGTGAAATGTTTTTCATTAACTATGTATCTCATTTATCAAGACTGATAGTCATCAATCGTGAAAAAAACTTGTACCACAATTAAGTATGTCTACATTTCCTCTTTCATAACAAATCATGAAGTTTTCAAATGTAGGATGAACTCATTCTCAGATATTGAATTGAGTACTCGAAGCAGAAGGAAATTGAACTCTAAATAATTATATTACATTATTCAGCCGAGTACACAAAAAAAGTCATTATTCGCATTCGCGTTGTAATGAGTTCATTCGATTATGCGAACTCTTAATGAGAAAATAAACTACCTAACATTTAAAGAATAAAACTGAATTAAAAAAGTGGAAACTCACCTTTTGACAAAATGTCAATTTTTGTAGGTGTTCGTTCTATTTTTATTTCACAAGTGATTCCTGGAGCTTTATACTTATACGTAATGAAATATTACTGTTCGGATTGTTGTTTCGACGAAAATTTTTCTTATTCATACGTCGCTGTTTTTTTTTACTCATCACTCCCGTAAATGTATCCATCTTCTAGCTCGTTGAGATAGGTTAGTGAGAAAGTGAGAAAGAAATTTAGTTAATGGCAGATTAATCGACAGGGGAAAAGCGAAAGGAAAAAATTCGAAAACGACTGAAAAGTTAGAGGTTTTGGTGCCATTTTTATAGCATTAATAAATCAGTCCATATTATGATCAATGACTATATACCGTGCGTCCCATTGATCTTCGACGCCCTCAGCGCAAAAATCTCTCTCAAGTGGCTTAAATAAAAGTATTTTGGATTCGCTGCATGGTAACACTGAATAAAACGTGGAGATCTTGAATTATTGTTACCAAACAACGAATCTAAAATATTCTTATTTAAGCTACTTGGGATTTTTGCGCTAAGGGAGTTGAAGATCAATGGGACACAATGTGTAATGAAAATAAATATCAACTGTCATTTAATTGGTTTTATCATAAGCCACTGTAGTATCTAGTGCAATACTTCATCTGTGAGTAGCTGTGTAAGAGCCCTACATATTCTCGAAGCATACCTACCTTCAGATGTGATTCTAGAACACAAGACTCTGACTCTTAATTTGACTCCAGAATAACGCTAGTTTTGGAATCAAAATCCATGACGATTTTGAACTTTTTAATATATTTGATTGAAACTCTACGGATAAACTCGTGGTTCCAAACAAAGTTTCAAAGCATTCTCTTGGCTCCGATTTGACATTGAAGAAAGAAGGATGTTGAGGTGAATTTCAAGTCATTTTGATTTCCGTCTAGGTTCTTAATTCCGTCATTTGTAATACCATTTTTCAAAATAATCTAGATTTTTTCTATTCCATCATAGTTTTTGTCTCATTCAATTTTCTTTAATTAAAAACATTTCAATAATGTTTTATTTTTTTCTAAATTTAATAAAATTCTATCTCGAAAGCGTTCAAGAAAAAATATCTCATGCAACGTAAGTAACGCGATTTCATTTACTAAGAATTTTTCCGTTTTATTTAAAAGACACGTCCTCATTGTTAATGCCCGAAGAAAGAATCGCACTTAAAAGATGAGAATTATCGAAAGATTTCCAACATTTATCCGATATCGAGTGGAGAACAAGGAAGAAGCGTAGATGCACGGATTACGGATGTATTAGCCGAAATGAATTTAGCAATGGAACATGGGAAAGACGTCTACTTTGATTGCACCAGACAGAAGGGTATACGCAGGCAAGAATGTCTCTATTGCTCTTTTGGGTACTGTAAAGATCGTAAATACGCGGAATTGTAATATACTTCGATATTGCCTTCCTTACATTTATCTGCGCTCGTTCCCCGCATGCATTAGTCGTGCACACAGAAGTGCTTTAAATCTATATGCAATCGTGTATGTTCGTTCGATTGTATAGAAAAGGAATTTTTTTCTCGCTCGTATATCTTAGTTGGAGAAGACGACATTCTTATCGTATTTCACGGGAGCACGTGTAAACCAGAAAATTACCCCGAATAAACTCAAATTACACGAATTCAGTCGCACCTGTATTTCTCGACCATCGGCGCATTTCGTAATTAAATCCGGAAGCGCGAACGGATAATATCATTGTTGCCGGATGCCACGATCAAAATATGTATAATACGCGACTTAAAACTAATTAGTAAGAAAAGCGTGCATGAGATAGAAAGTATGGCTCGGGCGAGTGACGAAACATGGAGTAGCGGTACCGGCGGGGTAAACTTAAGAGTATTTCTTGTCAGAAGAGAAAGCCATTTCGTGTATTGTCTTTAACCCTTTATTTCAGCCGAGGTTGGTTTTACTCGCCTTCGGGTTGCGGGGACGTTTATTCGTTCTGGCCCGGTTTTGCGGTTATGGAACGCTGATTATATTGAAGGTCTTCGCCTTATATATGCCTTTCGCCCTATTCAAACACACGAGCTTAACGGCGTTGTAGTCGTAAGTTCCTTCAAGGAAAACCATATCCATCGTCTTATTATTCTCGCGGTTCACGGTTTAGTTGACCCACTACAAAACGCGAACCATATTTCCTTTAACCGGGCCTTCCTTCGCCTTGTTATTCGAAGGTCCGCCGCCGCCGGTTTTCTTAATACCGCTAACGCCTTTTGTAAGCAGCCCGCGCTCGCTTCTCTGCGTAAAACTCGTCGTCTGTAAGCACATTCGAACCTTTATACCATTAATTATATACATTGAGGTCTATTCTTTGATAACCGCACCGCGGACGCCGAGACGCGAACAATCAACCGCCTCTTTCTTCGCTTTATCGCTGATATTCTCCTTCGACGATCAAGACCTTTAACGTCTTAAACTTAACAACGAAATTGCATCTACCGGTGGAAAATTTTTTCTTTCCAGCGGTTAAAAGCCTTTTCTTCGCACCCTCATGGTTCGCTTGAAGCTCTTATTCAATTACTGTCCTTCCAAATTAAATAAACGATTACTCTTTTGACCTATCGCCGAAATCTAAAGGAATAAGTAAGTATATACCTGTGCAGGGAATACGTACATAGAACGAAATGAAGTTCATCGGAAATTCAAAGCATTTATGTATTTACGCGAATGTTCTGTGTTAGTGATTTGCTTAGGTTTTTTTTCACAAAATCATACGCAGTAAACCATACCTAGCCAGCAATAAAAAAATCCAGTCAAAACTTGAAAAAA
Organism: Phenacoccus solenopsis; assembly: GCA_009761765.1. Classification (NCBI taxonomy): domain Eukaryota; kingdom Metazoa; phylum Arthropoda; class Insecta; order Hemiptera; family Pseudococcidae; genus Phenacoccus; species Phenacoccus solenopsis. The sequence continues at coordinate 15,228,057 of CM019752.1, forward strand.
TACTAGACCAAAGCTAACAAAGGAAAATTTCTGTATTTCATGACATTATGAGACGTTAAATGAAATTTATTTCCTCATCTTTTCTCGAGTGTTATTCAACTGATATGAAAGATAAATGTTGCGGAAAAATTGAAAGCTTTTCATATCGATCAAATTTATAAATAAATAGCAACTTGGAAGTCACCTAGAAAATCAACACTGACTGCATCCTAATCACGTGATCATTTTCAACAATGATTCTGATTATTTTCGCTTCGAGGTATTTTTTTAAATGCGCGTACTATCTAGTTTCTAGAGTTTTGATTAAACTCAAAATAGGCATGGCACGTCAGCCTACTGAATACAACGTATTCTGTGAATAAATTGTTTCATTTTAGAAAGAAAAATAAAAAAAATTCCAGATAAAAAAACTAAAAAACAATTTTTTCATAATCACACATTCCTTCATTTTGAAGTGCTTCGCGTCCCAACTGCTACTCGCAGATAAAATAGCGCGCGAAGTACTACATAAGGAACTGGCCGTTCAGCGGGCAACACACAGCATAACAGGACACATATGTACTTACGTTGTTGTCATTTAACGCTTTACTTGTGATGAGTATCGGACGCTGTGGATGCCCACAGCCCACTGGACTCCATACTTGATAATCCAATATTAAAGATCTTTTACTAATAACCACCTTGTTTTTTCATAAAGCGACTACTAAACTTTAGCAGCAATTTCCACAATTTTTACTAATAATCAAATTTTCTTTTTAGATTTGAATGGTTATTCTTTTCAGCTAATTTCTTAATTAGAAATGAGAACTATTATGGTTTACCTGATTTTAAAAAAAAGGGCTTCTAGGAGGGATGATGGTCTCTATATCTTTGAATTTTATACTATTTGTAACCTGTTACCTGTTGACTTTACGTGCCGTATTCTGCAACTGGGCCAGAGTACGGGCCTGATTTGGTTATAGAATTATACTGGGAGAGGAGGCCTGTTTTGATCATAAATGTGATGGGGAAGGGAAAGTTTTCCAAAATTTGAAGAAGGGAATCAGGAATTTAAGAGATGTGTATATGTGTGTACTTGGGGCAATCTATGAGAATGTGTGGGATTGTGAGAACAGTGTAACATGCTTGGCATTGAGGAGGATTTTCTTTAAGGAAGAGATGTCTATGAGTCAGCATAGTGTAGCCAGTGCGGATACGGCAAGCAGTAACTTGGTGGTTTCTGCTGAGGCCCGCGTCATCATATTTGATCAGCTGAGGGAACTTTTCGCGTAGGATATTGATGATGTCTCCGGAAAATGTAATCATATGGTAAACTTCGAACTTTTTTGTTTAAATATACGAGTATGAAAGCATGCTGCAGTATATACAGTCCCAATATTAGATATCACAATATTAATCTTACATTCATTTTATCTCTCGAATTGTTTTACCGAGAATTGTCAGTACAATACCTGAATACACACACTGTTATGCACATATTAGACTAATAGGGATAGATGAAGATTGGAGCCAGTAACTATTGCTTTATCAGTTGACTAATAGGGATAGATGAAGATTGGAGCCAGTAACTATTGCTTTATCAGTTGTGTATGAATTAATTTAGAGTTTTCTTATCCTCTGAGGACTTTCAAACAATTATTTACGAGTCCTTCCTAAGCGAGTCTCGGGTTGCGTGCTCTATGTCTTCGGTCTCAAACTGATACTAGCAGCATCCGGTGTATGGATAAAAATTGCTCGAAATTTGGTGAGAGATTTTTCGTGTGAATACATAAAAAAACTTTTTTGGATGGGTTTCGATTCACCTCAAAATGGAAAGTGAAAAATTGATTTTTGAAGCTTGAATTATGAAGTATCTTGAATATTCCATATCTCCTCACCTAATCGACCTGAAATGCTCATAATCTGCATGTAGAGTTAGTTGAAGATTAAAATATGATTCTTTGAATTTGAGTCAAAACTGGATTCAAATAGGGGAGAGTAAAAATTTGAGGGAACCTTGAGAAGACTCAAGTAATTTATTTAAATTTAATGAATATGGACTCATACAGGTCCATTACGTCGGCCCCCCCAAGTGCGAATTGAGAGTTGAAAATTTGTGTACAGGTTGTGCTCGGGTTGTGCCGCGTTGTGCCGTCAATCATTCGCATTGTGCTCCCCCCCTTTCCGAGAACGTAACGGGGGGGCTGGTGAAATGCGAGCCCCCCAAGTGCGAATTGAGAGTTGAAATTTTGTGTACAGGTTGTGCTCGGGTTGTGCCGCGTTGTGCCGTCAATCATTCACATTGTGCTCCCCCCCTTTCCGAGAACGTAACGGGGGGGCTGGTGAAATGCGAGCCCCCCCAAGTGCGAATTGAGAGTTGAAATTTTGTATACAGGTTGTGCTCGGGTTGTGCCGCGTTGTGCCGTCAATCATTCGCATTGTGCTCCCCCCCGCCCTTTCTGAGAACGTAATAGGGAGCTGGTGAAATGCGAGCCGACCCAAGTGCAAATTGAGTGCTGAAACTTTGCATACAAGTTGTGCTCACGTTGTGCTACGTTGTGCCGTCATTAGTTTACATTGTGCTCCCCCCCTTCCTGAGAACGTAATGAGGAGCCGGTGAAATGTGAGCCCCCCAAGTGCGAATTGAGAGTTGAAATTTCTTGTATAGGTTGTGCTCGGGTTGTGCCGCGTTGTGCCGTCAATTATTCGCATTGTGCTCCCCCCCTTCCTGAGAACGTAATGGTGGAGCTGCTGTAATGTGAGCCCCCCCAAGTGCGAATTGAGAGTTGAAATTTTGTGTACAGGTTGTGCTCGGGTTGTGCCGCGTTGTGCCGTCAATTATTCGCATTGTGCTCCCCCCCTTCCTGAGAACGTAATGGTGGAGCTGCTGTAATGTGAGCCCCCCCAAGTGCGAATTGAGAGTTGAAATTTTGTGTACAGGTTGTGCTCGGGTTGTGCCGCGTTGTGCCGTCAATAATTCGCATTGTGCCCCCCCCCGCCCTTTCTGAGAACGTAATGGGGAGCTGGTGAAATGCGAGCCGACCCAAGTGCAAATTGAGTGCTGAAACTTTGCATACAAGTTGTGCTCACGTTGTGCTACGTTGTGCCGTCATTAGTTTACATTGTGCTCCCCCCTTCCTGAGAACGTAATGAGGAGCAGGTGAAATGTGAGCCCCCCCAAGTGCGAATTGAGATTTGAAATTTTGTGTACAGGTTGTGCTCGGGTTGTGTTACGTTGTGCCGTCATTAGTTTACATTGTGCTCCCCCCCTTCCTGAGAACGTAATGAGGAGCCGGTGAAATGTGAGCCCCCCAAGTGCGAATTGAGAGTTGAAATTTTGTGTATATGTTGTGCTCACGTTGTGCTACGTTGTGCCGTCATTAGTTTACATTGTGCCACTAGCCTAAGTGGTACAGAAGAGCTACTTCATTGGGGACCAGCCCCCCAAAATGTGATTGAAGAGCTATAACTTTTGGAGTGAATTATGCTCATGTTGTGCTGCGGTGTGCTACCATTACTCACCAACCTACCCCTGACCACACTCTCCCATTAAGGCGACATCGGTGGGTACTGCCCCCTCCCACAAAATGAGATTTGAGAGCTATAACTTTTGTAGTGAATTGTGCTAACGTTGTGCTGCCTTGTGCCGTCATTTTTTAGCGAACTACCGCCAAATCCCACCCCCTCTCCCTCCCGTAAACATAACCACATATCATTTGTACATCACCCGCCCGCAATGCGATTCAAGACTTACAACTTTGGCAATGAATTATGCTCACATTGTGCTGTGTTGTGCCTTGAATACTTACCTCCCTACACTTACTTTACCTGAAAGGTCTTTAAAGACCTCCATAAAGTGCCGACCCCTAAAAATGCAAGTTTGAATATTCCAACATGGTTGGTGCATTGTGCTCATATTGTGCTGCTTTGTGCTGTTAGTATTTTACATTGTGCTATAATTCTAAGGTATTTATAGACCCCTATAAGGGGCCAGCCCTCCAAATGAGGATTCAAGAGTGCAAACATGGGTAGTAAATTGTGCTCACATTGTGCTGCGTTGTGCTTATCGTATTTTACATTGTGCTACTATCTTAAGGTATTTATAGACCTCTATAAGGACCAGCCCCCAACATATAAGTTTGATAGTTGATACTCGCATAGTAAATTGTGCTCACGTTGTGTTGATAGTATTTACATTGTGCTATAATTCTAAGGTATTTATAGACCTCTATAAGGGGCCAGCCCCCAAATGAGGGTTGAAGAGTGCAAACATGGGTAGTAAATTGTGCTCACGTTGTGCTGCGTTGTGCTCATAGTATTTTACATTGTGCTACTATCCTAAGGTATTTATAGACCTCTATAAGGGGCCAGCCCCCACATACAAGTTTGATAGTTGATATTCGCGCAGTAAATTGTGCTGCGTTGTGCTCATAGTATTTTACATTGTGCTATAATTCTAAGGTATTTATAGACCTCTATAAGGGGCCAGCCCCCCAAATGAGGGTTGAAGAGTGCAAACATGGGTAGTAAATTGTGCTCACGTTGTGCTGCGTTGTGCTCATAGTATTTTACATTGTGCTACTATCCTAAGGTATTTATAGACCTCTATAAGGGGCCAGCCCCCACATACAAGTTTGATAGTTGATACTCGCGCAGTAAATTGTGCTGCGTTGTGCTCATAGTATTTTACATTGTGCTATAATTCTAAGGTATTTGTAGACCTGTATAAGGGGCCTGCCTCCCAAATGAGGATTCAAGAGTGCAAACATGGGTAGTAAATTGTGCTCACATTGTGCTAAAAATTAAACCTTACAAATTTCAAATAATTATGCCCATATGTTTTAAATTTTTTAATTATTATGGCTATTTTACATTGAAAAGGACTGAATGTAAGAAATATTTCTAAAAATTCATTTTTTTAATTCCATTGTAAAGCTCATCATATTTCTTATAAGATCATGTTTTCAAAACTTAAAGTTACCAAAGAAAGTTTTGAGTAACATAGATGTAAAGTTTGAGGCCTACGCATCTTTCGGCTTTAAACGACATTTATGTTGAAAATATTTGCATAAAATTAATGAATTTATGTATCATTAGAAAGCTTGTGAAATTTTCTTTAAGATACAATTTTCATAACCCTATGTTACCGCGGAAAATTTTGAGTATTTTCATTTTAACGTATTCGCAACACTTCCGTATGTGTTGAGTATATCAGGAATGCGAACATTATCCCCGCACCTTATGTTGTGTCACACCATCGACCTTTATACCGTAAGTGTAATTAATTCCTTACACATCAACGCAAAATTCTGTTGAAAAAGTCGTTTTACATAATGTTGAGATCAATATTAAAAGTCTATAGAATTGTCTTTCATTCCACTTTCTTATCAAATTATATTATAAAACCAATTAGAAGATTATAAATCAACCTACAGTTTTAAGTTACGTTATTTTAGAATTATAGGTATAAATTAGTTCTTATAAGTTTTTGCGCTGGTGTGTAGTAAATCAGTTGCGCGCACGTTTTACATAAATAGCATAACAAATATCCCCCGCATAAGAATTTATTTGAAAATTTTTGAACAAAAGTAAACACAGTATAAATACCTTAGAATTACAGCACAATGTACAATACTATGAGCACAACAAAAGCACAATTTACTACCCATGTTTGCACTCTTCAACCCTCATTTGGGGGGCTGGCCCCTTATAGAGGTCTATAAATACCTTAGAATTATAGCACAATGTAAAATACTATCAACACAACGTGAGCACAATTTACTATGCGAGTATCAACTATCAAACTTATATGTTGGGGGCTGGTCCCTTATAGAGGTCTATAAATACCTTAAGATAGTAGCACAATGTAAAATACGATAAGCACAACGCAGCACAATGTGAGCACAACTTACTACCCATGTTTGCACTCTTGAATCCTCATTTGGAGGGCTGGCCCCTTATAGGGGTCTATAAATACCTTAGAATTATAGCACAATGTAAAATACTAACAGCACAAAGCAGCACAATATGAGCACAATACACCAACCAACTTTCAAAATTCAAACTTGCATTTTTAGGGGCCGGCCCATTACAGAGGTCTTTAAACACCTTATAGGTAAAGTAAGTGTAGGGAGGTAAGTATTCAAGGCACAACACAGCACAATGTGAGCATAATTCATTGCCAAAGTTGTAAGTCTTGAATCGCATTGCGGGCGGGTGATGTACAAATGATATGTGGTTATGTTTACGGGAGGGAGAGGGGGTGGGATTTGGCGGTAGTTCGCTAAAAAATGACGGCACAAGGCAGCACAACGTTAGCACAATTCACTACAAAAGTTATAGCTCTCAAATCTCATTTTGTGGGAGGGGGCAGTACCCACCGATGTCGCCTTAATGGGAGAGTGTGGTCAGGGGTAGGTTGGTGAGTAATGGTAGCACACCGCAGCACAACATGAGCATAATTCACTCCAAAAGTTATAGCTCTTCAATCACATTTTGGGGGGCTGGTCCCCAATGAAGTAGCTCTTCTGTGCCACTTAGGCTAGTGGCACAATGTAAACTAATGACGGCACAACGTAGCACAACGTGAGCACAACATATACACAAAATTTCAACTCTCAATTCGCACTTTGGGGGGCTCACATTACAGCAGCTCCACCATTACGTTCTCAGGAAGGGGGGGAGCACAATGCGAATAATTGACGGCACAACGTGGCACAACTCGAGCACAACCTGTACACAAAATTTCAACTCTCAATTCGCACTTTGGGGGGCACACATTTCACCGGCTCCTCATTACATTCTCAGGAAGGGGGGGAGCACAATGTAAACTAATGACGGCACAACGTAGCACAACGTGAGCACAACTTGTATGCAAAGTTTCAGCACTCAATTTGCACTTGGGTCGGCTCGCATTTCACCAGCTCCCCATTACGTTCTCAGAAAGGGCGGGGATGGCACAATGCGAATTATTGACGGCACAACGCGGCACAACCCGAGCACAACCTGTACACAAAATTTCAACTCTCAATTCGCACTTGGGGGGGCTCACATTACAGCAGCTCCACCATTACGTTCTCAGGAAGGGGGGGAGCACAATGCGAATAATTGACGGCACAACGCGGCACAACCCGAGCACAACCTGTACACAAAATTTCAACTCTCAATTCGCACTTGGGGGGGCTCACATTACAGCAGCTCCACCATTACGTTCTCAGGAAGGGGGGGAGCACAATGCGAATAATTGACGGCACAACGTGGCACAACTCGAGCACAACCTGTACACAAAATTTCAACTCTCAATTCGCACTTGGGTGGGCTCACATTTCACCGGCTCCTCATTACGTTCTCAGGAAGGGGGGAGCACAATGTAAACTAATGACGGCACAACGTAGCACAACGTGAGCACAACTTGTATGCAAAGTTTCAGCACTCAATTCGCACTTGGGGGCTCGCATTTCACCAGCTCCCATTACGTTCTCAGAAAGGGCGGGGGGGAGCACAATGCGAATGATTGACGGCACAACGCGGCACAACCCGAGCACAACCTGTATACAAAATTTCAACTCTCAATTCGCACTTGGGGGGCTCGCATTTCACCAGCCCCCCGTTACGTTCTCGGAAAGGGGGGGAGCACAATGTGAATTAGTGACGGCACAACGCGGCACAACCCGAGCACAACCTGTACACAAAATTTCAACTCTCAATTCGCACTTGGGGGGCTCGCATTTCACCAGCCCCATACGTTCTCAGAAAGGGCGGGGGAGCACAATGCGAATTATGACGGCACAACGCGGCACAACCCGAGCACAACCTATACAAAAATTTCAACTCTCAATTCGCACTTGGGGGGCTCACATTTCACAGCTCCCCATTACGTTCTCAGGAAGGGGGGGAGCACAATGCGAATAATTGACGGCACAACGCGGCACAACCCGAGCACAACCTATACAAAAATTTCAACTCTCAATTCGCACTTGGGGGGCTCACATTTCACCGGCTCCTCATTACGTTCTCAGGAAGGGGGGAGCACAATGTAAACTAATGACGGCACAACGTAGCACAACGTGAGCACAACTTGTATGCAAAGTTTCAGCACTCAATTCGCACTTGGGTCGGCTCGCATTTCACCAGCTCCCATTACGTTCTCAGAAAGGGCGGGGGGGAGCACAATGCGAATGATTGACGGCACAACGCGGCACAACCCGAGCACAACCTGTATACAAAATTTCAACTCTCAATTCGCACTTGGGGGGCTCGCATTTCACCAGCCCCCCGTTACGTTCTCGGAAAGGGGGGAGCACAATGTGAATGATTGACGGCACAACGCGGCACAACCCGAGCACAACCTGTACACAAAATTTCAACTCTCAATTCGCACTTGGGGGGCTCGCATTTCACCAGCCCCCCGTTACGTTCTCGGAAAGGGGGGGAGCACAATGCGAATGATTAACGGCACAACGCGGCACAACCCGAGCACAACCTGTACACAAATTTTCAACTCTCAATTCGCACTTGGGGGGGCCGACGTAATGGACCTGACTCATACGATTATTGGAGATTATATCTCAACTTTACTATTGAAGGTGGTACTAGAAGAGGAGTGGAGAGGTAACTGCAATCAAAATGATTTATTTCAAATATATGATATCGTCGTACTTAGTACCACATATCATCGTAATTGAAAGATCCATATTTTCTATATTTAGGAGAAGAAATGAGATCGAATTCGAATCATATGAAACTCAAGAAGATACGATTATTTTACCATATAACGCAAGAAATAAATATCTACTCTTGCGCATCTTCTAAGCCATTTGTTTTTAAATCGAAAGTAGATACATAATAGTACGAGCATATAGATAATATTTTTCCAATCAAAAACTTTATACAAATGCCCACGTCATTCCATAAAATGACCATTAATACCTACACCAATCAAAAGGAATTTCACCGCATCGCGAATCAACCGTTCTTACCCCTACGACGGTTGCACGAAGAAGAATTTCTTATCTCTACCCACGAAAACCTCTATCTCGGCACGATTTCTCAACTTATTTTTAGCTCGGTTAACTCGCGAGCCAACAAAAGGCGCAGAAAATTTCGCTAGTCGATATAACGCGCAGCCCAGAAAGTTAATTAGCACAGAATTCCGGAAATAATTAAATTTTATCAGCCTCATACCCCGAGGCGTTTCAGAAACGAATTCCTCGGACCCTTCGACTTCACCCCAACACTTTCCGTCGGCTCGGTATCACTACGTACACTGTACTACGAACGTAAACACAACTCGATTCCAGTACAGAATAAGGGTTTCGCAATATGTATACAATAACTTGTTTAATTATACGCAAGGGTGAATGGTGAAGTATCTTTGTAACAATAAACGTTATAAATACGATCTTTACGAAGGGTAACGTAATGTTAATATCTGCTATTATACCTTATAATTCCTTTTTCTACTCTTTGATGGCTCATTTCAGTCGAGTCGTTGTAAAAATTAATAAGATTGCGGATTCCCGATAAGTGCCTCAATCTGTCCTCCGTACTCTACAGTTTTACAAAATTCAACACTTTCACGTGACCGCGTCTGTAAAGACGTAATGATTCAAATTAACGCCGTCAAATCTGTTCACATTGTTGGCAGTCGTATAAACGTATTTAATAATTAAATCTTCTCAATGGACAAGGGTTGAAAGAGAACCAGGTAAATGTGTAATTTATCACGAATCACTTTAACCGTGGTAAACCGTAATTTAACGATTAGGCTTGCAACACCTTTACCTCAATCCTTTCAGAGTAGACGATATAAATAAAGAAAGGATTGCCCTTTTAGTCTGCCAAAATCTGACCAAAAAGGTCTTTAACCATTCCATTCTCTCTTACAGTGTCATCCCATCGTCTCGTGTGGGTGTATGAATTATTTCCATTATTTCTTTTTTCTCCCCACATTTCTAACGAATAAGAAAGTAGGGCATTTTCTAGTACCCTATAACCTCGCTGTATATTATATTGCTTTTATACTCGTACTACGTAACCCGAAAGCCTATAGTTAATGGTTAAATTCAATGCAACTGAGTCCAACAGTTAGTTACCGACATTCCTTTGTGTTCACGCGATATTATCATGTTTCGACGAAACTTTTGCACGTACTTTTCGCTATTCAGTTAAGCTCGACTTTATAATTACTCATGCTAGTGAAATGTGGTTTACCATTAACTTGAGTCCGACTTCCTGATAAACTTTGTCTTAACGTTAATAACGCGTTTCAAAATTGAAACCCAGATGTTATTAATTATCGACGCATATACAAAAATTCTCGTCAATATCGAATTTTTATCGAAAATATTTACGACTTGAATAAAATATACACAGACTTCCTTTCCTTCAGACACTTTGATTAAAATATCGACGAGTACTTCGTAATAAAAAAACACGTTACGAAATAATAAATTTGTATAAGTGGAAGACATTTTAAGACATAGAAGAATTCTTGAAGATTTAAGATGATATTAAGAAGTTTTACTGAGAAACGGACGACGACGTCTTATATAAGGGTGATTTTTTTTGTTAAACTTTCCCCAACATTTGCTCCTTTAAGGTTTCCGGTACTCATATTTTTTCAACCACTTATCCTATTTCCTCAATTTCATTTCCTCTTTACTTCATATTTCGTGTTTGCTGTCGCAATCTAGTAAATCATGTAATACTTCTACATTTTTATTACGCCGTGCTTTCCCACTCTCTGTCGTTTCCCTCAGTTGCTGTTTTACTCGTTAGTAAAAAATTTCATAAAATTTTTCATCCGACGGGTAGACGAATTTTCAGCTGAGTTTTAATGAAAACTATTATAGCCTATCTGATTTCAGAAAAGAGGCAAGAGGGGGAAGGAACATCGTATCTTTACGTTTCAGATATCTGTTGTCGATTGATACATGTCTGTTATGCTATGTGTCAAATTTTTTATTCCACTCAAAATGACTAGTAACGTAGCTAGGGTCCTCCTTGGCCTTGGTTTTTTTTTTTTTGCCTGCGAGGAATATACTACAAAACCATATTTTTGCGTCTATGATGTCTCGTATATCAAGGCATTTATCATTCGACTCGAAGAATTGAATGTTACAACAACCAACCATGAACGCACATCAATAAAAATTTTTTATTCGATTGATCATCCTTCCCCTCCCCCCGAAAAATTTCCTTCGAGGCCTCAAAACATCCGGTCTTAATATATCATACGATAGAGCAAATGAAGATAATATAAATGTAATTATCAAATGAATTTAGGGACGAGATAAAGCAAAAAAAAAAACTTGTTGAAGAAGTTCTGAGTCAAGAAAATAATTCCTCAACTCATCCAGCACAGCTCCTAGAGGCCCATATGGCTCAAATTTTATAATTTTAGATTCCATATAATTACTAGCGGCAAAAAGTACTTACACTATATCTCTGGAAAGTTATCATTAAAGAAAGCTTCAAATAGTATATTCACAACTAGGGAGAAAAAAGTGATTCTTGACGAGTATGAGGTTTGTTACCCGAGCAAAGCGAGGGTGATAAGTCACACGAGTATAAATCAATTTTTCTTCCGAGTATTGAACGAAATTTTTCTTAAATGCGGGAGAAAAGCACTCGTTTGAGACCCGAGATTAGCGAGCGGGAGATAAAGTAGCGCTTTCCTCCCGCAAGTATGAAAAAATATTTTTACATGTTTTATCTGGCCATCCTTAAAGGGAGTATCCACACGATTACCAACATTTTCGAGAATCTGGACCCAACTTGATCGGCAGATTTTACCCCAAAGTATAAAAATGTATATTTTCATAGCTTTTGGGACATATTCGGAAATATATGGGTAGATTTAGCTATTACAGCCTCCCTGATTTGGGAAGGGAGTCGGGGAGGTGAAAGTTTCCAGATCTTTGCGTTTCAAATCATTTATAATCATTTGGCAAATGTTCAACTTCTTAATATATTTTTTCGCTACGTGCAACGCCGGCGAGTATTCATGAAATTCGCTCAACAAACTTTCTTGAATCTACCATATATCATTAGTCATCCCCAAATCAATCTAGAAAGGACAAACTTTGTATATAGAATCTGTTGGAGACCAGAATATGACCTCTCAAATTTGAGTCAAAATATATCAAAAACGGCGGATTATTAAAATTTGAGTAGAACTTGACGAATCTCAAATTGGTGAAAATGTAATTAATTTGAGCTCATGTGATTATTGGGAATAAGAAATACACTATTATATCGATTTGTCTTGATACATGAGGGGTAGTGGAAGGGAGAAGGAGGGGTTATCGACCTCAAAACGTGGAGGAGGTATGAAGAGTCGAAAATTTTTTATTGTGGGGTCATATGATAGAATTAGGCCAAGTGACTTACCTATTCTGATTTAGCTTCCCAAGTGAATTCGGAGGGGAGCTAAAGCAGAAACGATTTTTGAGGAGAAACAGCTATAGAGGAAATTTCATGAATCTTCCATATTTCCTCCCCAAATCACCTAGAAAGGTCAAGCTTCGAGTGTAGAGTTAGTTTATGACCATAATATAACCTCTTAAATTTGGTTCAAAATGGAGCCAAAATAGCGAATTGTCAAAACAGAGAGTAATAAGTATTGTCCGTCCAAAATAGGATGAGTTAAATTATAGGAAATGCATCGCTGAAAGCCAAAACGAAATACCATCAGGGTTTGCCAAACAAAATTTTGTTTACTCTCATTCATTTTTGATTTGCGAAAATAAACACGTCCAAACATGCTATCAGATGTGTTTTAATAATTACTAGTAATCCCAGTTAATTTACAAAATTACATCTATTCGTTATCTTATTCTCAATATTTTCATATTATTATTTTCATTTTATAATACTCGTATTTTTGGAAACCAGAAAAATTTGAAAATTTGTTTAGCTTTCAATAGTTATAAATTTGGGTATAGGGACTTTCAGACTTCCTTATATTTATGTCAATATGCTGGATGCTTAATGTTTGAGGGAAGCTAGAGGATTTTCGAAGATCCCAAATTAAATAATTATCGACTTCATTCAATTACCGCAGCAAAAAAGTATATCCTATGTTGCGAGTTTCTTCGCTGGTGATGTTGGTAGAGACTAGAGATACGGAGAGGTTTCCAACCCTATTATTGGGTGTGGATGTAAGGAAATTAACAGCATTGAAGTACATTTGGTGCATTACTACTATGCAGTTAAGGATGAAATTGCAGATTTCACGTTGACTTATCAAAATATTATCTGCAAGCCTCAACATGGCCACCATCACAAACTCAGTTCCAGAAATCAGGCACGACTGCTTACGACTTTATTATTTTTTAGTAAGACTCACGAACGTACCTAACATCGACAAGCTCACGTGGGTGCTCGTCGAATCGAAATCTTCAATAAAGAAAGTATTCAAATTACCACACTTCGAGTAGGGAAAATTACCATATAGCAGTCATAAAGATTGAATGAAGCGGGCGTTAATGATACGAATATGAGCTCGTATAACATCAAAGAAAAACAATATAAGAGGAAACGTACATGGTACAAAAACATACGTACGAATAAAGAGAAACATTCGTAGCGAAGTTTCAACTCGAGAAAGCTACAAAACGAAAGAAAAAAGTCAACTTTCGTTCTTATTTCTTCATAATCCCGACTTACAATAAAATTTCATTCCGATTCGCGAAGCAACCGCACAAAGACGATGGCATAATCGTGTCTACTATCAGGTGAGAAACAGACGCGTTTCACCAAGAAAGATGAAATAGCTAGAGACGAAGGTGCAAGTGGAGGCTATTTGTTGTCGTATCGTTACCCATTGCAATACGATTTCATTTGTCGCGGTCTCGTTTCTCACAAAAGATACGGGACATCCCCGAATATTCTCGTGTACATAAAAGCTCTGTATCTCTTTCGCAACTTATTGCGCGAAAGTTCATAATTAACTTATTACGAATTTCAAAGAACCCGTCCGCGATGTTAATTCAAATATTCATTCAATTCCGTCGCTGACGGCTTTTTAATTCAAATGTTAGAGAACCCGCTGCCGTCGCCACCTCGCCGCATGTTCGATCGTTCTTCATTTTGCTCATTCTTTACGAGTTTCGTAGTCTACGGTGTTTTTGTTTTTGATTCGGGGCGCTTCTCGTACTTTTTGTCGTTGTGTTTCGCAATATTCTGGAAATGATATACCTGCTGCCTTTTCCGACCGAGTCTTCTTTTATCTCTCATTTTTCCCGTCTCTCGTATACGAAAAACTTTTCTAAGCATTGTCGAGCTGGAACTAACCGTCAAACGCGACGAAAATGGTATCTGCGAACTATATGGCGAAATACCACCGCTCGATGTGCCTCTCTATATTTTCGCCGCTTATCTGATTATTTTCATTTTACCTGCTCCGCCATTGTTCCAAGACGATTCCGAAGCCGCCGCCGACCACTTTGGAAAGCGTGAAATGAGAAATTGTCTTTATGTAGTACACTTTTTGTATTAAACGTACCGCTATGCCGAAATCTCTATACACAAATACCAACTCTCCCTTTTCCATTTTAACCCACTAAATGTGGAAAAGAATCCCCTTTAAATACCGAAATCGAATGCACCCATTTATCATCGCCGTTAAGAAGACATTGGGTTTTTTTCGACGCTTCGTTTTTCCCTTTCATTTACTCCGCATTGTTTCAGATTTAACTTCACCTGTCGTTATGTGATTTCGCGAGTCGCGCGGAATCGAATCTTCCGCGTCATTTATTTTATCTCATGTTGATAGCCGAAGTCGCTAACCTGGAATATTCACCTTGTTCGGTTTCGATTGAAATTTCGCGCCCGGAGTATCTCTTTTTATTCGTGTAGATTGTAGATGGATGATATGATATCTCAATATACACTCTGAACATGAAAAGGCTAAAACTTGGAAATCTCATTAAGTTTTCAAATCAGAATTATTCCATTTTATCGAAATTAAAATAGTAGTTTCTTCACAGATGGATCGAAAACTGAACTTGGTACAGGATGCGCTATTTACAGTGCCGATCAAGATTTCAACACTATTCTCTTCTCCTTACAGCTGAATTGTACGCAATTAAGCTATGCTTAGAGGTGACAATTCCAAATTACCCGTACATTTTAATTTTCTCAGACTCACTATCGGCCTTAAACTCCTTAAAAAAGTCCAACGATAAAGACCAACATCCCCTCGCTAAAGAGATAATTACGCTTCTTGATCAGACCTCCCGAGTAATTACTTTCGCCTGGATACCAGCGCATAAAGGCATTCAAGGAAAATGAACTCGTCGATTCAGCAGCCAAGGACGCTTCACAATATTTTCCTTATCCAAATATTCCAACCCCTCTTGCAGATTTCAAAAACGCTGCCAAAAAAAGAATAATCGAAAAATGGTCAAAGATTTGGTCACAAGTTCCACCCACTAATAAACTCAAATCAATCAAGTCGGACACCAACCTCTGGAGCACTTCTCTACGCAGAAGTAGGAATGAGGAGGTACTACTGTGCAGATTGAGAATCGGCCACTGCCACTTAACCCATTCTCACCTCCTTGCACGCGACCCAGCACCCTTCTGCAACCACTGCGATATCCAACTCTCCGTCTATCACCTCCTTGTTGAGTGTCCAAGACTTGCTTCCCTCAGACATCGACTGCATCTCCCAGATACCCTGCCACTAATCCTACAAAACGACGAAACGACCGTCCTTCGACTCCTCAATTTCATAGACACCACCGTCCTCTTCCCATTACTTTAACGCTTTAACAATAAAAACCGGTGCCTCTAGCCACTCCGCTGTACACGGCACGGTTCAAAGGAAGAAAAAAAAATCATATGATTACGTAAAATGATATATAATAAATTTTTTCATTGCTTTAAAACAAAATTTTTAAAACTTGGAAGAAAATTTCTGAAATAAAATTAAATTTAAAAATTTAAAACTAATTTAAAATTTAAAAAAAAAATACATAAAAATAAACCTTATAATTTTTTTAATATTTTTTTGCTCTAAAAATCCCATTTAAATAAAAGAAAATCCAATTCGAGAGAAAAATTATTTTTTAATGAAGGATTTTTCTTTTTAATTCCAATTTGCTGTACTCTCATCAATCGAAAAAAATTCGATTTTATTTTTTTAAATAAAATTTATCAAGCTACAATTTGAAAGTTTAAAATCGAAGAAAACAAATTTTTCAGCCAAATGAAAAATGTAACCTATTAAACCTAGAGTTGATTTGGAGTTTGAAGGAGGGGAGGGAAGTCTCAAACGATCCATTCGTAGTTGAATGGCCTAATTAGCTATTTTTTATGCATACACATATATTTCTCGACCTCATAGTCCAAATGGTGCGCATGAAAATGATTCAAAATTCAATCAAAGGTTGTGTGAATATCTAGTGGGTTTTTTTTCAAGTTTCTGATCTTTCAAGAATTACAACAAACTCAAATCTTAAGAGTGGTTGAGAGAATCCTCGAAAACTCGAATTTTCGATTATGATGTAATATAAAAGAGCAAATTGAGGACACCTGACATATTCAAAATCTAGCTTCTCAAGTCGATTTTGAGGAGAGTTGGAACCAACACTGCTTTCTGAGGTAGTTTTGAGTTATGCTTAGGATACGAAGAAAAAGTAAGATAAAATGGCAATTCCGAATTCAAAAATTCTATGTACCCAAATAAAAATACTAATTGCCTAAGCTAAGACCGTATGGAGGCATTTATACTGATGAAGTGATGAATATCCATAATGATGCTCTATCACCCATGAATCAGCTAAAATGAGTAAAGTACTTTATGGAATCTTGAGTATTTGATTTTTTAAATAAATTTTTGAGTAGTTTACTAGTTTTAATGATTTTTTTGTGCTTATATTCATGAATAAATAGATAGAAAAGTTCAAAAAATATTAAAAATGAGGAAAAATAAAAAATAATAATGGAGATGAAAATAAAATTTTGGGAAAAAGTACAATCCAATACTCAAGTTATTTTAAATTCACAAAGCTTGGAACCATTCTTTACTTTTTTTTTTTGAATTTCATCTTTCAAATTTTTAGAAAATTGATTTTTTTTCTGAATTTTCTGAAACGTTCAAAAACAATTTACAGTTATTGAGTTCTAACTTACACTAATTAATCGATTTCTCATCAATACGGTAGAGTCCATATCTCCTCATAAAATTCATCAATATGACTTAAATTTTCAATGTGAGGATAGTTAAGAATCGTAATTTAACTTCTACATCGAGAGACATTTTATGATAACGTTTTCCACAATTTTAACAATACCTACCATAAATGAAGGAGAAAAGTGACAGTAGCTTAATGGGATAGTTCCTTTTTTAGCGATTGATTCCAGAATACGTGAATGATTTTACTAAAAAAAGAAACTATTTCTCAATATTGAATGAATTATTTTTAAAATAGGTTATTGTCATTTTTTTTTTTTTGCTTCAGTTATGGTAATAGATTTTTCAGTGTAGAATTAGAGTCAATATAAATTCAAAATAAAAAATAACTTAAAATTTGAGTAAAATGTGAAGAGCACCAACTAGTACAAATCTGATAATGGTGGATCATACAATCACTAGAACAAAGAATTATAACATATTCCAAATCAAACTTCATAGTTGGCTTTGGAGTAGGATGAAGGGTTGTCAAGTTTAAAATGTAAAGTGTAGAGAGCGGCAAAAAGTCGAAAATTATTGACCATCATCATCATATCAAATTGGTTTAGCTTGAAATTCCGATATGCTTATTTACTTATCAGGTTGCATAGTGCAGTATGGTAATTGTTTGAAAATGACCGTATAATACCGAAACTGGTCGCGTTAATTAATATGTATGTGTCATGTAATAATATGTCAAGTTATAATATAAAAAATTTTCCCAAATTATTCACCTTCATTTATAAAAATCGCTTGACAATAATTGAAATTTTCGTTAAAAGAAATTCAACTTTTTAGGCATAGCAGAAGGAGAATGAGAAAGAAAACTGACTTTAAAGGTATGAAAATAGGTCATGAAATTTTGAGTCATCCATATCTCCTTACCAAATGTCTGTAAAAAGCATAAATTACACATGCATGGCAATTGGCCAGCTTGAGACTACAATATAATTCCTTAAATTATGGTCAAAATGGACCCAAAATTGCGAAAAAACAAAATTCGAAGAAAATTCGAGAAATTGCAAACACTCGTATTTAATAAAATTTTACAATAAAAAGTACATTCCAAATCCGACTTTTGAAGAGGTGATGAGACAGATATAGAGGGGTTTCTAACCTCGATTTTGAAAGAGGGTCCAATGTTATTAATAGCTTTATCTAGGACATGCCCTTTTTGAAAACTCAGCTCTAGTAGTGCAGTATGGCTGCTTACACTTTTTTCCCAAAAAGAAATTTTCTCTCGTTAAAATGCCAGCATCAAAATAAAATGCGATTAAGTATTTTCATCAAAATAAAATTTCTTAAAACTTAAAATAAATGGAATTTGTCAGCAAAAAAGATGGAAGGTGCAAAAAAAATTTAAATAAGGTTTTAACGTTGAAATTTTGAAATAGGATTTTTTCATTTCTAATTATATACATTTTTTTATCAAAATTGAATTTTTCAAGTTAAAATATCTTTTTTTTATATCGACGAGAATTACCAAATAATTAAATTTTGAATGAAAACTTTCAACCAAATAAAATTAAGATTTTCAAAAGTTACCAATATTTTAACCTGTATAACCATAATCTTTCAAAAAAAAAAAAATCGAAAATCCTGACGAAAAAAAAATTTCAATCAGTCAACCACACGAACCTCCGAACCACTCTGTAAATATCAATACGATCGCCTGCGGTAATTTCCCACCGACGATTTCCCTCGTCAAGTCGGCCAAAAAGCGAGTTATTAATATGCACTCGGGCGCTTAGTAAATTAATCCCAACTGCCGATTACGCAGTTCGGGTTCGCATCAGGCTCGGCGTCGGACTTAAAAAGTACAATAACGCACACGGTAAGTTAGACCAGTATTTGAGCAGAAGTTTTGCGAAGAAATTACCGAGCTTCTTAGCTTTCCACAGGTCGTTTCTTAAAGGGTATCGCTAACCCGAGTTCGCGTTAGACCCTTTGTCTCATTCTAAAGCTGTCCGCGTCTTTTCACTCGTTCGGAATACTAGATGAGTTCCGCTGCTTCGGTAACGTCAGTACAAAACCTTAGCCCTTTGCTTCAACTCTTATGTTTCTTCTGGCGCTCGCGTTAATCCCCTCCCGCCTTCCCATATAATCTGATATTCTGGCACCGCGGTTTTAATTTACTTGACACTCGTTCTCATTATCTAGACCCTTCGCCCGTCATATGGATCAAGCGCCAACTTCTCCGCTACTCGCCGTTCGCGTTCCGCGACTTCTCATATACGTGCTTCGTCGTAGCCGCTGTACTTATAAATTTAATATCAACTTCGTTCGCCTGGAAATTTCGAAATAATTAATCGCGAAAAGTGCTCCGTCGGTGCTTTTCGTCTTCGTCGTCGTCGTTTTTATAAAATAAACAAAAAATTCGCTAGACGGGGGGTAGCTTTCTTAGGCACTTGAGCAAGCCAACGTCACGCTTCGTTTAATCTCGTATACCTATGGTAAACTGAATCAACGTTTTCAGTTTTCTTCTTCTTTGGTGTTGTAACCGACGACGTACTAGATTAACGCGGATGATGTTTCGAAAATAATATCTATCCACAAATGTGTTGAGCTTTCATAGTACTACGCAGAGTACTTGAATTCACGTGAACCCTTTCGGTATATTTTCAAGTTCTTGGGGTACTTAGATTTAAATACGACGTCATATGGCGCGTGCCTTGATCGAAGTTAAATCGTAAGGCAATTAAAAACATTAACAAAGGGTAAATGTTATTATCGATCGGGTAGAATATGGCGTAAGGCTTTAATTATTGAAAGGAAGTATTGGAACGAATATAAAACGCTTTTCCACCTACTTGAATGTTGATAACTAAGACGAAGTAGGGATTCGCAAATAAGTTTCTCTCATTCCAATATTCAGTTAAAACACGCCTTTCATTTATATAAATTCATATTTCGTCCTTTAATTTTTTTCTGAACACTAAATACCGATAGTAAAGAAATAGTGTGCTCAAGAGTTCGAAATAATATACCTCAAATAATACGTCGCACGAAATACAAATACATTTCTTAGGTTGAAATCTAAATTTGGGAATCCATTACCCCATCACATGGAACCACTAGAAGGCACAACTCGAGTAGTTTTTTTCTTAAAATATATTACTCGAGAACTGGTAAAGATATGATTTGAAGTGCGTTCCCGACAAAAGTAAATAATATTTTTTGTCGACGAATCAGCGAAATTTAATATCGGTTTCTATCGTCGACGAAATGTTTAAAAATCCGAACGTCTTGTTTGCCATAACAGATATTAAAGAAAATAGCGATTAGATTAAAAGAGGGTTAATTACTGCTACTTCTGTGGAAAAGTTATATCTCTTCTTTTAATTATTGTGACTTCGCCTCGGTATTCCTCCTCTTCTGCGCTACTGCTGATATAAGACGAAAATAAGAAACTTCTTTCGATGACGTGCCACCGCCTTCGAACTTGCTGAGTACACAATTCGTGATTATAGGTTGCCTTTCCTCTCCTTTTTTTTTAATTACTACCACGCGGATTCTAATGGCTGCTTGATTGGTTTCAAATCGTACAGAATTAATTAAAATTTTTTACCAGATGAGCGCGAATTATGGAACTTTATACGCTTCGAAGGTTATTCGATGGTTGAATAAACAAAGTTAACGAATAAAGCGTGATTATATACAAAATCGTGGAAAATTCAGCGAAAGGATGCTTAAGCGAATTTATAGCAGTAGTATTTTTTTCTACATCGCTAAAATTTCGAAGGGGCTGAAATGCTCTCAACTCTTCGATGTTTTTAGTTGCGATTACGCATGACAATGACATGAGAAGGTCGAAGACCACTTCGACCGTATAGTATGGACTGCTAATGGTCGAACAGAAGCGAACACCTAAGTGAAGCAAACAATGACAACATCATAGATGCGCTCGCGCATGCGTAGTGATATTTTTTAGAAATGAAAATAAAAAGGCATCGAAATTTTCAATGATAAGAATGTTAAATCAACATCCACTACTGATTTAATTTCATTAATAATACTCAATAATTAAAATTACATTAAAGAAAGCATATTAATAATTATTTCAGTGAAACTACGCATGCGTCAGCCCATCTAACTACTGTTGTTGTTGGATTCAGTTTCTACCATTTGAATTAGCAGTCCATAGTATATGGTCGAAGGAAGACCAGCTTAAATATAAAAATAGGTTACATCATTTCCCACAGCCCACCAAAACATAATCCACGTTTTTCATTGGTTAATGATACCCAATCGGCTTACCTACAACTCAGCTGGTAATGACGTCAATTCTCATTTTTGAAGTCATAAGATGGGGTTGATATAATTCGGATTTTTTAACACGAGCTTAAATAGTGTAATCTCTTCAATTTCTAACAAAACGTAGTAGCTGTTCAATAATTTCCTATTTCAGTTTCATCTCTACGAATAATTTCAAATGACTGATGCAATAGTAAATTATTCCAAAAATATTCAAGTCTTCAAATAAATATTTTATTCGTTGAAAAAAAAAAGAATTCACTAAATTTTTAAAAGATATTAGGAATAATTTTTGTTCTTTTTTTTTCAAATGAAATGCGAAAGTTATTCAAATAATTTCAAACAAAAGTCATGAGTATTTCCGAAAATTCGAAATAACTTCCATAAAAAGTCTAACCTTTTCAACAGAATCTAATAGCTTAATTCACCCGTGCCTCTGGCCTTAGCAGCAATTCACGGCATGCGGCACGTTAAACTAAATAGATTAAAAAAATTTTTTTTTTAATAAAAATTTTCCAAAATTTTTTTTGCATTTATTAATTTATTTATTTGGGACAATCTAAAAGTTATTTTCAGTATTAAACCAAAGAAATGCTGTTGTTTTTCAAAATTTTAATTCAAAGGAAGAGAACCACATTCCATTAATATTTTTTTTAAATAATCGAAGAATGAATAATTTAAAGAGATGGATGCATAGTATGACCTTCATTTCTGATTTCCATGTTCATTTTCTATCTTTCATGGGTTTCCAAAAAAAATGAATTATATTTCAAAATAACAAAAATTAGATTTTGGCATAAAATTAGAGAAACCTTAAGAATTCCTAAAAGCTAAAAATTGAGTAGCATAAAGTTTAATCAAACCCATATCAAGAACTCCAACCTTGAATTACTTACTCATTTGTCATTTGAGAAAAATATAAAATATGACATTTTTAGGAAAATTTGAAAGAATTATAAAAATGAAGCACAGCTAAAAAAAAAATTCAAATTGCTCAAAAATCAATTCATTTCGTTAATTTTTTTTTCTAAGCTTTCTTCATTTTGGCAGAACTCGAAAATACATTAAAGGCAACATTTTCACGATTGTAAGATATATTAAGATCAAGGGAATCTTTGTTCACTCGTGCTTCTATTTAAAAAAGATAAAAAAAATAATAATAAAAACACACAAAACAAAAAACAAAACTCAACCCATCCTAGTAGATAGTTGGAAATTATTTCAATAATTAAAGAAATATAAAAAACAATATACACAAATTCACCGACTCGTAAACCAAAATAAAACAAGGGGTAAAAATCGCGTAAAAAACCAAAACAAAATGGAATATCATTCAAACAATAACAACCTCGAAAAAACTTTCCGAAAATGTTCATTTAAATAAAACTTCGCACTTAATGAACCATAAATTAACAAACCAAAACGCCTGAATAAACGAAATTCGAATGCTCTCAACGAACCGCGAACAAGTTCAAAAAACAACTAACTTGATAGCAAAAAAAAAAAAAGTTAAAAAATAATAATCGTAAAGTTTCAAAGAAGACAAATGAGTTTCTACGAGTTATAACGAAAAAACAGAACCGTCGAAAATCGAATCTGGAAATTCCATGCCGAAGTTGCATTTGCAAAAAGAGAAAAAGTGAAACAAATCGGTCTCGAAAGTTGAAAATGTCTACCAGTCGGTTTCTCGTTGTAACAGGAACAAATGAAAATGCGACAGTTAGGTATAAAGGACGAATGCGAGAAAGTCAATTTTTTTGTCTTTTATAAAATACCATTTTTTCATTTTTAATATCATATTACACTGTGATAAAATTCACTTGCTCTCTAATTTGCAAATAAGAGGGAAATATAAAGATCTTAATATACTTATTATAATAGTGATGCATTTATTGTCGAGTGGGGAGGGGGGACGGGTGAAGGTGCAATCGTATTTACGTATTTGAGAGAATTTTTGTGTAAACTTCGTATCATGCCAAACACACATTGAAAGAAGTGTTCACAGAAGCATCATTATTGCGTGAATTCGGATGAAACTTACATCAATCGACGCGAAATTTTAATATCTTTAATTCATGTTCTTACAAAATCTTACATAAACCTCTTATTTTCGTTAAAAATTGAATAAACTCGTTTTCCCTCCATAAGCCATCTACATTTGATCACCCTGATTTGCAACTCGAAGGAAATCCGCTAGAGTTCAGCCATTCCGCGTGGAATCGTCAATACCAAGACTTTTGTTGTGAATGTGATTAATTACGTATTTTGTGAATAATATAATAATTTTTTCATATCATTCAACCAAAAATTTTATGCTCTAAATCTTTGGTCATTATCAATTTTTTTCTTAAGGTACCTATTCGTTTCGGTGAAAATTTGAAAAATTATAACTCCTCCCATAAGAATTCGCACAAAATACTCACCTGTGAGGCTACTACCGAGATAACAGCGCATAACATACTGACCAGTCGAAAACAATGGTGCCAGCTGAAAAAACAGTACTATATGTACATACTATCTATATTTCATTGAGGTTTAAGAACTGGTTAAATACGCTGTTGGAATGTAATGAAGGTAGAAGTTGATGAACAATATTACGAAATCTCGTGTCAGTTATGAAATGGAATCTTCAACACTTTCCATCGTAAAAATATTTTCAACTACGTAAGGGATAATAATTTAAATCTTATTAAGAATTAATACTTTTTATGTAGGTACCTTTTGAAAACGTAAATTAATACAAAAGCGTAAGCAGCCATGCCGCGTTACTGGAGCTGAACTTTTCGTTGCATTTTCCTAACATCCTGATTTCGTAGTTTTTTGTAAAGAAATTTTTATCAAAATATCTCAGTTTCACATCTGCCAACTCATGCTCAGTGAACTTGAGATTTTTCTTTATAGGTATGATACCATATACTTGATATCCAAAGTAAACACAATAACTAAGTCTCACTTCACACATTAATCACGAACTCACAGCTAATTAAATTCTTTTAACAATTATTAAACATTTTTTTTCTTGATTTAACAACAGGCATAGCATCAAAATTTTGCACGCCTTTTTACAAATTTAGATACGGCTACACCTTTTCCCCCTCAACCAATTTTGATGCGGTTTGGCTGGTTGGATACTTCTTGATCCAGAAGACTATCTTCTGTTGGTTTCAACCCACCCCCATCGATATTTTTTGGTCCAAATGAAAATCTGAAGAAAGCACCTGGGGCATTCCTACAAGTATACTATTCCCAAATTTGCAAACTTTTCTATGCACATCTTCACCTACTTTTGGCTGGTCGTCAAGAAATACATATAAAAGTACCATCGTAATAGCTGAAAAATTCAGCTAAAAATCAGTACCTCGAATAATCAGGTACCTATCTGACACTCGATACTCTCATCTTATTTTTCCAAGAAACTAAATTAACGAGAGAAACTCGAATATATGAACATGTCAGATCTCGTGTTCGGTATTCTAACAAATTAACCGAGAAAACGATGATTAAGTTACTTGTCAAAAACATTACGCCACATTCGATAGTTAGGTCAGTAAATGAACGAAAAGCTGGTTTTGAATTTTCTGTTAATTAACCCGATAAAGATTGTATGGTAAAACGTTATATAGGTATACTGAGAATATCCCGCTTATCATACCGTACACCATACAGCACATGCTTCACCAGCAGGTATAAAATTATAAAACACGTTCTCGCGGTATTAAGTTTTTCAATCACTCATTTTTCCCCATTTTTCAAATTTAATCTTAAAGTCGTGAAAATTATTCTCACCGCTGTCAAACCATCGTTCGATAGCTTATAATTTGCGCGCCAAAATGCGGAAAAACAAGCGCATTTTAGTATTCAAAATATACGATGTTTCGCTGTCAAGAAATAAATAATATTTAGGGTTCCCGAGTCATAGGGCAGCGCGATTGACGGCCGGACACTTCAAGAATAATGCCCATTTGTAACAATCCATACGAAAGAGCAAGAAGCTTTTGTAGGGACTTCTATTCCTTCGAGATTAAGTTTTTTTTCTACACTCTCCTCTTTCGCGTTCGTTTCTTATGCGTCATATTTTGACGTATTGCGACCAAACAGTGGACGCATTTGGGAATTTCATTCGATTTAGAAATGCATGCATATAAATCAAGATGCGTAAACGGCCTCGCGATATTTTCCATTTTTTGATGAACATCTGCAAACGTGATTTCGAGCTAGCCATATTTTTATACTGATGTCGAAATTTTGTCGTAAAATTTTTTTCCAACGATTCGAGAAAATTTTCTTCTATAAACAAAACGTTAAAAATGGAAAAATAAAAACTTTTCAAAAAAAATATATCTCCGAAAATTATTCTCCATCTTCGAACTAAATAGACGTACAACCCGAATTAATCTTCAGTCGTAATTTCAAACATAACGAAACGCCGCAGTTAAACCGGAAGGAGGTGAAGAAGGCGAAAAAATGAATAGCTTGGTGTCGCCTGGCATCTTCAACGAGCCCCTAGAGATACATTCCATCTTGTCGCACGGATTACTGCTGCCTCCTTTAATCTGCCGCTATTAAGTTATTTCGATTGAAAACACTTATTTCTTAACTGTCACGATAAAAATCTCAAGGCACTCGAACAGAACGCCGCTTCTATTTTTACGGGTTACAAAGTTTTCGTGAAATAATCGACATTCGATTTCATTTTCGATGCCGCAGCCATCTCACGGCTGTACTCGAACCGAATATCCGTATGGTTAGAATTTTCCTTCAGTTTGACGCGATCGGTACGCGCGATAAATTTAAGGATTTCCATTCAGCCGGTGTTTATATTTCGCAGGCATCAGGTTTAGTGGTTTTTCTCGTAACTCGGTTGTATTTGGATGTAGCCTATGGCAAGGTCACAACCTTTTAAATAACTTTTAAAGCACGTAGCTTAGTAAATTGTGACAGAACTGACAATAATTCAACTTTATACTGTTGCCTAACTTATAGAAATCTCTATTATGCTCGTTTCAAACAAACTTTTGAATTAGTATCCCTCGAAACTATATCACAAATGTCACTTTGAAACGGGTGCTATTTATTAGCAAATATTGCCACACTACTTGCCAAAATACCAGATACCTATGGTGTACATCGTCCTTCGTATAATTCGTCTAATGCAGCCTCTTCTGCGACGAAAAATGATACACGATCAAACATAGCTAGAGTTATTTTTCATGTTTCTCGTGTCCCAACTACGTTTCGAAATATACGCAGAAATGGAAATCGTTAATGCACAACGGAGTCACGACTGAATTTAGAACCAACTTCAGCAGTTTTCATCTTCGATAAATACCTACCTTTTATTTGTAAGTTAGTCAAACTACTTGTGAATGGTTAGGGATATGGCTGCTCTTCTTATTTTCTCGTTATTTTCAGAAACACCTCTACGTTGTTGTTATGTAGGATCGAAAATTGAATAGCATATTAGTTCCGAAGATAGTGGTAGTATTATTGTCAAGCTACACTTCAGTTACCATTCTCAAACACCAAAATCGTCGCTTACACGCACCAAACCATCTAAAAAAAAGAATGTATATCGATGCTTTTCTTCAAAAACCACGTAAGTCCAAATATATAAATTTTTCAGGAACGAGTATTTTATTTTGGGTGACAGACTTACGAGGTTTCTTTTTTTACGGATAGAAGCGCTAGTTGATGATTTGGACTTACGAGGTTTTCAAAATCGAATTCCTCGATTTTTTTTACATAAGAAACCATTTGCGTAAGTCCGAAATATATAAATTTTTCAGGAGAGGTACGAGTATTTTCTTTTGATGACAGACTTACGAGGTTTCTTTTTTTACGGATAGAAGCGCTAGTTGATGATTTGGACTTACGAGGTTTTCAAAATCGAATTCCTCGATTTTTTTTACATAAGAAACCACTTAAAAGTGAATTTTGCGTAAGTCCGACTTACGTGGTTTTTGAAGAAAAGCATCGATATATAAATTTCCCGCAGCAATTTCCCCTCCAAAAGCCGTTTTTTGCTCTAACTCCCCTCCAAAATCACTAAGGAAGCTAAAATCAAAATACGTTTGTCATTTGGGCTCATTTTATCATATGACACAGCAATAAAAAATTTTCGACCCCTCCTGTGCCCCCCACTATTTTAGGTTGATAACCCCGCCTTCCCCCCCTCCCCCAAACTTCATGTATGGAAGTGAATTCGGGATATAGTATACAACTTATCCCCAATAACCATATGAATTCATATTAATTACATTTTTACGAACTTGAGGCTCCTCAAGCTCTACTCAAAATTTTGATGATCCGCCATTTTGGATCTATTTTGATCCAAATTCAAGAGGTCATATTCTGGTTACCAATTACCCTTACATACAAAATTTGACTTTTCTAGGTCAATTTGGTGACGAGATATGGACGATTCAAGAAATTTAATAACTCAAAACTTCCTCAAAAAAGCGTTTTTTGCTTCAACTCCCTTCCAAATGCACTTAAGGAACTGAAATTTGGATATGTTTATGTCCGTGACTCACTCTTTTACGTGAGATCAAAAACGAAAAATTTGACCCATTTACCCTTTTTCTAGCCTTCCTAAAAATTTGAGTGATTCGCCATTTTGAGATGTATGGAAAAAACAGAAAAGTACCTTTTTCGCATTTTTAAGAAGAGTCTCTCACCAAATTTTGAGCGAGAGAGAAAAATATGTAAGTATATGTATAAAAAATTTGAACATTTGCCATATGGTTACAAATGATCTGAAACACAAAGATTTAAAGATCCCACCTTCTCCAAGCTCCCTTACCAAATCAGGTAGGCTGTAATAGTTGTCGTTTTTAAGTTAAAAACACAGCTAAAAAGTTCTTACCGACTTTTTTGCAAATATAATGATGAGGAGTTTGAGGGGAAGCAAACAGTAATGGATGTAGTCTTTAACTGAAATTGAAAATCATTCGAAAAACAAAAAAGTACAACTTTTTCAACACACTTCGTTCCAGCACTTGAAGAAGTGAAAATTCCTCATCCCTATTCTTCGTTCCTCGAAGCCCTTAAAAATTTTTTTTTTTTTCTCACCATTGTTGAATTTTACACCAAATTTCCAACAAGAAAAGTTCAAACCAATTTTTTTGACAAATGGAATAGGTGTGGAGTTGAAGGGAATGGAAGTAACATAGCGTTTATTAACATTGAAAAGCATGAGAAAACACATCAGAAACACAATCATATTTTTTAATGCTTAAGTTTCTAGCTTCTGAATAAGTAGCATAAATTTCTTTTTATGGATCTCTATTTGTAATATTTGTTAATGAAATTTCAAAATTTTCGAATAAAAATTTCTAAAAAAAAATTATTGAAAAAACTTTTGTATTTTCGAAGTTCTCTTTTACATCAAACAACAAACGATACAACGGTAAGTGCAAATTTTAGCACCCCAGTTAACATCCATAATCAGCATAAAATTTGAAAACTAAAAAAAAAGGATTGAAAAATAATAATTTTTTAGAATAATTTTAACATTTTCTCCATCGAGCGATTAAACATCTTCATGATCCAATGGTCTCAAAGAAAATTGGAAGCTCTAAAATGTTTCGGAATTCATCAAGTGTAAAAAGGTTCCTCAAATACTCGAAAAAGAAACAATACTCAATTTCAAGAATATTTATCAAAAACAACAACAGCATAATTTATGAGACGAATGTTCATTTACATAATCTCCTAAAGATTGCCAAACTTTAATCAAAGAATGTTAGTATAATATAAATTGCATATGTCACGAATTGAAGAAACTGTGATAAGATTTAGATTCAGGTTCAACTGGGTAGTGCAAGCAGCATACACGTCGGTAATTTGCAGCCCAATGTGCCCCACTATGATAGGTTACATCAGGAACTTTTATTTTTTCTAGTTTTCAACGCTTAACATGAATTTCTCTGTATTACCAGTGATACCAAATACAAAAGTCAAATTACTCTATTAAAAAAATTACAATTATTTTAATATTCAACTTCATAGTATGTAATTTATTTCGATATTTACCTCTTCAAACTTGTTTTCTGTTTTTGATTTTTTATTTTCATCTTTGATAATTTCCTTCAGTTTGACTGAGTATCTTGGATATAGATAAATATATATTTTTGTCATTTTGATAGCTGTCTACTCACCATTCATTCTACATTTTATTTCTCACTGATATTTACTTGTCGTTGATTCAATTAACTGACAATAACGACTAACATTTTTGAAGTGTTTAGATGTTTTGGTGTTTTCATTCGAACCATTTTGATTCACAATAAGTACAGTTACTTTGGCAATTCTTGGTACATATATTTTTAAAATTTCCTTTCAAATTTATCGCAAATCAAATTCTAGTATTCTCAAACAAAAAAACAAAAAATACAACTACCCAAAGGTGATCGAACCCATCCGTTCCACTTCCAACGACCTTTATACTTTTACCCTGTTGCGTAAACACTTAAAAAATATTTTCTTCTAGTTATTGTTTTTACTTCGCCATATAGTAAAAGTGGGACATAAATTGGGATTGAAACTTCCATAAACTAGTTAGAGTTGAGCTGTAAATTTTAAGTTTGTTATTTCGATTTACTTCCAAAATAAACTTTAGAGACCTTGACTTTCAGACAGCTTGCGACCGTAATTTTCAGAAAACTTTTATCAACTTTCATCACCAAACTAATAAGTACAAACATTTAAAACTTTGCTTCCGCCCTTTTAAAAAGTTTCTTTTCCTATAAGGAGGCCAATGATCTCGACGCGGATTACATGTATATACGTGGCGTACTGTATACGCAGACATCTGCGATTATGAATCACTTATTACTGTATAATTTCACTTTTTTACTACCGCAACTTCCACCGATCGCGTTTACCTTCCTTTCTCGAGGGTTCGAAAGTTCCGCAAGACAAAAGTCATAGTTTGTAGTTATCACTAATACCGTTGGCGCGCTGTATTCGAGTTCGCCATGCAAACAATGAATTTCGAGAAGGATGTTTTGTATTTTATTTTTCGTCTGATGTTAAATTTACGCTAGCATATCAGTTGTCATTTTTTCATTGAAGTTAGTTTCATTTTGATGCGATAAATCAACAAAAAAAAAAAAATGTTGTATGGTAAATATGCACGAAAAAATTCTGAAGTAAATTTCCTCCATATAAGAATTGGACATTTTAGAAAATTTATTTAAAATACTTTATCATTTAAACCCACTACATCAGAATGGCATACTTGAATATAATACGACTCCAATTATTCTTATTTTTTGCTTAACACTGGCTAAATTGCTCAGTAATATAATACTATTCCAAAAATTTTATGCTGACTCAAATAAAAAAAAAACTGAGTTCAATGTATCGCTTCTTCGAGACCCAAGCGAAGAAACTTCACCAATCAAGATATTTCGTGTTTCAGATATCTGCGAGTTCAAAATTGAAATTTTGTTTACGCTAAGGGATGGCTTGGAAAATTTATTAAACTTTATTATAACAAATTTTAAACACCGACGAAATGTTTCAGACGTGCAGCGAACTGAAATGACTAGTTGTTAAGAAAAGTCCGTTAAGGTAGAATACAATTTTGACGTTAACATGTTTCATTTACAAGGCACGTCGGCGTTTTACAAATTAATTAAAATTTCTTCATGAGCTCGACGACAACTACCACTCAGGCGCCTGGCAAAGAAAAGAACTTAATGAAAGTCATAGAGAAGCGATGCTAAGTTTTACAACTTTTAAACGGTTTTTTTTTCTTCGCTGTCTCTCTTCTCGTCTTAATTTCATACCTTAAAAATTTCGTAATTTCGAGTAAATATTCTTCGCACATACGCGTACAGGAGCCATGGAAAACAGCCAGCTTCATCCGAGCGAGAGCTATTTTTGAATGATTTTTTTTCCACTTGACAAAACGTACCTTATTCTTCACTTTTGATACCCTTTATTCCAATATAAAACTAATCAAGGCTCGAGACTTAATTAAAAATATCGGACGCCCAAGGATGTGAAATTTATGGTGGATTGGGCCAAGTCGAAGAAATTTTCCCGACGCTAATTAAAATACGAAGTTTTCCACTAGCATTAAAGTAATTACGTCGTGGGCGATGGAGAGCGCGAAAAGAGTAAAAAATACCGGTAACTCGCAGCATAGATGAAGGGAACGAAATACGTACCAGAAAGCGGAATGCCGCGATAAAGTTGAGGCGAAATATCAAACGAAAATTTTTATGGACAATTTGATTCGTTTTTCAAGCCGGTTAAAACCGACCTAAACTTAGTATGCTTTGATAGTTTTTGTAGACTTGAAAAATTTATTATAATATTTCTATTACAATTATTTCCTCGGAAGGTGAAGAATCAACCCCATCCACATCCTATGGAAATCAAAAAAATGAAAATAAAAAATAATATGTAGTTTTTTGATAATATTATTTATAAATTATAGGGCTCGGGCAATTCAAATCTTTCAAAACATTACAAAAAAAAAAAAAACATGGAAAAATAAAAAATTATTTTCCTTCAAAAAAATTAGAATGCTGATGACTATTTTCAAGAATTAATTCTAATTCTGTAATCATCAAAATAAATATTTTTCACAATACAAAATTATTTGATACTTGAAATCGTGAAAAAAATACAAGTAGGCCTCTACCTACTTTACCAAGCACTACTTTGCCCACAGTTTAAAGGTCAAGCAGATACTCATGTTGTTATTGATTAAAT
This sequence comes from Phenacoccus solenopsis, assembly GCA_009761765.1. NCBI lineage: Eukaryota > Metazoa > Arthropoda > Insecta > Hemiptera > Pseudococcidae > Phenacoccus > Phenacoccus solenopsis. The sequence continues at coordinate 15,260,200 of CM019752.1, forward strand.
GAATCGTTCATGATTAAAAGAATTTATTTCCTAACCATTCAAATTCCGGTACAAAAATTTGTATCTAATTTCATTTTTTTAATATTTTCACTGTAACACGTGGACTAAAAATTCGAAACGAGTTGATTAGAATTTTTCTATTACATAATTAATGCGTCAAAAATGTTTTTTCTACCAATAAAAATTTTTCACTCTACCATAATCAACAAAAAAAAAATAATAATAATAATAAAAACAAAACCACCACAAATTCCAATTCACCTACACCACACCACATCACAGACAGATACCTTAAAACCCTAATCGATTCAAAAATTCCGCCGTAAAATTGAAATCATTCGTGAACGACAAATTCGCAGAAATTAAAGAGAAAGTATTGGAAAAAGAGAGAGACAGATAAAAGTTTTGATATAAAGTTAGGTAGGTGGGTTTATAGGCAACATCGTCTGAGCGCTAGTCTACGGCCCATCCAATGCGAGCGTACCCGTAGCCAGATAAGGGCGGAACAATTTTAACCAGCGCAAGCTATTTACTTCTTATGGGTGGGAGAAGAAAAACTTTTTTTTTTCATTTCTGTTTGTTAACGAAAAGTTTGACCTTATTTCTGCGCTAAAAGTTTCGCCCATCTATTATTCCCCTGCTGCGTGTGTACAGTTAGCCAAAAGTTGGTGTAAAATCAATATTATAAAAAAAAAAAATTATTTGACGGAAAAGGTAAACTTGGAGATTTTTACAAGACGAACGAAATTTAATAAAATAAAATTACATCAAATTTACACAAATATATGGCTTAAATTAACCTACCCAACACGTGTTACCAATACATATGTATACTTCCGTTTATAAGCGCTCATTTCGATATGCTAGACAAGTTTTTCGGCGAATAGTTAGTTTTCAAACTTTCATACAAACATAATTACTACACAACTAAATTTTACCACTTGACTGTTGCGTTTCAGCGGAAAATTTATCAAATTCTATACCGAACTTCGAAATTAATGAAATGTTTTTAATCGCTTATTGCGTCCTTATTGGGCTTTATTAATGGCGAAATATTGAACAAATAGTTTGAAATCTTCGTTATTTATATTTTTCAAGTTTCTCGATGAGACTTTAAAGTGTAGGCTTCAGTTAAATTTTAAGAATTTTAAGAAAAATTTACGGAGGTTGAAATTCCGTTGAATTGAAATATTTTATAAAAAAATGTTTTCAACTGTTTTCATTGCCTAACCATGCAAATATTGAAATTTTCCTAAAACTCGGTGATGAATAAACTGCTTGGTAGCGAAGGAAGAGATGAAGATAAAAAGAAGGAAGTGTATTTTGTAAAGTAACTTTCAGAGTTGGAAAATTACGACGATTCCATATTAAAGAAAATGACTAATAAAAAAATCATATAATTCCCTCACATTTTAATTCATGACCTTATTGCAAGGTTTTCGGCTCAATAAAACTCCAAACCTACCTCTTCTAATACATAATCATTACCAAAGCAACCTGAAATCTTATTCTAGTTCTTTACACCGTACGAAATGATGAAAAAGTTCGCCGACAGAAATTCGTGCAGAAGAGAAAAAACTGAGTGAGTCGCTTCGAATTTCAAAAAGTATAAGTTTCCAGCAACTTTTAAAGTTTAAGAATGTTGTAATTATATTAAAGTTTTGCGACAAAAATTAGGTTATTATCAAGGTTAATTTTGTTTTTAGTTCGTTATGTAGTTTCCTTCAAGAAAGTCTAGTCGAAAATATGAAATTATGTTGAAAATTATTTGAATAATTATTACTTTTCGCCGCGCCGTTTCCTGACTGGAATAAAGTAATGTACTTTTACCAGTCCGAATTCGGCGTCGAAATTGAAATTTAAAACACTTCTTGAATTTTTCGGTTCTTCGACTCGGTCGAATTGAATTCATGCTCGTTAATGCTTATACCTATTATGAACGTATAATTGTATCTTACTATTTAACTTGTAAGTTTTAATATAGTTTTCATGGAGGAGAAAAGAACAGAGCATTTTTGAATACACTCGAGGGCGTATTGGGGGGCTTTGTAGAAAGAGAGGAGCGCTTTGAACAACATAAAATCAACTTGAAAACAAACTTTGTCTCGTTTCAAAAGGCAATACTGCCATTCTCATAATTTCCATCAAAAAGGTGCTAATGACCTTTATTACGTAAGATTTAAAGCAGAATATTTTGATTTTTGAGATATTTTCTCAACAAAATTGCATACTTTCAAAATTAAATTAAAAAAAAAATTCACGACCTACGATCCTTTCTATGGAAATAACAAGTACACATTTTTAAAATATCGTTAAGGGCTACTATTCAAAAATAGGTAAATTGCACATACGCGCTTCTATTTTGTAGGAACTATATGTTATTCTTACATAAGCCAAAATTTATAGCAAAAATGATGCTATTTTAGACAATTTTTCTCAAAACTTATTTCATGAAAATTTTTGAAATTTGAACGATAAAAAATCAGGTTTTTGTTGGATCTGTAGGAAGGGAATATCATTCTTTAATTTATAGAAAGTAATTAGTATTAAATCACAGACTAATGTAAATTCATTTTTCATTCATTTATTTCTCAACAAATATTTTTCATAAAAAAGATCTTACAACGGATTGCATAATTAATATTTGTAAGGAGGGTATATTAGAATGCATCAATTTTGTATTTTTTACGAACATCCGAAGCGGCGGTAGGAGCAAAGAATTTTAATAACATTCTCAAAAAATTTCGAGTATCCAGGTCGATATTACAATATTCCCATAACGGGCTCATTTTGAAAAACTGTAATTTTTTCAATAATTTTCAAAAATAAATGAAGTAAATAATTAATTGTTGGTAATACACTTACATTTTGTTTCATTGATACGAAAAAAAAATATATATATTAATAATATCATTTTTCATCGTATTAAGTGAGAGGAACAAGATCTAATGCTTCATTAGCAATATTAAAGAATTACATGAAAAATAGTAAAATTTGATGCACAGATATAAAAGAATTTTAAAATATTTTTGAAACCTCTGAATGTAGTAAAAAATAATATAATAAATTTTTTTGGGTGCCAAGGAGACAAAATACACATATTCTGATCCAAAAAAATCATTTACCTCAAATAAATTTTTTTTGAATTTTTTTTGAAAAAGTTCTAAATTTTTCAAAATTTGAGTCTATTACGACAAATGTAAATATTGATCTATATGGCTGAAATTTTTTGACCATACTACTTGGTCTATCGTTATCAATTAAAAAAAAAAAAAAAAAAAAAAAAACAATAATTTGAATTGATCCATCCAAGAGTACATTCCAAATGTCAAGTGAAGCTTACAATTATTGTATTGCGAGAAAAAGTATTTTTGTACTTTGAAAAAATCTTCGTTGGTTGTCACGATAACATGATAATTATACTTGAAAAGAATAAGGGTGAAGAATACTAAACAACACGTGTTAAATAAATTGCATACCTTTTACCGTTCATACATCCATAAGCGGATATTGTTAGGCGGTTACTTAGGCAACTATAGAGTGTAAATGTTCAATAACCTGCATAAGAAGGACTGATTTCTTTTCATTAAATAACTGTTGATAAAAAGGAGAGAAAGATATTTGAAAATTTTCAATTATTTAGTTCAACATCAACTACTTATTTCCAAACTGGGATTAAAGTTTGAAAATTTTGAGGTGTTTAAAAAATTTCAATAATTTGAGTTTTGAAATATTTTTCAAAAAATTTCCCAACCAACCAAAAATCTAAAAAATTTTAGCTGTTGATTTTTTGAAATCTAAGACCCTAATTTTTTTTTCTTAATTATAAAATAATGATACGTATTTCACATACTTCTAAAAGTTATTGATTGAGAGGTAATTATTAATTGATTGAAAGGATGTATGTTATGGACTCAATTTTTGATCAATCTAACTCCAAGACACATTGTGCCTCTTTGCTTCGCAAGGGCACAGCTAAAATTTAGTAAAATACATATTATTTGTGCTAATAGGGTATAATTTAGCATACTAGAAGAAATCAAAAAAGTATGAATTAGGCACAATAAAATTATTTCCTGAGTCAAACAGGGCAGAAATTAAGCTCATATTATACAACTATTAGGCAATTAGTTACATATTTACAATAATTTTTAGAAATAAAGTGCAATGATTTTGTACTGAAAAATTCAGTGCCTAAAAAATTAAAAAAATTTACAGTCAAAATTTTTTCGATGTTTGGTCACAAAAAATCGTGAAGGTTTCAAAATTCAAATTACTGGAATCAAAAAGAAAAAACCGACATTTTTGATCTTTGATCTCAATATCGATTCTCTCTATTGCACACTGCTTCAACCAACTATCCGAAAACAGATGATAATTTTAATATGAAATAGTATATTTCACAACTAGGGAGGTAAAAATGATTCTCGACGAGTATGAGGTTTGTCCCCTGAGCGAAGAGAAGGTGATAAGTTACACGAGTCAAGAATCAATTTTTCTCCCGAATAGTGAACGAAATTTTTCCTAAATGCGAGAGGGAAGCGCTCGTTTGAGTACCCAAGCGATTAGCGAACGTGAGGTAAAGTAGCGTTTTCCTCCCGTAAGTAGGAAAAAATAATTTTGATATTTGAATCTTTAACGTACAAAAAAAAAAAATATGAAAAGAGTAGGCCTAGTCAAGAATCCTAGTCATTATAATCAAAATATCATACGTATCAAGTTGGGTATTGCATATTGGTTACAATCACTGAAATGAAAATTTTGTGTCGATTGCACACCCCTCCCCATACAAAAAAACTCTCAACAAAATATCTGGAATTTTTAATCAATAATTTCTTTTCAATAATTTGAACATCACTATTCTATCAAAATTCATGACCCATCCCAGCAAAAAAATTACAGAAAATTCAACTATCCTATAAAATTTAATCTCACAATTACCATCCGCTGAAAAAAAATCCTTCACCGAAAAGAAAGGGCATTTCGTTATTAGAGTAGGCGATGATTTATACGGAACCACATAGGGGTGACTTATCAGTAACGTATGCAATATGAAAACGCGTCTGACAGAAGCTATCGAGCTGTTTGGGCACTCGTTTCGAATGAAAATTTACGTTAAGAAAAGTTCAACTGTACGAAATTCGTCCACATAAAGTATCTCGCTCTCCATACTCGGTATTCGGTACTTCTCCCATTTTTAATCTCTAGTCCGCAAATCACATCCAACGAATTCGGCCCGACTCATAATTTAAATATAAAAATATGACTCGGCGGAACGATTTTCAAATCGAGAGTTTCCAGTCGTATATTTCACCCAAACACACCGTCCTTTTAGAAATTCGACTCGACTTGCTTTTATAAATTATCGCCGATAATCATGTCGTAAGTAAAACGTTGCTTTTTCCTGAAACCAATATCGCGCCTGTGTTTCTCCTCGATTTTCCAATTCCTTAAGTTTATTTTCTTCGCGAGGTTAAACGTGGAAATTGGCGTACAAAGTTACGATTTCCAATACTACCTCAACACGTGTATAAATTTCGACGCTTTTTGTACTTGGCGAAATTTCGACTAAGTCAGCCAAATTTAAAGAAACTCAAAAAGGAAAAAAAATTTCCGTGTAAAAATTGAATCAAAGTATGAACGATTATTTCGAATTTAGTATTCCTTACAGGTTCGCTGTAACGTGAAAGTGTTATAGTTTCACCTTTTCGTTGGATTTTCTCGAACGAAGACCAAATATATATTTCATAATACCGCATATTTCAGAACATTTTTAGAATATTTAATGAAGAAACGCGTTGGCGTTTCGGTGATATTAGTCTTTTCTCAAACTCACCAACAACGCACGTATATTTAAAAACTACACCATCGTGGGAATATCGCGGTATCGATTATGACGTCGAACCATCGATGAGGGAATGCCCCACCATCAGTCCCACTGCCCTGTCTGTAATCAAGATTGAAAATCGTTTCTTAAGGACGCTCTGCTGTCTCAGCAAATACTATAAACTTCGGACTTTCCCTTATCTATCCGAATAAAACGTTAACTCGTACGTAGTTCTCTTTCCCTATACATTTTTCAAAAACCCGCGCCAATAAACTCTATTTTATTTCTTATCTAACAAATTATTATTTTATTGGGATAATCGAAATTTTTACACGAATGTCGTTTTCTGTTTTATCGCCTTTTACTCGAGTAGCACTGATGTCCGGCTAGATAAATTAAATTCGTGATTTTTTCTCTCTTTCTATCGTGCTCGTCCTTCAAGAGTTTCTCCATTGCTTTGTTTTCAAATGTGTATTCTAAAGGAAGAAATTTTTTTGAAATCTCACGTTGAAAATTTTTTTTTCAAGTAAGGGAGTTGAGTTTTAAACGGAGACAGGTGTAAATTAAAATATTTTGGTAAATCTCATTACACCAACGCTCAGTACTGAGACTAGAAACTCTTCTATAAACCCTTCATCACCTGTAAAGATGAATTCGGTATATCTGTTTGTGTCAGTAATTATATGGGAACCACATTTATGAAATTTGAAGTATATGAGGCTCTTCAAGCTTTTCGCATGGATTTGGCGAGATGATATACTTACATCATTCAATAAATTTCATGAACCTATTTCTCCTTCAAACATAGTTTTTCACTCCAATTACCTCTAAATTTTAATATTTTTTTGACACTGGAGGGCTACTTTCTTTTTGCGCATACTGTGTTGAATGTTCAGCAACAGCTGTCAGTATTACTTCTACACATCTAAGGGCCTCTTTTGTGCCTCATCCTACGTCTCCCCTAGTGGAATAGACTAAATGGAAACACAGGTCCATTATGTGACTCTCCACCAGATGAGAGGTCTGATTCATTCTTTTCTCTGTTTTCAGCGCCCGCTGCTGTCCTTGACCATGTCTGAATATGTCTCGAGTACTTGAACCTCGATTTATGCCATTCAATAAATGGTGGTTGCCTTCAACTAAGAGAATCTTTTTTTTTGCGGAATTTCTGGACCACACTCAATACTATCTGCCCGAGAACTGCTTGTGGCATTACTTCCAGACAGATAGGGGCACCTCTGGCTTACCCTCAGGCGGGTAAACGCCCCCACCCTTGTTCCACCACATCGGAAGTTCACCTGTCGCATCTTCCTTTCCTTCTCGCCACCATACTCTCCTTGGTGGGTTTTAGTTCCTATTGCTATCCTTGGCCGTATCTGCGGGCATATCTTTTTGAGTGCGGTCGTTTTCAACTCTAACTCCACTCTGCATTTCCTCTACTTTCCGAGGATTTCTGCCCCGTGCGTTCCGGTCTTTAACAGCCAACTAAGCTCACAGGCAAGTCGAAGTTCGCACACCTTCTGAGCCCTACTTCTGTCTGTGTCATCCCACCGTACTTCAAGCTATGAAGGAACATAGGGGGTCCACAATCAGTTCGGTGCCTCAGCCATGGGATCTAGAGAGAGTGATCCCACCAATACAATTACTCGACCCACCATATAGGACTTGGGACAATGACACCCAGCCAGTCCTCAGGTTAAAGGCGTTCATTGTCCATTTGATCAACAGCGCGTTACCCATGCCACAGTATAAACCTACCACATCACATCGAGACATGTACTGCAGGAAGGTCCTCATTATTATTAGGTCGTGCTCTCCTAGGTTCGGATCCTTGAACCTTTTTTTTTTAGCTGAGTTTTTAATAAAAAACAATAGCTATTACAGCCTACCTGATTTGGGAAGGGACGGTCGGGGGAGGGTGAGGTCTTCAAATCTTTGCGTTTCAGACCATTTGTAATCATCTGGCAAATGTCCAACTTTATATATATATATATTTTTCCCCCACGCGTAGCGCCGGCGAGTATTCATAAAATTCGCTCAAAATTTGGTGAGGAACTCTTCTTGAAAATACGCAAAAATAGTTTTTTTTGTTTTTTCGATAAATTTCAAAATGGCGGATCACTCAAATTTTGAGGGGAGCTGGAGAAGAGGCAAATAGCTCAAATTTTTCGTTTTTGATTTCATATGAAAGAGTGAGTCATGGATACTAACATATCCAAATTTCAGCTTCCTAAGTGCATATTGAAAGGAGTTAGATCAAAAAACGGCTTTTTGAGGAAGTTTTGAGTCATGAAATTTCTTGAATCTTCCATATCTCCCCACCAAATCAAGTTAAAGAGGTAAAATTTTGTGTGTGAGGTTAGTTGGTGACCACAATATGACCTCTTGAATTTGGATCAAAATGGATCAAAATGGCGGATTATCAAAATTTTGAGTAGAGCTTGAGGAGCCTCAAGTTGGTAAAAATGTAATTGATATGAATTCATATGGTTATTGGGGATAAGTTGTATACTATATCCCGAATTCACTTCCATACATGATGTTGGAGGGGGAAGGCGGGGGGTGCGGGTACAGGAGGGGTCGAAAATTTTTTATTGCTGTGTCATATGATAAAATGAGCCCAAGTGACAAACGTATTTTGATTTTAGCTTCCTCAGTGATTTTGGAGGGGAGTTAGAGCAAAAAACGGCTTTTGGAGGGGAAATTGCTGCAGGAAATTTCATGAATCTTCCATATCTCATCACCAAATCGGCCTAGAATGGTCAAACTTTGTGTGTAGGATTAGTTTGTGACCAGAATATAACCACTTAAATTTGGGTCGAAATGGATCCAAAATGGCGGATTTACAAAATTTGAAGATAATTTGAGGACCCTCAAATAGTTATAATTTGAGAAATATGTGTTCGCATGATTATTTCATGGCAAGAAATACTACATTTGTGCCAAATTGAACTTCTTAAATGTTTTTGGAAAGGATAGGGTAGGGGTTTTCAGACTTAGTATTGGGTGTGGCCTGTAGTCATGAACGGTTAAGCAAGGTTATTACCAAATCAAAATAAGCCCCAGTTAAAAACTCAGCTCCAGTAATGCGGCATGGCTGCTTACGTTTTTTTTTTGTTTTTTTTTTTTGCTGAAATTACTTCTAGCGCACACGACACTGCTTGGCTGGGAACCGCTTGTGACAGACTTCCAACCAAGTAGGGGCACCTTGGCGACCAACCTACATCTCCTTCGGGATTTCCTAAAGTGGGTGTACGCCCCCACTCAAGTTCTGTCACATCGGAAGTTCAGACATCGCTTCATCCTTTTCTTCTGGTACCATACTTCTCACTGGTGGGTTTCAGTGCCAACTGCTATCATCGGCCTTATCTGCGCTATGCGCTCTTCTCGAATGCATGGTGATCCCTAACCCTAACCCTACGCCGCATCTCCCCCTCCCTTTCGGAGGATCCTCGCCAGAAACATTTCGGCCTCTTATGGCCTCCTAAGCCCGCAGGCGAGTTATAGTTCATACACTCTCAGGGCCCCACTTCTGTCTGCGTCATCCCGCCTTACTTCAAGCCATGAAGGAAGGTAGGGGCGGTCCGCAATCAATTCGGTGTCTCTGCCTTGAGGTCTACCGAGCGTAGTCCTAGGTTTCGCTTGCGTGACCAACTTCCACATCCGCGTCAGCAGTAGTAGCAGCCCTCCGCTCCTACGCTTGGTGTTGGCGTTTGGTATTCGCCTACTCCATAACTACCTAGGAGGCTTAAACCATAATTATATCCTTGTATACAGTTGGCTAAAGTAAATAAAAAACATGTTATAAAAGTACAGAGAATAGGTTAAATAATTTCGCACATGCTTCAAAAATCTGAATTGACTTGTTTTCATAAATATGCACAGCCTCAGGTTAGGTAAGTATAAAGACAGGATACACCATTTCCTGCTGGCCGCCAAAATATAATTTAGGTTTTTCATTGGTTGATGAAACCACATAGCATAAACTATAACTTAGCTATTAATGACGCCAAAAAGGAGAAACTTCAATGCACGTGTTCAATTTTCAACAAAAACCAATGGTTTCAAACACATTCTATCATTTATTTACCAAATACGTAGATGGAGAGTCGGCAGAGGGGTAAAGGAATCAAAAAACTCGATAATACGCCTCCTTTTTGTCGTCATAAGATGGCGAGCACAATACAGATTTTATAACACGAGCTCAAATGGTATTGAATTCGAAAGAAAATGAAAAATATATATATATTTTTCGAGTGTGCATATCCAAAAAAACCTGTTTTCAAATTATACGATTTCATCTAGTCATTGATGCACTCAAAGAGTAAGGCTTTTTGGCAACAGCTTTCAAAATGTTGAAATAAATTCAGATTTTTTTAGAAGTATTCTCTCTTGTACTAAAAAAAGAAAGGTCATAGATGTAACATTCCGATTCGGACGAAAAAAATATTATTAGAAAGCGCATGCATGAGGTGCCTCATTTCCAAAAGTTCAGTTACTTCAAATGATTTGGGGGGAGCTTTGAATTTTTCAAATTTTCAAAATTATCTCATTTTTGTCATGTTTTATTAAAGCAGATATAACTTTGGAAAACGTCTAATATCTTGATATGTTTAATTAACAACGATTTATTGCTTAATCGCCGAAATTCGAGTGTTACTTCTCATACCCAATTTTTTTTGTGGCTGGGGGAACTCACATATATACAAGTATCCTCATGATTCGGGCGATACCGTTAGAAATCGTTAGGGCTGTAATAACTATCATTTTTACTAAAAACACGTTTACATTTTTTGCTCTTAAAATATTCCATTATAAGAAGAATTTTTTTTATCAAAATGTTGAACTAAAAAACTGCAAAAAATTGGAGATAATAAGTAGAAAGAACTCCAAATAAACGGTTTCAAAAAAATTCTCTTCAGACATTGCAAAAGCTCATTCAGTCATGTTATTCAATCATTAATTTTTTCCTTTATTTCAATTTTCACACTGACAAAGTTTAAAATTGAAAATATATTAGATTTTTTTTTAACCATCATCAAACGTAATTAATATTCGTGGAAAATTTTTCTTTTAAAATTCTTTAAAGAAAATTGCTCGTTTCGCTTTCCCGGTGATACTATTTTATTCAATTATTCGCTACAAAAAACAAAAAACTAAAAAGAAACTTTAAGCTAGTATAGCGAAGTGTTAAACAAAACCTCCTCTGGCCCTTCCCCTCGTCCATCTATTAAAGGGTGTTTCCATCATAAAAAAGTTACGAAAAAGATCGAAAAGGGTTCAGCTAGCGACTGAGCTAAATGAGACACAAATTGCTCACACTTCAGTTAGCCATATTAAAACAATAGTAAAGTAACTTAATTGAAAGTAACGATGAATGTGCTTAGACTTAATTTTTCCCCATTTTCCGAAATCTCCTCTTTTTTCTCTTTAATTTTTTTTTCCTTCTTAATAACTGTTCCTATACACCGATCCTTCTATTATAGAAAAACAATGAATTTCCTTTTATAACGTCCGCTCCCCAGCTTCGTATTTTTTCCTACATTAAAACAAAACACCTACTTGAGAGTTGAGAAAAAAAAAATCATTAAAACTGGAAATTACTTTTTTTTATTTTCTTTTCCACTCTCTTTCGTCGGCGCTTAATAATAATGAAAATCGAGATAAAAACAAGGAAACTAAACTAATTTCGAATAATAACGCGTTGTGATGAGAATATCGACTAAAGACGCTGCTCAAGTTTTTTTTTTCTCCTTGGAAATCGTGAGTAATGAACTCACGTTAGGAATTCCAAGTCGCGATTTCCCACCGACAAGATTACCCATTACTCTTCGACGAAATGTTTCGGGGGACTTGTGGCTCGCGTATATCAAAAGGGCTTTGGCCCAGGCTCGTCGAGCGTGTAGGGAGCACGGATTTTCTTTTCGCAACTTAATTTCAACCGTGTACTTAAATCATCTCGGTGCTCGCTAATAAACTATATCGCGTTACACTCCACCCGATGCGTTGGACTGAAAAGGCGCGGATAAAACGCAGAAAAGCGTATTCTTAACGGAAGCCCGAGTCCTGTTTTAACCCTTTTTTACGTGTGTTCGAATATTTCGCCCGCTCCGAGTTTTCTTAATGCATATTTAATGCTGAAACGGTTCGTTTACGTCTTTGCTGCGTATACGGTAACGAGAAATTCTTATTGTTAATTTTTGAAAATATCCTTCACCGCTCTCAATTAGTTTACGATTTTTTTTTATTTTTCGCAAAATTACCGATTAAATGGGCGTTTTTTTGAAGGGTAACGATGAATTAAATCTCAAGGAATTTAAAATGTAGCCATCTACGGGAATATTTTGTTGATAATGAATGTTTTATAATTATGATAAAGGTCGATATCACTGCAGTTTCTTCTTAGTTTTTTTTTTTTTTTTTTTTTTTTTTTTTATATGTATTTTGATGATAATTTTTTCTTCTCAATCTCATATAAATAGATTAAAATTGGGCTAAAATTCTGACCAAATCAAAAACTTGATACGAAAATTTAATTCAGTAATATCATCCATTTGACAACATTGCATATTTACTTTTTTCATCTTGCAACATTTTGATCGAATTACATCTGAAATTTCTTATCGAGATGGCAGTTCATTTTTATATAATCAAAAGGAAACGCTCACGATGATAAACCAAACTCAATTACCTACAAACCCAATTCTTCTTGAGAGAGAGATAAAGGGAAATGAATATCAGAGAATACAATAGTACGAGTATCTCAACCAGTAGAAAAAAGGCGAGAATAAAATCTACAGTCGAGTTTGCCGTAACAATAAAATTTAGGGCGTCTTTCTAGTCCTCGTATCAACATTCCGATCACGCGTGCTTTTTCACATCCGCGATATGTAAAGATACAAAGTCAATATATCGAAGGACACTTTGCCTTTTTTATGTAACTTTTTGATTTATTCATTTTTCCCTCCGCGTTTAGCAACGACCACGACAAAAGAGACTCTGAGACTTGGTATACGGAAACCATACCAGTTACCATGTACAATTTGTATTCACGATAAATATTTCATTGACCATAAACGTGCAGCTATAACATAAGATAAAAGTGAAAAAAGAATTACTTTTACACGTACAGTCCTATACACTCGACTCGAGCGATGTGAAACAAAAAACTCCCCTTCCGTTATTTCTTACTTTCACCCTCCTTTTTACGTTCATTCATTAAATACTTCTCCATAACTCACCCTCCCGATAACGCGACGCATTTCTATCTGATCGACCGACTGACACATATCAACATTTTGTTTTACGTACAACTTACCATCGTTCGAAAGACGTTTTCGAGTTTCGAGTCGTTTTTTAATTTAAAGTATCGATCGCAGTCGAAGGTGCTTTTTGGAGAAAAAAATTGATTAATTTAAACGGAGCGAGCTGTGTACGTATGGACGTGTTTTAGGGAGGTGCAATAATAATCTACTCCAGAGTTTTCATATTTTTTTTAAATTATTTTTTTTACTAAATTTTTTATGAGATGAAAAATTCGAATTTGTAATTCTACTTCTGGATGAGAGAACTTTATACGTAACATCTAATTTTATTGCTTTCATTCTTTACCACCAATTTATACGAATTTTTTTACCTAAAGGAAATTCGATTCTTGAACAACTTTGATAACATAGATCACAAAAAATTTTTACTCACTTTCACTTTTCGTCGAACATTTTAAAGCGAGCCAACTTTAGGAATAATTTTTTCAAATGAAAAAAAAAAAAACTTGGTAAGTTTCCCAATAAATTTCTTCAGAAAAAAATATAAAAATTTGTTGATTTTGAATTATCTTTCCTTCATCCCTGGTATTTGAATTTCTTTTTTTTTCTCAAAAAGTAAGTGAAAGGATCACAGTACTTCATTAATGACCATAAAGGTGCCTCTGACCTTTGTAGCAGTACATGATACGTGTAAGTAAGAACGTCACAAAAATTTTAGCCTTTCAACTCAATTTTTAAACCTCCACCTCCATTCACCCAAATGAAGTAAAAAGTTAAAAAATTTTCATATTAAAAAAAAAATCCAATAGAAAATTTTTGGACAATAATAAATTTTTTCAAGTTCCAAAGTCATCTTTTACTATCCAAAGATTGAAAAAAATTTAACTGCCAATTTTCTCTTTAAATTAAGTAGTTCACATTGTTTTAATAAGCAACAATTTTTGTTATTATCAAAAATGAAAGATGAATGATGAATTTATCTATGTTATGCACAGTAGGGGCTCATTTTAGGCGATTTTGAAGTCAGGAAGGAAAGTAACCTCGATTTTTAACTCACAAAGCATCCCAAACCATCACATTCTGGCTTAGAGATGATTTTGTATTCATGTATTAATATCAAAAAGCCCATACTTTGGAAACCACTATGAAAAAAAAACATATTTTACCTCTCAAATTCGAAATAGCCTAAATTAAGCTCAAACTGAGCACACGACCAATAAATTACCCATTCATCGTTCATTTTTGAAAATGACAAAAATTATTGCTTTTTGAAAAAAAAAAATTAAAAACTGTTTAGGCCTGATAAATTAAAAAAAATTGGTTGTTAAAATTTTTTCAGCGTTTGAACAACAAAATATGTTTTGGAACACGAAAAAATTGTTAATTTTTCAAAAAATCATTTTTTTGGAAGTTTTGAATTTTTTTAAACTTCCAACTTCATTTTGGAATGTCCAAAAGTTGAAAAAATAAGCAAAGTTGTTGCTTTTTGAAACCAACTTAAGAATTATTCAAACTTTTTGAAATGATAAAAAAAAAAAATGGCCAAAATTTTTTTCAGTATTTAGATGACAAAATACCATTTCAGAGCTTGAAAAAATTTTTAATTGTCCAAAATATTTTATTTTTTTTTTATTTATTTTTTTTTATAACTTCAACTTCATTTTGGAAGATTGAATTACGAGACTAAAATTTTCATGACGTCTTACTTACTTGTTTACTTGTTTAATTAACGTGCCCTATACTGCTGCTATGGCCAGAGGCACGGTAAGGACTTTACTGGTTAGATTTGAGGAAAGATGCCTGAGAGTCCGAGGAACTTCATGAGATTTGTGATGGATGACTCATCGTCAGCAAGAAGTTGGTGCAGAGTAGGTGGTAAAGACAGAAGAGAACGCTGGGGTGCGAATTTAGGACATTCAACAAGGAAGTGTTGGACTGTTTTGAGGCCATTTAGCAACAAATGTGACCCCTCCCTCATGAAAAAAAAAGAAAAAAGAAATTTCGTTTATTCCAGTATTTTTTCTCTACATCATAATATGTTGTATTATAAGCAACAAAATTCATATATTTCATCTTCCCCTCTCATGGAGGGCTTTATTCCCTCCTATTGCTTAAAGACTCCAAATGCACGTACAAAAATCTATAATTATGATTTTTCAATTTATATAACAGATATGCAATATGCATAGTTTTTTATTCTGTTTTAGAGACACATTTCGTTTCAATAATAGAATTAAATGCATCATTCGGTACAAATAGTAGATGAAATACCATGCATTTAAATTTACGTGTATCTATTCGAAATCACTTCCTTTATACCACACATAGGTGCACTTTAAACGATACATATAATTATAATTATGTGCGATTGTGCATATCCTAAACACTGAAAATTGAAAAAGTTATAATATACCAACTTTGGGATCCGTGAATACGCTGGTCTATTTAAATATGAAGCACACAATGCAATATTTCAAAAATACTATATGGATTGATGTGCATTTATTCCCAAATTTCCATTGTAATATTTCAAAATTAATTCAGCAATAACTTGAAATTTAAAAAAATCATACATCAATTCTTAAAATTCTCACATAAGCCTTGAAGTATAGTGAGGAGAGGGGGAGGGGTGCAAAGCGCAGAAAATAGTTGGAATAACACGATCCTCTCATCGAAAATTCCCTCGTGCCAAAGCCTCCCAAAAGATTCACCTTTTGCACCACCATTATCAGCGTAAAAAAGGATGCAACGACGGGCGTAATCGACGACACGTATACGCTTTGGAAAAACATTACAGAAGGTTGCTTTCGCCGCTGGTACAGCCGTAAGACGGGATGCGAAATGATAAATGACGTTTTGACCTCTTCGATGTTAAACTCTTTCAGCGTTTAGTGAAAAGGGGATGTCACGTAAAGGACATTTACACCATTGCGTATATCGTTGGCGGCAGAAGTGCGAAAAATTAACGCATTCAGGACGACGGAAACATTTGTTAGTTTCCAAGTACGTGTTTAAACTCGCGTTCGCTAAATGCTTAGAAATGTACGCAATTCGATGAACATTACGAGAAATAAAAGATGAACTTGATTCTTACAATAGGACGTCCCTAAATGTAACGCTTTATGTTGGAAAAAATTACTCGAAAATAAATTTCAATACAAGCCCGATTGACTTGGCACATTTACACGTGATGGGATTGAAATTTCACGCCAGCTTTTGAGTTCTGGAAACCTTGGCTTTCGACAATTCACCCACATAACTCGCCAGGTACGAAAGTAAGAAGGGGTTAATTCGATAAAAGCCAGTCAACTTCGCCGCGTAATGGTAAGTCTTGAATTCATAAGACACGCACGCTCGTCCACCCCTCCGACGTC
This sequence comes from Phenacoccus solenopsis, assembly GCA_009761765.1. Classification (NCBI taxonomy): domain Eukaryota; kingdom Metazoa; phylum Arthropoda; class Insecta; order Hemiptera; family Pseudococcidae; genus Phenacoccus; species Phenacoccus solenopsis. The sequence continues at coordinate 15,276,666 of CM019752.1, forward strand.
CTACGAAAGCCTTAGAATGAGTTACTGTTCCTCAAGACAAATTAAGGGGTTGTAATAATCATTTAACATGGATGCTTCCTTTCGCTAAGGCAACTATCTCGGTCCGCGGCGAGCTGTTCGTCTCTGAAAGGGTTAAAATACCCTTACGCCAAATTACCCAGTCGGCTTGTAAATAGCACGCCGGTGTACACCGACGAACGAATATGCGAATTTACACGCGCACACACGTCGCCTTATTCCCGTTTTATATGTTCGCCTTAAAACATCGTTCAAAATACCGACAGCCTTAATAACGCTCACGCTCGAAATTCATGACGAGCACGCCGCCATCGCCTAAGACGCTCGTACGAATAGATTAATTTCACGGCTAATATACAACTCTAATAAGAATAATTCTCTTATCAACGCAAATATTTACGTTCGTTAGACCATACGTGCGCCTATGAAATACGCGACGCTCGTTTGCCGCCGCGCCATTTTCCGAAATGCCCGTTAAAAGCTTCTTATATAGTAAATCATTACGCGGAGCTTCTTTTAAACCAACATCCTCCGACAGCGTTACCGAGCTGATTTATCGTCCGCTTCTTTATCATTTTAATGAATGCCCGCCACTTACGACGTTTTTACGTCATACTAAAAAATTTAAAACTACTATAAAAATCTCCCCGAGCTATGTATCAGTTCGTAAATAGTATTTCATTTCAACGCCTTCGACTAGCGCAGAATGGCGAAGGCTCATTTTCGATTATTTCTCATCCTTTGCGAGAACAATGAATGGTTAAAAAACCTGTCACCGGCAGAATAAAAAAGTCGATAATTAAAAAAAAATTCGTCGCGGAATTTCTTCAGCTTTTAATTTTCTTCGGAGACTAAGTACATTCAATTAAGGACCGAGTGAGTTAAAGAGTGGAAAAACCGTAAAGATTGAAAAATGACGCTACTACGAGAGTAATGACGCGAAAGAATATTTTCCAGCAAAATAGCCAGCACGAGAAACAATATTAGAAGCTGATGAGTTGTGAGATATACTGAAAAATGACCTCAATTGTGAATGTCGACCCCAAAAATATAAAACTTCCGTCCTCTTCCGTATTTATCGATTTAATAATTTTCCAAGTACCATCCTCGGTACCTACTGGCGAACTCGATAACTCGAATACACAGTTGCATAAGCGTTTCGTAGGTCTTAAGTACAAATTTATCATTTTTTTCTCAGAATAATTAAATTTTTGAAATAGTCGATTTGATTTGTTGGCCCTTTCAGTTTCGGTGGTAGGTAAAATTTGTCAGGGTCTAGTTTGATATAAGTACATATGAAAATGTTGAATTGTTGAGTAATGATGTTGGTCAAATTTCGTTAGCTGAATTTTTAATTTAAAGAAGACAGTTTTTACAGACTATTTGTTTTCAGAAGGGTATCGGGTGAGGGAGGAATTTTCAAATCCAGCGCAGCACTATGTAATTTTGTCCTAGGCTTTCTTCAATTCCACCGCCCCCACACCCTAGAAAAACTCTCCAAATTGCCAAAGTGAAACATATTTTTAAATCATAAACGAAAAAATAATAAAATTACATAATTATATGAATTCATATCCGCTCGTTTCAATTCATAAGCACATCGCGGCCAGAAACATCATAAATATTAGACAAGTGTTTTGAAACGTTGCAGTTTCGTGACAGAAATTTTTTTGATTTTTTTTGCTGAAATTTTCTTTAGATTTTTTTTTTTGAAATTAAGTAGTTTTTTGCTGGCCCTAAATTGTGCCGTCGTGGCCCGGGCCTACTGTGCCTATTAGCTAATATGGCACTGTTCAAATCTTTGTGTTTCAGACCATTTGTAATCATCAGACAAATTTCCAACTTTTTGGCATTATGTATGTATATAAAATAAATATACATTTCTTTTCCCACAAGGAGCGCTAGCGAGTATTTATGAAATTAGCTGAAAATTTGGTGAGGGACTCTTTTTGAAAATTTGAAAAAGTACTTCTTTTTTTTTGATACACCTCACAATTGCGGATCACTCAAATTTGGAGGGGGGCTAAAAAAGGGGCAAATAGCTCAAATTTTTCGCTCTTGATTTCTTATAGAAGAATGAGTCATGGACACCAACATGTTTAAATTTCAGCTTCTCAAGTTCATTTGGAGGAGAGTTGAAGCAAAAAACGGTTTTTTGAGGAAGTTTTGAGTCACGAATTTTTTTTTATCTTCTATATCTTCTCACCAAATCAAATTAGAAAGGCTAAACTTTGAGTGTGGGGTTAGTTGTTGACCAAAATACCACCTATTGAATTTAGATCGAAATGAATCTAAAATGCCAAATTATCAAAATTCGAGTAGAGCTTGAGGAGTCTCAAATTAGTAAAAATGTAATTAATATGAACTTGTATGAATATTGCATGACAGGAAATACTACATTTGTTCTAAATTCAACTTCTCAAGTGCTTTTGGGAGAGACAAGGTAAGGGTTTTCAGACTTGGTATTAGGTGTGACCTGTAGACATGAAGGGGTTAGCAAAGTAATTTGCAAAACTGAACAAGCCCAAATTAAAAACTCAGCTCCAGTAATGCAGCATGGATGCTTACCTTTTTTTTTCATAAGAGGAGAGATAAGGGAAAAATAATTGCCAAATGACCCTCAGAGTACTTGAAAACATTTTCAAAATATCTGTCCAAATTCAATCAACGTCTTTAAAAATGTCGAAATTAATTTTCGGATTTTGAATGTCAATTTTTTCAAAATTTAGAGAATCTAAACACTGAACTTTAAAAAAAAAAAAAAAAAAAAACAATAAATTTTGGAAAATGATAAATAGGTATTACTAATTAGTCTTCGTGTGCACGTAAGATATGAACTTTTTCTGCCTTTGGATGACAAAAAAAATGTTACTTCCAAAATCAAACTAATGTTAATTATTCCAGAAATAAATTATTTTTACATTTTGACAATTTCAAAAATTTGTTTGATACTGACATGTAGATATTCTTAACAACTTTTAAGACTATTTTATTTTCAGTATTTTTCTATCATTTTTTTAGTTGTTACGCGTTTTTCAAAGTAATTTCAAGAAAACTCTGATTTTTGAACCTTAAAAAAATTTCAACTTGTGAAACATGTCCTGATCACCTTTCCCTCGTCCTTTTTGCTCAAATAATAAGTATGAGTACATCAAAGCAGCCGACATTTCAAAAACAGCTCAACCAGTTGAAAATTACTTCGCTTCGATTAATGATACAAGGCGATGAAGATTTTACGATAATTGCATTCTATAAAGTGATACCGAAGGAAAATGATTCAACTTGAATGTGCATACTTTCGAAAAGGGCGCGAAATATTTGCCTTTTATACATGACTACTCCAGCGTATACGACGATGGTGTCGCTCGCCGGCGCCAATAATAAATGCGTGTTGCTACTAGGAAACTTATAAGTTTCCGATGATACATTTTAGTCACCTACCCAGCAATTCTCTACCATTGTTTATACTCCCATTGTGCAAGGTAAGCTTTTGTTTGCCATTATTAAGTCGTTCCTTTATTGATTATTACCGCGTCTAAATTACTTACCTTCTTAACCTTCGAATGATATATCTATCCTTTGTTATAAATATAGGTAATACGAATTATACTTTAGCCACCACATATTACGTCGATTCGACGTAGATTATCTTTAATTACCATATCTCGATAATTTTTTTCTCCCTCCGAAGAATCACACACGTAGAAAAAACTTCTCGTAATTCCTGTATCCCTTTTTCCATCCATTATGGGAATATTTCGCCATTATTTCGGATTTGCCGCCGATATACCAACTTGTCACATAAATTTCGTGCTCTCCGTGCGCCTATATAAAAATTATATGAAAAACGATCCGAGATATCTTCTTCCATTAATGAGCACAATATGTTACGCTGCGAGTATTCCACGCTATCCTCTTACCCATTCGCTTCCTTACACTTTTTCTATTTTCCACTTTAACTGGCCAAATATATCACGTAAAAGCAATATCTGTTATAACTGCGAACAAACAGCCATTACCTTTATGTAGCTTGTTAATAGGTGTTCGGTTGTTATCGTCGTTATCTCGGCGGAGGCTTTAAAAACGATATAATAACAATTCGACTGTTTTTACACCGTCCTATGGCGACACGTTTTTTTCCCTCTGAAATGAAATTATCGATATTTGACCAGTTACTCTACGCGGTGTTCTGAGTGAATGGTCATAATAAACAAGTACCGGGAAATTCCTATTCAAAAAAATCTGATAAAAATTTAATGTCAGATTGAGTCATGACTGAGTTCTACAGGCAGAGAAGAGGCTACTTTGTTTCTGGAAAAGCTCGAGTGTTCTAGTTAGTCAAGGCATCATATTCGGACTTATTATGAAAAGCTTTAATTTAGCTGTTTTTTGGACTATAAGGTGAAGTTAATGAAAATCCAAGCTTCAAATTCTGTTTCTCGTGAGTTCAAAAAATTGAATTTTTTATTTTAAGCGTTTCAGAACTGTCTAAATTTTTTTCTTATTTACATTATAACTCGATTTTTTTTTTGGAAATATCTATAAGGCATGAATTTTTAATGGTCTTAGCTTTGCATAAAAGTTTAAACTGAAGAAACAATTTAAAGAATTTTCAAAACTTCGAATTATAAAGTGTATTTACACCAGGCTAAAAATAGATTTAACATTTCTCAAAAATTTTGAGAATTCCAATTTTTAAATACATTTTGACTAAAATTCAAGAAGTCATTTTGTAGTTCTTAACTAACCCTATGTATGAATTTTAAGCTCTTTAGGTGGATTAGCTGAAGAGATACCAAGGATTCAAGAAATTCCATGACTTAACACTTACTCAAAAAGCCACTTATCTTACAACTACATTAAGGAAACTGAAATTCACATTAATGTAGATATTCTCGACTCATTCCCTTACATGAGATCATGAGAAAAAATTATAAATTTTAAGGAGCTTCTCTAGCTCTAATAAATACCTTACGAACATTCTTTAAGCATATTTTGAAGAATTTTATATACCAATAAAAGTTGGACATTACTTACTAAACTACATAAAAGGCCTGAAATGCAAAGATATCTCTTCTTTACAAATAGAATATACATACGTAAGCAGCCATGCCGCATTACTAGAGCTGAGTTTTTTATTTAGGCTTTTTTACATTTGCAGATAATATTGTCCAGTAAAATTTTCAAGCCCACAGACCACATTCACTATCGATTCCAAAACACTGCCTTATCCCTCCAATTTAGTACATGGTAGTTACCTTTTGTCAATGAGAATTAGAATAGCCCATATTTTCAAAATTTTAGCTATTTGTAGCTTCTTAAGCCGATCTCAAATTTTGGCCATTCGCCATTTTGGATACATTTCTGATGAATTTTGAGACAAATTCAAGTGGTCATTTATTCTGTTCTCCAACTAACCCCACATACTAAGCTTTGAAGAGATATGCAAAATTCATAAGATTTATGGTTACGATTTTCTGTCATAAAGTTGCTTTTTTGCTCTTGATCCTCTCCATACTCGCTTACAAAGCCAAAATTGAAACATCTTAGTCACTTGCACTCATTTTATCATACGACAACATATCAAAAATATTCTACCTTTAGTTCACCCCACCACATTATGAGCACAATAACTCCTTCTCCTCCTCTCCTGAAAAATGTGTCAAAGTGGAATTAACATACAGCATAATTTTCATCACTAATAATCATATAAGTCCATATTTATCAAAGCTGACCCATTTGAAGCTCGTCAAGCCTTCCTCAAGTTTCAGTCATCTACCATTTTGGATCAATTTTGACCTAAATTTGAGAGTACTCTGATGAACAACTAACTCCACACACAAAATTTGACTTCTTTAAATCGATTTAGTGAGGAGATATAAACATTTCATGACTCAAAACTTCCTTAAAGTCATTTTTTTGCTTTAATTTCTCTCCAAATACACGTTGAAGGCTGAAAATTGGAAATATGATGTCTTCGAGTCACTCTTTCATACGAGAACAAAAACAAACATTTTGAGCTATTTACGTTCCTTTCATCCCCTATTGTAATTTGAGTGAACCGCCATTATGAGATGAATCAAAAAAAAAAAACAAAAAAAGAAGTTTTGTGAAATTCTGCATCGAGTTTGTCACCAAGTTTTGGATAATTTTCATCCATACCCTCTGAGTCACACATGATACGAAATCTTCCTCTCTCCGGACCTCTCCTTTCCCAATCAGGTGGGCTGTAATAGCTATCATTTCTAATTAAAAACACAGCTATTTCCAATAATGATTCAGTTTTTATCAAAAACTCTATTCAAAAATATTCAAATACAAAACAGTCTCAAAATTCTTAAAATTACAACAACTTACTATTTTTTGGTGAGATTAAAGGGTAAATATTGTATGATAACTTACATTAGGAAATCGACAAACATGCTTACATAAGATTTGATTTATGTACTTGATCGGAAGAGTTAAATAAAGACCTGTTTTTATTCACATATATGTTGAGTGAATTCTCCAGCTCTTCAAACGTTTGCAGACTATTCCATCCGTTTATTTGTTATTACAAAAGAGAAAAAAAAAGAACAAAAAACTTTATGTTGCCGCAGAGAATTGTGCGGATCTCGACCATAGCAGTTAGTGTTAGTTCCATTGGAGAAGTAACTGTTCATGGAATACCCCCCGGCCCATTCATATTCTATTTGATAACAATTTTATACCTAAACAAACGAAATTTAAGCATTGTAAAGAAAAATTAATGAAAAAATGTACAAATAATGAACTCACGAGACAAATGATGAAGTATTAAAAATAATGAAAACTTCCGTTAAAAATAAATAAATTATAAAAAATATGAAAATCAAAATTTTCTTAAAAAATACGAGTATTGATGATTCCTCCACATCCTTCAATTGGATAAAATATTCATTGTGGTCCATCACAACTTGAATTTCAAGCCAAATATCACTTTCACTAATCACAATTCACTGATAGGGCTGAGCACAGTAGCCAAATCTATAACCTGATTTTCTACGTCTAAACAAGCAGTATCCAGAACAGCAATTCCAACCACTTGGCCAGGTTCTATATTCAGCTGGTTGACATCTACCTCCATCTCTGATACAAGCCGACACCATAGATCGAGTGGAAATTAAAATTATACCGAAAAGAAATAAAAATATTCTACCGAATTTCATTTTAAAAGTTCACTAGGTACATCGTTGGTAGAATAAAACGAGGTGAAAAATCCATAATGCGAAAAATGTAAAATCATCGCACTGAATATACGAGTACATACTAATGATATTCGCGAACACAGTTTATACGTCCATATGGCTACACATAACAGACTTATTTAGTCATTTTTCTGGGAAAAACGATAAGAGTACTATGTTTGTAATATCCGCCCTCTTAATCATTTGTATCTTTACAAATATTGATAATCATATAGGCGATTGAACGCGAGTTTCTTTGATAGCGAAGCTAGTGTTTTTTTTTCTATTAGTCAACACCTGAACATGTTTATTGCTCGTAAAATTCGTGTGGTTAGGTAATGGCAGTTCGATTTAGATTTTTTAGAACTGATGAGAGAAAGTATGCTTATTTTTAATACATGTTTCTTTCAAAACAATATCGTTCAGATGTTCTATCATTAAACAAATCAGATTTGAGAATTGCTGCGAAGCAAAAATCGAATACATCTTGCCCCTGAAGACAGAATGAGTCTGAATTAAGCCCGTATTATGGATACGACCAATAAATTAACACATTGATGCTCGCTTTTGAAATTAGCAAAAACTGATATTTGAAAAAAAAAATTGAAAGCGTTTTGTAAATTTGCACCGCCTATCATTAAACAGACGTATGAATTATCATACATATATACCGAGTGACCACTTGATTCCAGCACCCAAGCGAAAACATTAGCTAAAAGGTAAATAAATTCAAAACATATGTGTATTTTCACAACGAAAGAATAAATTAAAATTTTTCATTTCATTGATAAACGTATTTAAACATTATTTATGCCATTTATTCTTGTTAATATCATTCAAATATATAATTTATTTCTATGAAGGAAAGATTTTTGCGCTTGCTGTGCTCGAATCAAGTAGTCAACCGGTATGCAGTACTTACGAAGTTCTGAAAAGAAATGACAGTTGAATTTTGATTTCTTTATGCTTTTCACCCGTTCGTACTTTTTCCATAAGGCGCAAAAAGTTGGCAACATTTCCCATTGTCATAAGGAATTCCTAAAAAACAACAAACATTCATTAGATAACATAAATAATAATTGAAAAACACTATACCTTTCGTACTGCACGTAAGGAGTGGACTTTACTACCCAGTACCTATGATACAGAATAACGATTCATTAAGAGTCCTTGAGGTAGTCACATTATTCGCGAACGAAATCATTCAATAGTCAATGATCAATACACAGACATAATTGATTCATGATTTTTCTGTATTTCTATAACGACTCATTATTTGAATTTCGGAAGCACGCTTTAGAATATCAAATCATTCGCGAACGAAATTTCCAACACAGATACGTCATTAATTGGTATTATTTTTTTTTTATTGAATCGTTCGTGAATGATTCATTTTCTGAAGATCGCCTTCTAATATCTAGTATCATATCACTTATGAGCTTATATTCACCCAGTTTAAGCCATGGCAGTAGTGGTCTCTGTTGGTGGGAGCGGTGGTACTCGAGGCTTCGGCACCTTGCGCCCCTGCTGCGTGCGGACGGAGCTGCTCTGCTGTGGTTCGGACGGTGGGGACTACTTCTCCATGGCCCGTAATTTTTCAAGCGCCCTGTCCAGCTTCTTTTTCATGGTAACTGCCTCCTCGTCTAGCCGATCGCAGACCTTGGCCCTCTTATGCAGTAGCAAATAATCCTCTAGGGGATAATTAACAATGCTTACAGATCCAAAAAATGAGTGTCCTTGTTAGCCACTGAAATTTGGGGCCCCAATCCGGGTTCCTCTGAAGTAGCTACCGGCTGCACAGGGGCCGGATTGGAATCCTGATCGCCAACATCTTCGGTTCTAAATTCCCAAATTATCTCACCTGTAGAGAGTACTTCCCGTAGGTTTAGCCCAGAAGTGTCCATATCCGGGCGCACACTGGACTCCAATCTGAAAAAGTCAAAATTATCTTAAGATATAAACAACTACTTAAAGTATATTCAGGAGTAAGACATAAACCACATACCTCGAGTTATCCTCGGGGGACGGAGTTGTAATAGGGTCCGGAGGGACACTGACATCACTCCTAAAAACAAATAAACACTTAACTTAGAGCTGAAAGACAGTAGAAAAATATAATAGGCTACTTACTCTGGGGTCAGTGAGGTCACGCTTAGATCCAGCGCCCCAGCGGTTCAGCGGGATGGGTGCCCTCCGGAGTCCCGGGGTTTGGTGGAGTACTATTGTCTGTGCTAGCGAGGTTACTGTAAGATTAATAAAAAAAAAAGTAATGAGCTTGTGAATTAATTAATTAAACAGATATACCAAATTAAAAACTTACTCTACGGAAATCGAAGGCTCCTTTGTGATAGCGACGGTCTCCTCCCATGCATCATCCCAAAACTCTTCAACTGAGATGCTGTCCGACATGGTGTGTTTTAGATGTTGTGCGCTCAAAACCTAGAATACAAATCAACAAAAATGACTGTGAAAAGGTGGTTATATAGACGAGGGCGGCTTTGTACAAGATTTCCCCCTTCCCAATAAATGGCTAAAGAGAACACGAACATTGCAATTCAATATTGCCCAACCTAGACTGACACCTACCAGGTCTGAGTGGACTTGGTTTGATCGAAGATGCCCAACCTAGACTAATATATGAAACATGCAATTCAAACTGCCCAACCCAGACTAAAAACAGATTGGTCTGATGAGACATGTATTAGTCCATAGCCGGTTTGGCTAGAGTTGGTCTGATTCTATATTACCTAACTCGGAGAAGTACACGAAACATTGCAACCTAATGTTGCACAACCCAGACTAAAAATAGCCAGGTCTGAATGGACTTGGTTTGATTATAACCGGGTCTGGTTAGACTTGGTTCAATTCACTATCGCAAATCGCCGGAAATATGAAAGATTCAAAAAATTTCACGATTTGAAAACTCTTTAAAGAGCAGTTCTTTGCTCCAACTTCCACCCAAATTTACTTAGGAAACTGAAATTTGGACATGTAGATGTCCTCATTTTACTCTATCATATATCTGAAAATTTGCGGCTTTGATGGTTCCGACAAATTTGAATGAACTGCCATTTTGAGAAATAACAAAACAAAAAGTATCATTTGTATTCACATGAGGACCCATTGGCGAATACTTAATCGTATATCATAATGGACATTGGTCAATCAATTAAATATAACGTGAAAAGCAAAAATAAGGAGGATACCCCTTACTCTTCTCTTTCTCAAATCAGCTAAGCTGTAATAGCTATTGTTTGCTAATTATTTATGAAAGATTCTATAATTTTATTTTTAGAAAGAGCTCAAAAATAAGACGAAGAAAAAATTATTGAAAATATTAAAAAAAAAATTCAAGTGCGTGAATATATGTATAATTATATTTGTAAACATATCTTAAAATTTTAACCGATCGAATAATCATAATATTCCGGATCCTATAAATAATTCGCTGTCGTATAATTCTGTTACGATTTGGACTTCGAACTGAACATCATATCACGGCATATTCCATATCTTTCCGCCGGGTGCTGTAAACAGAATGTTGAACAACAATTTCCGAGACTGCCGTCGGACTTACATACTTCTCCATTTACAATACAATCTTTCGCTGACACCAACTGCATTGAAACCACAGTTAAAGCGAAAAGAAAAAATAATACTTTACCAAATCGCATTTTCAATTTCACAAACTGAATAAAATATCGAGAAGGCGAAAAAGTCATGCCACGTATAAATACTGCATTTTCATTCGTTGGACATATCTGTATTTATACTTGTACGAAAAATTTTAAATTGATTTGATATCAGTTGACCTTAATAAATTGTAGAAAAATAATAAAAATAAGTACACTAATGTTAAGAGATAAGCAAATGAAACCATAACTCGTAACAATATATTATTCTAATTACTTCATACAGGTGAACCACTACGTTGAATTTTTTCCACGATACCCTCACTTTGTTTCGAGACGAACGAAAAATCATTTCATTTCGCCAAATCAAGCAACCCTACAGGGCCGCCTTATGGACGCTTGAAATAATAGATGTACGCGTAATTAGCGTTCAAATTAGTTTTAAAACTGTCTTTGCTAAAGTGCGGATGAATAACAGCAGGTAAATGGCGTTAACGTCGTTTCGTGTGTTACATAGGTCTGGTTAGAAATGTACGGCCAAAGTTTATTTATGTTGGTTAGTTAGAAACGGCAGTTATAATCGCATTACCGTCGAGTTTATATTAGTTTTTCATAAGCGAAGTTATAACGTGTCTCTCGGCTTTCTCCTCGCCCTGACGGGAGACGAGAGAAAATTACGTTGGGTCTGCTGTCCACTTGTGTAGCACTCAAACTCCGCTATATGGCGAATACATCCTCTCAAATTATCTTTCGCGTTACCAAGCATTAATCTTCTTGCTTCAACGTTTAATGAAATAAGAAATTACTTACCGGAGTACCTTTACGTATCGCCGGCCAATACGAGGTGTAAAAGTTCTAAAATGTCTTACTCCACTATCAATTTCAACGACGTTCAAAAATTTTTAGCCCTTAATTTCCAAATTGCTTTCGAATAAAAAACATATCAGGATGGTCATAACAGAAATAAAAATTCCTCCTTAACGTAACTCCAGACATTAATTCATCTCGTCGTCGTGAACGCCAATTTAAATCCACACAACGTTAGTACACCGACACACGAGCAAAAGCGCCGGCTCCGAAGAATATGCGAATTTCAGCTACAAGTAGGGGCGAAGTTTAAAAAGAATAAATGGGGGATTGTTTAGCCTTAAGTGAGAGATGGCAAGAGGAGGAAAGGAAGATTTATGCAAGGCAAGTACATTATCTTGTAGTCTCAGACGGCTAATTACCGCTGTGATGGTACCGCATTAGACCGCAGCAGCCTTTAGGCGATGTAACCCCGCGCCTCGTCACTTCGCTATGCCCTCCTATCCGAAACAGATAAAATTCAAACGACGCCCTTATTGCTCTCTGCTCTTCTATCACTATCAATGACATCTTTTAGGACCGAATTCCAAACGTTTAATAGCTTTTTCAAAGAACTACACTTTATCCTTATCGTTGTAAGAACGCGCATCACTCAAGTAATAAGATTATTTAAAAATATCCCGAACGATGACGACGAATCGACGACATAATTGAAGGGTTTTCCTCATCGAGTCCAAAAATACGTTCTACTGCCTTCAATTTCGTCGGGTACTCGGATCATTTTGAATTTATAAAATTTATTTTATTTTTATTATTTATAAGAATTAATTTCTTCTTTCTCCAAAGGAAATAACATTACTAAAATTTTCAAAAAAATTCGAATTACTACGATGAAACTTGAATTTCTTTTTAAATTTGAGTTTTTAATAAAAATAAAAGCAATTATATTCCATTTGATTTAGGAAGGAAAGGGAAAGGAGTAGGTCTCCATATCTTTGTGTTCTAGATCCACCTCGCACTACTCTTAATTATATGGCAAGCCAAAGTGTTTGACCTATAACAGGTTACACCATTTGAGATCACGTGAAAAATTTCAACTTTATTTTTTCAAAAGCATTGTTTACTGATGACGTCAATATGAGCAACTGTGAATTGATAATATCAACAGCCAATAAGCATCAGTTTTAATGGGTATTGATGAAATTTCGATTTTCCCTTTTACACCGCAAAAGTGATGAGTATTGTGTACATTTAGCTGCTCATATTGACGTCATTCAGAACCAAATATTTTTCATTTTCATTGGTTCCTGTGGCTGGGAGAACCAATAGAAATCTTTCAAAATTTCTTGGTGGCCAGCCGAAACGGTTTAACATGTTATAGGTCAAACCACTTTGATGACAAGCGTCAAATTTTTCTCTTTATCAGATACATAAGCATGTACATTGTTTCCATCACTTCATAGCACAAATGAGTGAGAATAAAAATCATTCAAAATTATGTTCAGAGATTATTTTTCTAAAGATCTAAAGATATCTTCTTTCGAATTTTTGATTTCTTAAAATGGCGATTCACTTAAATTTTGAGGAAGGTTGGAGGAACCATCAAAGCTATAAAATTATAAATTTTGAGTCAAATGATTGAATAGAATGAGTGCCCTAACATGTTCAAATCTTAGTTACTTAGTACATTTTGAGAGAAGTTGAAGCCATAACCGCTCTTTTTGGGCAAGTTTTGAGTCATGAAGCTTTCATACGTCTTCACCAAATCGAGCTAGAAGCTCAAACTTCATATATACAACTGGTTATAGACGAGAATATGACCTTTTGAATTGAATCGAAATGAATCCAAAATGACGTACCAGCAAAATTTTAGGAAGACTTAAGGAATCTCAGAAATTCGATATAGTTTATAAGGTAATATAATTCCTGCGAGCAAGAAGAACCATACACATCCTAATTCAACTTTTTAGTGATTTTTAGAAAATATATTTAAGATTTTCTTACCTACCTACTGAGTCCTGTGAAGATACTGACAATTTTTCTGACAACGTTACCTTATATTTGTAAATCTTAATGAACCCCAATAACGCGGCATAGTTGCTTACATTTTTTTTTTTAACGTACTCGTATAACATTAGATGAAGCTGAAAAAATATTTTTTCAAAACCTTCTCAAACAAATCCACAACTTCCTTCATAATTCTCTCTCTTCCCTCCACTCGTTACAAAATCCCATTACTCAACCGATTAAAAGAAAAATGAAAACTCGGTATTTTTTATCTTTTGTTAAAAGTAGCTTTAACTAATTAACGTAAAATAAATATTATTCTCGTCGGCGGACAGTTTTTTTCATCCTACAGTGATTCGTTATACCCTTTTCCGTTTTTCGTATAGCTTTCTTTTTTTTCATTTGGCGAAAGGAATCACCTAAGTCCGAATTAGTGCAGATAATTAATGTAATGCCACATAACTTTTTCGTTCTTTAGCATTTATTTAATAAGACGAAGGGTCGTCATTGTTTAAAAAATCGCATAATTTTCTCTACGTTGCGGTTTATTTGTGGTGAATTTGAATGCGAACACTTTGGATATTATGGCGTCATGTATCGAATCTGAGATTTTTTGCCAGAGAAGATTATTTAAAAATTATAAAAAATTATGCCTTTTGATTTCGAAATAGTATTTAATCTATTTGTATGATCAAAACAAAATCTAAATACAATTTTGGATTTTTAGCTAGGTTTTGTAATGAAGAACTAAGCTACTCATTTCATAGCTTACTTTGAATTGAGAAGAAAGGGTTGGGGATGGAGGAGGACGGAAATTTATACCTTTACGTCCCACTACATTAGTATAGTTGATGAACCAATGTGCATTATGATACTAATAAATAAATAACTATTCTCTTCAGGAAAAGTGGGCCACTTATTCATACGTTCAAAGATAAGTAAAACATTATTTCAAAAATTTCAAAATTTTAGATCACCTTCCTTTTTCCATAATAGAACAAGACTCGGTTTCTTAAAAATTTTATCAGTATTTTTCGGTATTCTTTGTTCCACGAGTTGATGATCCAGTTTATTAATTATATCCACGGAGAAAACTGAGAAAATCTTTCCTCTCTAATTAAACCCATTAGTTATCAGAATTCTCGTTGATTTATCTAGTTTTATAATTTTTAAAAACTTATGGTTGAAAATGAAAAAAACAAATAAAAAATATTACAAACGGAATTCATTTTTGTAATTAGTCAATTAAGCACAAAAATTTATGAGAATACCTTATCAGAATTCACTCGTTTTCTTTTACTTTCTAACGATGAAAAATGAAAAACTTCAATATACTCTTGTCATTAATCCGCGTTCTTTTTATTGCACTCGAACTAAGTAATTTTTAAGTGTTCGCGATTAAATTTCAAATAGATCCAAAACGGCAGCGTCATCAAACTTATTTCAAATAATTTTACAAGAAAAATGACATGTAAAGCAAATAAAAATTTCCTATATATACTTCGAACAATAGAGCCACATTATTGAGTCAAATATTTCGCCTTTCTAGTACGTCTTTCGTTTACTTCATTTTATCCGATAATTCACAAGTGTTCAGAATGCGTTTCGGAAAAATATTTTTCTTTGTTTTCGCTGCAATTTTAGTTTTGATGCAGTCACTTTCCGTATCAGCTAAATGTATTCATGAAAATGAGAAATGTAAAGCCGACGGTAGTCTTGGAAACTGCTGTACTGGATATTGTCATCAAAAACGAGGAGAATCGAGCGGAATTTGCAAAAAACGTGGACATTAATGAAATCAAGATGGTCAATTTGAATTCTTCATCGTGGTATTAGTATGCATTAAAGAATAATTTTTAAGAGTTTGGCTTATATGATAACTATGTTATTCAATTATAATTATCAAAAATTTCAATTATAAATACACTCAGCATTTCAAAATAATTTTGGCTTTTTTTCCTTTTTTTATTTCCTAAGATGTTTTCAAATTTTTTGAATGGAATGTTCCTTATTTTATAATTTGTAAATTTGTAAAAAAAAAAAAAAGAAAAAAGAAAAAATTAATCCATAATTTAAGTATAGGATTGAGAAATAATGAATCAAGTAATGACATTGCAATTTTTCTAAAACAGCTTTCTTGGCTAGAAATTTGCGAGGGTAAAAAAAAACAAAAGAAATGAGACAAGCTGCTCCCCCCTTCTCAAAAAAACATATTTTCTGTTTATATGAAAAACTGGAATATAGGTATATTACAAAAAGTACAGATAGGGCGAAGATGGGTTTTTGAGGATTCCATGTCACACTCAACTATATGGCACTGTCCTGAATGTCTAGCGCAGGCTATGAGTCTATTATACTTCTCCATACTTAAAAATCGATTACTTCGTCATTCGATTTATTCGAATTTTTGGAAATGTAAGAATAAAATTTTAGAAGTAATTTTTTCCCATTTTTTTCCTCAAAATTTGACTACTTCAGTTGTTGACACATCAAATTTTCGAGAAACTCGCAACAAATATTTGAATTAAAAATTTTTAACCTGAAGAAATTTAAATTCATCCTTCGTTCCACTCTAATAAGAAATTAAGCTAGCACTGTGTGTTATTCGAAGTAAGAATACCCGAAACAATTCGAGACCAAGTAATCATGTTCAATTTATTTTCTCAAAACACTAATATGATCCATTCGAAAAAATATCACTCACTAGAGACTGAGCGACTGCCAATAACTGATCACTTCGTGGGAAATCTACCTTACTCGTTTATTCCATCCACCAAAAATATTAGAAAATTTACAATCAATTTTTTTTATTTAAAAAAAAATTAAATATTCACACGTAAAAAGTATTAGGTATGATAATTGATAAATTTTTATCATTTATTTATTACAAAAAGAAAAAAAGTACTGAGTGTCTCTATTTCGACTAAGAAGCCGTCTAGTAACAACAGTACTAGAAGAGAATAATATATAGTCTACTCTCAATACAAAAGGGACCATGATGCCCTAAAGTTGATCAAATTAAAACTTCATTTCATTTATTATTATTATTATCATCATTTTTTTTTGAATTTGAATCCTCTCAGCTGTAAAGAGTGACTAATTTGTAAAACATGAGGAGATAAATAGAACTAATTATGAGTTCATAATTTACCTAATCCAAAAATTAAGAGCCACATCCATAACTGAAAATTATCATCTATCCGAATTTTATTCCTAACCCTGCTAATTGAAGTTATAATTGTTGCTTTATGAACCATGATTAGTTCTATTTCTCTCTCCACAGTTCATGAATTGACAAAGCTTTTCAGCTGAAGAAATCTGATGTAAAAAATAAATAAGCACAAAATTTTGAAAATTAACAAAATACTATAATTATAGACCCTTCAATGTTCAGAATAGGCTACACGTGTACATGAAATTTTTTATTGTTCTTAATGAGTGATATCACATAACAAGAATTTTCTGGTTGAAGTTCAGAAACTCATTATACATAAATTGCCAAGACTATTGGAAATTCTGATTGTTTTTTCATTAGACATGTTTGGGTTTTCCAACTAAAGTTCAAAAAGAGTGAAAATTGATTTTAAAAACGTAAGTCAACCTATACATATACATATTTTTCTAAGAGAAGGGCAGCCTGATGAGTTCGATTGAATATTATTTCTAAAGAAAATTTGTAAAAAAAAAAAAAAGTAATTTAATTAAAAATACTTCATGTCTTTTTAATCCTTATGAGTCAATTCATTTTCATTAATCAATACCTAAACAAAGAATGTAAGTAATAAAACCAAACTATGTACTTGACGAGATGGTTAATAAATCGACACTTTTCGTACCCAATACCGATGTGATCGGTCCGTAAATTGGGATAATTATTAAGCATTCGAATGGCCCGAAAAAGCAAATAATAATAAAACCCAACTTTCCAATCGGCCAACGGAATTTTTCGTATTATTCGGTAAGTTTTCTACATAACTAAGACCATAATAAACTTAATGTCCGGGGACGAGCTAACATTTATAAAAAGGACCGATTAAAGTGCAATAAGTGTGTAATGGGCCATAAACGATACGACTAGGACTATAAGCTTGGACTATTGGCCAGCAAGGATCTGCGGCTGTGCGGCCGGCGCAACTTTCAAAAGGAACGTTATCAATAATTGTTTCTTCGTATAGCGCTATACACGACGCATAAATAGAAGAACCATAACGGGGAAAACGACAAACCTGAGACAACTCTTGGGAAACGGTGGCTACCATCTTTATGATTGTAAACCGTCTTTAGTGACATTGACGACTTACAGTACCCTAGCCGCATCTTCACGCTTCCTTGCTCTTTCGGTAAACAGTGCTTGGTTAATAATACTTTTACTCGTTTACTTTAACCGTAGTTGGCATTTATGCCCGAAAAATACATCGTTACTGCGTACCTACTTTAACCCATTCGAAGAAATATTTTTATCTCCTAATCAACCTCTTTCAGACAAATTCCACTCCTTTTTTTGTTTTCCTTTTCCGCGAGAAAATGAAAAGTAAACGCTATTCGATGCGAATATCTAATTCGTTATCTTGTATTTTTGACCAGCTCATTGTAGATTACATTTCGACGAAATTTGAATAACGTATCCTCTGTTCAAACGTTTCGACCAACTTTTTGCGTCGAACGTGACTTGTAAACTATTGTAGTATCGATGATCGAATAACCGATGCGTAAAGTGAAAAGTTAAAAATGTAAATTTTCTTAAATTCGCCAAAGCTAAGATGATATATACGCTTTCCACCCGGTATTTTCTAACACCACTTTCCTACCTACAGCTTACACGTTTCTCAAATCGATGCAAAACTATCTCGCAAAAAGAATACCTAAAATGTGAATTATAAATCACGCCACATGAAAACCTAAATTCCACCACCTGCTACCATTAAGTACTTCATAGCGCACGAGTTCATTGGGTAAAATTTTTCGCATGGAGTGTTGAAAATATAAAACCAGAAATTTACT
Organism: Phenacoccus solenopsis; assembly: GCA_009761765.1. Classification (NCBI taxonomy): domain Eukaryota; kingdom Metazoa; phylum Arthropoda; class Insecta; order Hemiptera; family Pseudococcidae; genus Phenacoccus; species Phenacoccus solenopsis. Next base: position 15,295,336 of record CM019752.1, read on the forward strand.
CTAACGTAACTAATCTAGAGCAGAAATTCTCAACGAAAATTTATTCGAGGTACTAATAATAATTTTCAAAATATAATTAATTCGATTAAGATGTTTTAAAATACAAACAATGTTTTTAATATTTTTCAAGATGTTGTTTCCAACAATGACTATCAAATTATTTACCGAGTTAACAGAAATAAGGGGCGGAATAAGTAGTTTATCATCATCAATTCTCATTAACGTTATCGCAAAGACTCTCCAGCCTAATCATTTAGCTATTCCCCTTGGCTCTCTTCGAGTATAGTTTTCATATTTTCTTTTATTTCCCACTTTCTAGCGACAAATCATAGAAAGTAAATTTTTCATGTAAGCTCTATCGATAATCATCCCAGATTCAATTGGGTAAACAATGAAGACACAAGAGTAATTGAATTTTAAAAAAGACTTTCTTATTTACTTTTTTGCCAAGTTTTCAACAATAACAATACAACATTTTGTGTAGGGAGAAGGCGAGGTGTGGTCTTTAGATTCTTTCAAGTAAGCGAATAGTTGAAATTTTTTCAAGCACGAATTTTGATATGAGCAGAAATGTTTGAAATTGGAAAAGCAGCGTATACCTGAAAAATATATATTAATTGTACTTTTTTTATGGCTACGATGGTATTCAATTTACTATTAATTTTTTTATTTTACAAATCAATCAAGGACATACTAATTGCAAGAATCATTTCTTTAATGAAGATGAAAATTTCTCCAAAAAATATATTAATACGGACAATTTACATTTCGTTATTCCTCAAGTGTACATGATAAAAACGCTTCACATTTTATTTTGCTTTCTTCGGGTTGATGAAATAAGTAAAAACTGTTATATGCACAAATTGCCTAAATTGAGATTTGAAGGGGCCGTTATCGAAAAAAATCATTAAAAAAATTGTTCAAAAAATCTTACTCTACTCTTCGTGATGAACGAAAATGGTGCTTTGCAAAACTCATATATCTTAAGAAATGAAGGTGCTGTGTGGATTACTACCTTCTTTGGATATTACAGAACAATAAAAAAAAAAAATGATGAAGTAAATACTCACAACATATTTATTCAAAAAGTACGTTCTCACATGTCATCATAAATTGATCAAAATTTGGAAAACATATTTTGTGATTTTCTTATGTCGATCGGCTAGCACTCATATCATCATTTACCGTTAAACATGGAGAGATGATGAAAAAATTCATCCCTAGTCCTTACCTATTTTCACGTTTCAAAAGAATGTAAAAGTGCGGAGGTGAATAATTTTGATGGGTAGGTACCCTGAAGCAGGTATTACCGATTAAAAATGCTAGAAAATTGATAAACAATTCAAAAAAGTAAAAATAATGAAATGAGAATTCATTTATTTTCAAAAATTTTGAATTTATTCACCTAATGATATACACACACTGCACCTTCAATTTTCAAGGTACGCGATTTTTGTAGAGCACCATTTTTGTTCATCTCAAAGAGTTGAATAAGATTCCTTAAACAACTTTTTTTTATGTTTTTTTGGATAGCTGCCCCTTTAAATCTCAAGTTAGGCAATTTGTGCATACAACAGTTTTTACTTATTTCATCAACCTCTATCCAGCGTCCACCAAATTTTTTCAAAATCGCAAAATTTTTGTTTTTTCATAACTTGATTTTTCACATTGGCAACACTGCTACAAAAAAACTAGGCCCGGAACAGATGAAATTTATACGGCGTGTAGGTAGGTGCCTGAGGTACTTCACATAGGCAACCATTCAAGCAGATCGGTGGCTTACATATCTGACTGGTCCGTCGTAAGAATTGAAAAATTTATTCAAGTTTTCAAAGAACAAAATATCATTTCTAAATCTGAATTCCTTAAGTCATCCAAACTAGTTCCTTTCCCGGAATATAAAATAGTCCAATAAGTTTCTCTTACGCGCCTGAAGCCCTGGACTATATATGGCCGATAAAAAAAACGGTCTTCACTTTCGCGTGATATACGTCGCACGCAATATCCTCTTAAGGAGGTAGAATCTCCTTCAGATACAACAAATGGAGGCTAAATTGTTGCGTCTGACAGAGGTTGGCCAGCAGCTTGGCGATATATAACATGTGCTGACCACCATACTCGAACTTTGGATATTTTCAAACTTGAACAATAGGCAACACACGATACACGAACGTGAGTAAATTTGCCTACAATAATCTCTAAGGGTATATATTATGACAAAACAGAGCTTTGAATTTTCTAATCAAACAAATAATCAAAGTAAATCAAAAATTTTTTTTATTCAAAAATTAGCAACGCTGAAATTTAAAGGTATCCAATACCCCTCTCTCTCCCCAAAAAACGAATCTACCATAATACCTAGAAGTTACCCATACCATCTCTTCGGAAATTAGCTTAGAAGTACAAATTAAATTCAAAATACAAATGAGATTGAAGTTTAGAAAACTTTGGCTTAAAACATTTTTTTAAGATAAAAAATTCCAATGCTTTATCTCCTCAAGGAAAAATTCCAAAGATTTGGTGGAACATTAAATTACTCAATAATTAAAAACATTTTTCCAACAAATTTTCGGAACTTCTAACTACTTGTTTACTTGTTTCTGCTACATTGGGCAGAGGCAAGGGTTGAGGAAAGGACTAAATTTGATGAGAATATTAGTAGTTTAGAGAAACTTCATGAGGTTTTTCAAAGTAGTTTTATTGTTTACATGTAGTTCTTGAGGAGTGGAACTAAATATTATTTATTTATAAAATATATAAATTCAATTAAATTCTAAATTTAACTATTTAAATAATTAAAATATTAACAAATCCTTTCGTACTAAATTAATAAATTTATTAAAAGTAAATTCTTAAAATTATAGTGTAGTTTCGCTGCTCTTTTTGTTAATGCTGCTTATTGTTTATATATATTTTTGGCTTTCGCGCTTGCTTTGCTTGTGTTTGGCTTCTTATTTTGATTTTTTATTTTTATTTTTATTTTGCTTCTTATTTTGATTTTTGATTTAATTCTTTCTGTTTCTTAGTGCAAGTCTGTCACGTTGTTAATATTTATTATTTTTTTTATTTCTTTATTTTCTTACTAGGTATATATATATGATGTACTTTTGCAGCTTTTTATTGATGTACATCGAAATATTTCTTAGGCTTCTTATTTTCAATTTCATTGTTATTGTCTGTCAGAGTCTCCTTTACGCTGTTAGTATTTCTTATTTCTATTTTTCTTTCATAATGTATATATATTCTGTGCCTAACACGTGATGTATTTTTGCTGCGCTTTTTGGTGTTGCACTGTGTAATAATAATCCCCCCACCCCGCTAGCGCAACTACTGCGCATAGGGGCTGAGGGTACAAAAAATTTTTTTTCTTATGATGTTCTTGTCGTTTTCTTGATATCTTGTACACTAAGTACTCTTATGTAACATCTTTTTGGCAAATAAATTTCATTCATTCATTCATTCAAAATTTAAATATATTAATATTTTTTTTTTGTTTAATAAATTTATGTAAGTTCTTAGTACAATTGTTATTCTAGAAGAAATTAAAATTAATGAATTAATTAAAGCTATTGGCGAGAGCGCTGTGATATGTTAGAACCGAGACTTTCATTTTCGAAATCCTGTACACTAGGATTTTTGATTGAAGTTTGAGGAGGAAAGCGTGTGTAATCTCAAAATTGATTACATATTTTACAGTGATAAATAGTTTTAAATTTCGAATAATATTCAACGAATCAATTCATATCAACATTGTACCTTTCATAATATAAATAGGCAACCAGATTCATTTTCTTATGTATTATGTTTCTGTTTTAAATATCACAGGCGATAATGAATGAGTTACAGCACGCTGTAATAATACTATAGCACTGAAAAAAAATGACCAATTCGTGAAGAACTATTACACCATCTTCGATTCTTGACAAAAATTTTCCATGAAAAAATCTCTATACCTTCTGCATAATACGTTATTCCATTTCAGTACAAAAATAGGGCGAACTCTAATCCAGGCATCCACATTCTCGGATACAGGACATGAATAGCTAACAAAAGAAGCGGTATAAATTTACGCGCTTCACTTGCGTAGGTCTAAAGTAACAAACAAATAATATGTTAAGCTTGGCGTGCTTTATCTTAAACATACTTTACCGTCGCCTCGTAATCCTTTTCATCTTGGGCGACGTTAATTATCGCGTTTAATCAAATCTAATCTTACCCAGCCGATTAAATATGGGCGGCAACCTGGCTAATTCTATTTCCATGCTTATTTAATACTTCTCAATTTCAGAATAATATGAAAAATCTTCGTAAAAAGCAAAATTGGACTTCAAACGACAAAAAAAAACTGGACATGGTGCTACGTTCAAAAAAATAGATTGATAATAGTCAACATTTTTTTCTATTAATTCAATCTGAATTTGGAGAATATAGTTGACATGTATGAGTTTAATGACATTTAAAAAATTCATTAGAAAATTTTCAAAATTTTCAGAGTTCTATGTCCTTAAAATTTACTAAAGGTTGCTACTGTAGTTCGAAATAAATTAAAAAATCACATTTTCGATATTTTTGTATGCGAAATGTTTAGGAAAAAAAACTAAATTTTTAAAGTACAGAATAACCTATCCTAATTTTTCAAAATTTTATAGATTAAATGACAAAAAATAAAGCATTGAAATTACTTGCATATAAAATTTATGTTAAATTTAATATTTTAGAACGCAGGAAAAATTACGAAATTTTTTAAAGAAATTCTTTTCAAAGCATAACGGTCATGAAAGGCAACTTTTCCACAAATTTTCTGCGAATCAACAGAGAACAAATTTTCTAACCATTCTTTCATCTACCCTATAATATTCAATGTTCACCCTTTATAAACTATCGGTCCTTTCATTTCAAAAGGAAACAGACATTTATAGCACCGTCGTTTATTTTTTTATCTCCTTCAACCGATTTCCAGCTTTATTGCAGAAAAAAAACGCTCAACTGATTCACTTCAGGGTCATTACAACGTCACCACTGGCCCGTGTTTTTCCTTCCTAAATGTTTAATTTGATTTAAGAATAATTGACAGTTGTCATGTCCGATATGGTAAAAAATTCCGACTCGGCGCCCAAAAAACCCGCCAAGGAGTTCGGATTTTAATTGCCGACATTGATTGTCCATTTATACGAGCACGAGCCAACGAAAGCTGATGTGCTTTCTTACGTAGCAATTTTGTATGTAGGGCGAACTCGACAACTAGGGGAATGCCGGGTCGTATCGCGTTTACGGTTTTGAAATATTTTTTCGCCGCCGATTTCGTCGTCGTAGGGAAGGAAATGTGGCTCGGAAAAAAGGGTGACTCCGCTACGAATTTCACTTTACAAATCGAAAAAACCATCTGATATATGCGACGGTAATTTAACGAAATATAAATTAGGCGATTTTTTTACAATGTAATAAACCCCTACAGAAACTTTTACCTATTCTGTCGTCATTTTATATCACCTTTAGTCGTGTTATACGATCGCGAAATGGATTCAGGAATGGTCGCACATTTGCATAGTATAACGAGGTTAACCTGACGCTATTCTCAACGGTACAACGCTTCGGTCATCTCTGATTTCGTATCTGATTGGGTATTACAAATTAATGTATCTACGTTTCCCATTCTAGACCTATAACGCGCCGTCTATCTCTCGAGGTTATAAACGAGTTACGCTACATAGTTTTTACCAATATTCATCCGAGACTTGAACTGAAGTACGCGAGTTTCGAAAATTTATTCTGTTTTGGTATTCGATAAGAATGCTATTATATGTGCATCTGAAACGGATTAATACATGGTATGCAGTAGCAAAGGGCTAATTTATAATTTTTCCAAAAGTAGAGAGCATGGGCAAGTGAAACATGGTTCTCAAGTAGCGTAAAAAAAAACAAACTCAATTCACATTTTCTTGAAAAATACAATATTTAATCTAATTTTAACATTTTTCTAAAAAATTATTAAATGGATCTAAATAGAAACACCTCTAGCCACAGGGCTGTACATGGCGTCAATTACAAAAAAAAAAAATTAATTAAGGAAACCAATATGCATTTAGCATAAGTTGATCTTAGCTCTTAATTATTTAACATGTAATTTACATCCAATTTTTACTTTTTATGGGTTTTCCAAAAATACCAACTGTATTTCTGAATAAATAATGAATTAGATATTTTACTTGACTTTGGCCATGAATGTATGATAGTTTAAAAAGTTTTTAAGGTGGGAACAAGGCACAGAATATAGGTATACTTCAGGGTCTCGAAAAAAGCAAAACAAAATAGAGCCATACTACGCATTTCACCAAAGCCATATAGAACTGTAACTATAACTTGAGAACATAATTCATTTTCGGACATCTCTTGAAATGTAATTTTTGTGAATAATTCCAAAATTTCAAAATTTCAAAAAAAACTTTCACAAGCGATTTTTTCCCTGTTCGGATTTTTTTTGCATTAATTTTTCCATTTTTGACTCTTTAAATTTTTGATATTTCATATTTTTTACAAATCTTATTCCTTGTGTCATTTTTTTATAGTTTGATTTTTTTTCATTTTTCGAATAATTCATATTTTTTCATTTTCTTTTATTCAAGAAATTTTTTATTTTTTATTTTCACAATTTTTATTTTTAAACAATTTTATGTTTTTAAACATGTTTCCATTTTCCCTTAAATTTCTCAATTTTTTGATTTCGGTCAAGAGCTCTTTTTAATTTTTAGATATGTTTTTATTTTTCCTAATTCTTACTTACTTTACTTTTTTTCATTTACGTGCCATGTACTGCATCTAGGCCAGAGGCACGGAAAGGAAAATTTAAATAAAAGAAAGGAGGTGAGACTTACGCAGGAACTTAAACAGTTCGATGAGAGTATTCTCATCATCCTGTAGGATATCTAAAAGGGAGGAAGGGAGGAGATTTCTAGAGCGAGTGTTATCATATAAATGACAGTTTAGAAGGATATATTGGACTGAAAATGGAGTGGAGCAAGAATCACAGAAAGGAGGAGAATTTTTAGTTAAGAGATATGAATGTGAAATTTGTGCGTGACCTATACGAAGGCGACACAAGGCAACTTCTTCTTTTCTGTCGGCTCTGGTAGAAGATTTCTAAAGTGAAGTGTCTGAGCGAATGGCGCGAAGTTTGTTTGACAAAGGTACTTGGAACCACACAGACGAGAATTTTTCGCGTAATGTGGTAAAGACGGCTGACTGAAGATCTTTGGGTGGTACTTTCACATTGGGTAAAGGGAAGCATTTCCTAATTCTTTCATTTGGGCATTTCTTCCTTTCTCAACTTTTTTTTTTTAATTTAAAAAAACTTCTAATTTTTGGCCATTCCTTCGGTTTGGCTACTTTTTCATTTTTGAGAAATATTATAATGTTTATCAACTTTGGATTTTTTTGAAATCTCATGTATATATTTTTTAGAGGGGGAAAGGGGAGGGGAGGGGTGAGGATAGTTACGAAGGTGATTTCGCCAAGCTAGCATTTGTATTCACGAAAACAGTCTGTAAGTTTTAAGGAAAGAGATAATTTTGGTAACTGTTCATTTTTCATTTTTGGACTTTTTCATTTTTGAACAATTTTATATTATTGCAGATATTCCCTTTATTTGGCTACTTTCTATTTTTGGAATTTTTTTTGGATTTTAAAAAATTATAAGGCTCTAATTTTTTTTCAATTTTTTTCATTTTTAAATAATTTTTCATTCCTTTTTTTTTTTACGTGCCATGAACTGTCGTTTAGGTTAGAAGCACAAGTAGAATTGAGAGCAAGATTTTATTGAAACGATTTGCTTGTTTGAGGGAAGGAAGGGATGCAGGATCACCATTAAGGATTTGAGTTAAAAATGTAGGGTTCTTGGAGTTACTGAATACTCTTCTAAAGCTTGCATAACATGATAGGAAATATAAGAGGTGGCGGAACATATAGGCGAGGACTGCCTATTTCGAAGATGACCATGGATGAGTTGAATATATTTCCATGAACTTTTTTTTCATTTTAGAACCTTATGATTTTCTTTCATTCAAGAACTCTTTCTCGTATTTACATTTGTTTAATTTTTGCACATATTTACATATTTACCCATTTCTTTTATTTAGGCAGAATTATATCTTGAGATTTTGCTCCTCATTTTTGGATTTTTTCATTTTCAACCTCTTTATATTTCTTTTTATTTTTAGATTTTTTTCACGGAATAATTTTCCATTTTTGGATGTTTTATTTCTCTTGGGAATCCAAACTCACATTTACCATCAGTTATCCTTATTCATTTACAATCTCAGTTAACCTTCAGCGACAACCCAAGAATCTCGACGACCGCGACCCTAAGAACTTGATAAATTATGAACGATATTTCGTCGAAAAAATCTAAACGACGGCAACACTTACTCTCGTTGACCTCATTACGGCGACCAATTAATTACACTGTTACAGGGGAAATTACTTAATAATATTCGTATAAAGTTACGTCGCGCTTTTCATAATTAATGGATTTTTAAGAGTATTCCGAGTCGCGGAAAAATTAACGACGCCGGGCGAATTGCACCATAAAACGGTGCTCGTAAACGCGACAACGACCGGTGAAATTTTGATCGACCGGAAATTTTTCAAATTCACTACCTAGGTCAACAATGGCTACCAAACTTTATGCTGGAACCTGTTAACCGAAAGTTCTGGAAACGGAAAGTTAGCGTTGATATCTAAGTTATTCGCGTGCAAGAAACTCGAAAAATTACTCAACTTTCTCCACATCCCCTTCGTCTGCTAATCGAGTCGAAAGTTTTTTCGCGCTGACGCTGACGGTTTTTTCAACTTTCAGTCGTCGCAGACTCACACGCCTACTTCTAAAAATTCCCGCTCGCCCGAAATTATAAATAATTTACGTTCGCCGCGAGTCGCCGCCGTGCGTAAAAACCGACGCACTTTTACGCCACCAGCGGCCAATTTGCATTTAAATGCAATTAGTACGTCGAAGACGCATAAAGAACGATTAGTCTGCGCTCGTGTCCGCGTTTTATGAAGACATTAGCCATTTCTTTCGGCATCGGTGCGCCTTCGCTGCGGCCCGAAAGAGGTCGATCTTAGAAATTTTAATGCTCGCATTCGCCTCGCCGAAATTACATTACAGGTTTTCCAACTTAGGTGATTAATTATTTGAGCATTGAACCCAACAAATGACGGCGCCTCGTTTAGCGGTAAATTAAGGTTGACAAATCCGCGGAAAAACCTTTAATGAAAAGAAAATTATAACGTTTTTCGTGCAAGAACGCGGATAAAAGGATAAGAGCGGAGTCGACTGCGCCCGAGATGTATATAACCGACATCCCGACACATCCCGATTTCGTAACGTCCACCGGGAAAAATGTTGATTTTATTAAAACTGCTTTAAGCGGCTTCCTAATGCCCTGAAAAGTGGCTTTTGGTCGGAACAGCTTTTCCGAAGAGTAAACCCTTTTGCGTTTTAAAACCAAAATGCGAGCCGGTGCACTTACGACCCTTATTAAGAGGATTAAACGCTGATGAAGCCCAACCGATTTCTGTCTTCTAGATATCAACCTAAGGCCCCGCCACGCACCACGGTTTACCCAGTTTTCGAGACCGGTGACTGCTGCCTCCGCTTGTTCTTTTCGCGTATGGTTTAATTTTTTAATTTTCTACGTTTTTCTCTCCGACCTCCGTCAGCACGTCGTCCCACACTACGTCGCATAAATCTCCTAATGCGAATAAGCTTTGAATATTTAATTACCACGATGACGTTTTATTTTTCGAGATGCGAAAAAAATTATGCACAATATTGTCCAGCCAAATGTTCTGCTCCCAAGGAATAAACGATGAAAGCTCACCGATAAAATATTCCTTTCAGCATTAAATGATTTTAAGAGTTGATTATTATAAAGTTTCACATTTTTTTTCTCTCAATTTGAAATCGACGAATTTATTTAAAAAATTGTTCATTTTGCCACAAAGTCAATAATCGATTTCGTCAAATAATCGATACATTAATTCCAGAGGAAAATCGATAATCGACTTTATAAATTAATCAACAATCATTTCAACTTAACTAATCAATAATATATGACAACAAAGGGAGGGGGGAGATTTCAAAATTCATATGATAGCCAAAGGTAAAACAGGTAATAATCATTTTTTACAAAAGAAACGATTGGTCGAATAATTAAAAAAAAAAATGTAAGCAGCTATGCTGCATTACTGGAGCTGAGTTTTTAATTGGGGCTTGTTAAGGTTTGCAAGTAAGATTGTTAACCACTTCATGTCTACAGGCTACATCCAATACCAAGTCTGAAAATTCCTGCCTTATCCTTTCTAAAACCACTTAAGAAATTGAATTTAGAATAAATGTAGTATATTTTGAATATACTTTGAACCAGAGGTCATATTCTGGTCATCAGCTAACCCTACATACCCACAAAGTTTGATCTTTCAAGTTTAATTTAGTGAGGAGATATGGAAGATTCGTAGAATTTCTAGCAGTAATTTCCCATCTAAAAGCTGTTTCATGCTCTAACTCCCCTCCAAATTTACTTGTGAAGCTGAAAACAGAACAAGTTGGTCACTTGGGCTTATTTCATCATATGACATCACAATAAAAAATTTTCGGCCCATCTTGTGATCCCCCAAATTTTGAGGCCGATAAATTCTCCTTCATCCCTCCAACGTCATGTGTGGAAGTAAATTTAGGATATAATATATTTCTTATCTGCACACAATCATATGAGTTCATATAAATTACATTTTTACTAATTTGAGGCTTCTCAAGTTCTACTCAAATTTTGATAATCCGCCATTTTGAATCGATTCTACCCAAGATTCAAGGGGTCATATTCTGGTGCCGAACCAACCACCCACACAAAGTTTGACTTTTCTAGATTGATTTGATGAGCAGATATGGGCGTTTCAAGAAATTTCATGACTTAAAACTTCCTCAAAAAAACTTTTTTTTGCTCCAACAACCCTTCAATATCCTCGGGAAGCTGAAATTTAGACATGTTAGTGTCCGTGACTCACTCTTTTATATGAGATCAAAAACAAAGCATTTGAGTTATTTGCCTATTCTTCAGTTCTCTTCAAAATTTTAATGATCTGCCATTTTGAATTTTATTGAAAAATCAAAAAAGGTAATTCTTTGCATTTTAAAAAAAAGTCTCTCACCAAGTTTTGAGAAATTTTCATCAATACTCGCCAGAAATACGCGTGGGCGAAAAAAATATGTTTTATACTAAAAAGTTGAACATTTGCCAGATGATTACAAATTATCTGAAATGCAAAAATTTGAAAACACTATCCTCCTCCCACCCCCTTCCCAAATCAGGTAAGCTGTAGTAGCTATCATTTTTACTAAAAAAAAAAAAATGAACTAAACAATAATACAAAATGATTGTATGGACGCATAAAAATTATTAGTAATAAATTAATAATTTCAAGTGAGAAAAAAATTTTGATTGAATATTAATTTATTCTACTAATTCTTACAGAGTTGGGCAAAATTTGGAACAAAAGGATTTCAAATCCAAAATCCAAAATCATCCGTATAATAAAATTTAACATCCAAAATCCTTTCAGAAAGTGGAGTTGAAATCCAAAATTCAAATTCTAGGTAAACAAAAAAATTATGAGGGTGGACTAAAAATAATTTTGAACTTAGCAACGTTTTTATTTTATAATTAATTAAAAATTAGCAAAAAAAAAAATAAGTTCTATCGTAAATCACTTGGTACCTGAACTCTCACCACCGGATCGCGTAACACGAAAATTTTTAGATTTTAAAATAAAGGATTTTGAAAAAATAAAATTTTAAAACCAAAATTTATTATGGGAGTGGATTTGAATTCAAAATTTTAAATCCGAATTTTGATATTTTTTAGATTTTAATTCCAGAAGGATTTAAATCTTGTCCAACCTGGCTACAGCATACTCGCCCATGAAGTTGAACACGTTAATTAAATTGCCTATTTCGACGCCGAATATAGATGTTATCTATTTACGGCGAACCAGTAGGCAACTAAGATACCATTGTAGAATTGCTTGCTCACAACTTCAACTCAGGCGAAGAACAATGGACTAATTATTTCAAAATACATAAATCTTTGGGTTTAATTTAATTTAATGAATAAAGAAAAGAAATTATATCAGCATTTTTAGTTATTAGATTTCCTAGAAAAATTAGTAAGCAGCCACACCGCATTACTGGAGCAAAGTTTCAAATAGAACGAGTTCAAATTTGCGGATAATGACATTTATCTCTTCTCAACCCAGCTGAAACCCATAACTTATCCTTTACAAAATTACCTAACACATTTCTGGTGACTATAATTTTTACACACAAAATTGATTTACAGAAATAATGTTCTTTCCAAATACATGATTTCCTCAACCCCAATAACTTATGGCAATTGAGTTTTAGGTCCCAACGTTCGAAATTGTGGGTCTACAAATCATTTTCGATGAGCATGGAGAAATTGCATTTTTGGAAAAAGTTTATGACGCCAGCCCCCTTCAAAATTGGAGTATTTCTATTGCTGTTCAAAATTGGAGGAGTTTTCAAGTTACATTTGGAGAAGATAAGAAATACAGAGATTCAAAAATCCCCTTCAAAACGTTCCAAAAGTTGTTTTTCGCTTCAACTCGCCCTGAAATTTAAGGCTGCGAATTCGAATTCAAATGTACTCTGTTATATGAAAATATGATCGAAATTTTTCAATCCTTCATTCTTTGCCCACTACATTTTTAGGATGAAACTCTTCCTCATACTCTACAAACGCATATTATACATTTTGGTCAGAGTAATCATATAAGCTTATTTTCATCAGATTTGAGCGCTTTGAAGTTTCTCAAATTTCTTTTTGAACCAAATTCAGAAAGTCATATTACAATCTCCAACTAATTCCATATTCAATGATGAGCTTTCTCGGTAGATTAAGCAGAAAAATATGTTTCCTGTCTCGCCTTCAAATTTACTCTGAAAACTGAAAATTAAATATGGCGATTTCCTCAACTCCTATAAATTTAGACACAGCACGAAAGTTATGTTTTCCTTGGAGTCAATTTTGGCTATTTTCCGAGGCCAATCGACTATAAAAAATCTAAAATGTAAAGGTATGAAAACTCTCCTTCTTTGACCTATTTCAAAAATCAGGTAAGTTGTAATAGCTATTTTTATCTATTTACAATTCATTTAAAAAAATAGTTACATAATTTATGTAACTATTTTTACTATTCAGTATCAGGGTGTCTACCTACAATGAAAAAAGTCATGTTTTCATTAAATTTTTAAAACTTTTATCAACTAGGTATGACTGAAGAATAAAAAAAGTCAAAAAGTCCATATGCTGAGTTCATGTTTCCTTCAGCTCACTAAACTAATCTCAGTGATTAAGAAAAATAATAATTTTTCGAATTATTAAAAAAAAATTACATTTTCAACACTTTCATTGCCAGTAGACACCCTGAAAATATTACAAAATAAGAATGAACGTATCTACAGTCATTTGAACGAGTCTACGTTGCGATCAACGTGACATCAAAAGCTAAAACGAATTTCAAATATTGAATTAAAATCTGCGATTTTTCAATACCGATAATTTTGCACTCGTATTCCATTCGCAGACAGTCTAGACACCTGCCAACTACGTTCAAAACTTCTATAAAGTTATTATAGAAAACTCCAAATGACCAATAAAGTTCAAGGACATGAAAAATTATTTTAATTTTCAACCCTTTAATTAATTTTCAACTCGAGCAAAGGTTAAAAACCTCGAATCCATTTCAGTTTCATTAGTCCTAAAACTTCTCGCAAACCAGCGAAGACCGATTTAAAATAAAACCTCGAAGTATATTCGACTCGTAAAATCCTAGCAAATACGTAAAACGCAATCCGCCATATTGGTGACCGATTGTAAAAACACGACATAAATAAAATTTCAAGTCTTGATAAAATTTTCGTTTTATCAGGTATTACTTGTTGTTTGAAAATAAAATTACCAAACAGCCAATATCCCAGGCGCGGTTTTTCTTTCATATTTGATTACTTTAATAAAGTTCGCCGAGTATCAAGAAGTTTTTAACGAGACATGTACGAACTTTATTTAGTCGTATAAAGTGGAATTGACGTTATTTTTAAACGCAAAAGGGTTAATAACGAACTAGCGAAACATACGTCTTTTATGAAAACCATACATGTCTCTTTTACAAATTACTTTGGTATATCTTTCGTATACTCCATTTATTATCCGATCTTCATATATTATTACGAGATTGATCGAGAAATTCGCCTTGGTTTATATGCCTCAAATCATCCGTAGACTCATTCCTACACATATGGATACAAGTGCCTTTCAATTAGTCAGATAAAAACTCAGATTAAAGTTACGACGAAAACAAATTCCATTTATTTCCCAAGTCTAGCAAGTTTCAAACAATTATTAAAACTTTTGACTTCATTATACTCAACTTTTAATCGATAAGATGCGAAAGAAAAAAATTACGCATTTTTTCACCATACAAAAATTGCTAGTACCGGAATAACGTTATTTTGAAAATTAAATCGCGATTTATTCTTTTTAGTGATACCTGGCGAACTTTTTTTTTTTTTAATTTTATAAAATTACCTCTTTTTTTCTAATAAATTTGAAAGTAAATGATTACATTTTTCGGATTTAATAGAAAGTAAAAAAATTTAATTACACACGCCGAAAAAAAAAAATTCTAAAACGGCGACTCGGTTAAATTCGAAAATATCATTTTAATAATGTAAGTTATACACTTTTTTCAACTCCCTTTCTTGCTTTCGACTTTCGAAGAAAAAGTTTCGTTATATATATGAACTTTGGATTGGTTAAAAGTTTAATGTGTTAACCCGTTCGTACTCTCCGCCCTGCGAGTAGTGGGGTGTTCCAGCGAAGAAAAACTTTTAAAGTAATCCTGCCCTCGCAATCAATAAGGGCGAGTCCACGCTATCCTACGCCTTTTTCCCCTTAAACCATTTCCAACATTGTTCTTGCTCAGACGTTTCGGCCTCGTGCTTTTAACTCGGTTGAATTCGGCAGGTGTCGCCGTCTTGCATTGAAAAGCGCGGATTTCGAATAAAGTTCAAATGACTGGGTACTTCAAAGATGTATTTGAAAAGTTGAAACTTTTGCAACGCAGAAAACGTTTCAAAATTGCTGCGGAAGGTCGCCGAAAGGACTTGTGAATAAAACAGGTAAGTTTTGGCAAAAGCACATATTTTACGTTATGATAGCGCCGCGACTGCAATAAAAGTGACTTTTGAAAACAAACTTTGTTTTTGATAGCACTTTGTTGTTTTAACTTGTTCTTAGTTAGAAATTTCTTCTGTAGTTAGTCCCGTCGGCTGGCCAAAAAATTTCAGCCATTCGTGTTTTTAGTACAGTCTTGCGAATTAGTTCGAATCGCGAATGAGTAATACGCTTTGAAGCTTTCTCGAACTCGTGCATTGATTCGCGTTCGATTATCGTGATGGTTGATTAGTAGTGATTTTTCGACGATTTATTTTCATTTTCGAGTGCAGTAACGATACGCGTTGGTGTTAATTACGTTATCGAATCCGTTCGTTGTTTTTTCTCACGTCGAATGTATACCACGAAATTTCTACGAGAGTAATTCAAACCGGTTAGTTTCCACGATGAAGATCGCCTTATTTAATTTTCATTTTTCCTCATTTTACATCTCGTGTGTATAAGATTAGATTTTCGATTTTTAGGAGTGATTTTACACATTTTAATCATTCTTTGTGACATCTACGTGATTTAACTTGAATTGCGATAAAGCAAATTACTTCGATATTCGACTAATATAATGATGATAAGTGATTATTTATGCCAATTTAGGCATTATAATAAAAACCTAATGTGTAAATATTGAAGATACATTGTTAAATAGACTTAAAATAAAGGAGAATGAAAAAAGGCGCGAAAGTGTTCCAGCGTTGAAATCCTCGGACTACTTCACGTTGTACGGTTAACATCCTATAGGTAACACATTCTATTATGCACGTAGTATGTTCGTAATATTAAAAGTTCATTTTCTTTCAAATCTACGCGTTAGAAATATTAAAAATATATGTTAATTCCTTTGAATACGTGAAATTTAATTTTTCAAATAAAAAAATCAATCAAAAAATATTTCCATGAACATTCTAAAAATTAAAAAATAATAATTTTATTATGAATAAAAACATACATAATTTAAAAGAGAAAAAAATTATATAAATTTTATAATGAGAGTTTCGCATAATAAATGTTTCAGAAAAAAAAAATTTTTAAACGTAAATTTTGTTAAAATATTTTCATAATTAATTAAATGAGATAAAAATCTGGATTTCAAAGATAATAAATTCGTAAACCTCATTAAACTAGAGAAAAAACTAGAACTCAACCACTGACGAAAAATTTTAAGGCGTTGCCCATTTCCAACGTGAATTTGCGGCCTTACCTTTACAAAAATTTTTAAGAAGTAACTAAACAACCATAAAATTTATTTCTCGATGAATTTGAACTGCTATATATTTCTATAATTTTTCAAAAAATAATTAACGTAAAAAAAATCCCCCACCTAAAATCTAACGAAATTGAAACTAGGCTTACTCAGCGAATGTAAATTTTCGGCAAAGGTTTCGGTTATTCAAAACAGAGCCTAGTCGCCTTTATACATTACCTAACAAAATATGCAAATTGTATCGTTTATTTGGGAATCCTTAACCGCTAATATTTTGCGGGGAAGGGAGAATAAACAGATAAACAGCTCATAAGTACAAGAAAAACATTTCGGTTTATGTTAACGCCTAGATGCTTGATGTTAATCTACACGTGTTGCTTATTTGTCTTGAAACAACGTTTAAATATTTCTTTATCGTTTACTTAGAATACAAAAAATTAATTAAATAATTTATAAACATTGAAATTTTTTGTTTTTGAACATAATTTTTTTTTACATTTTACCCGTGAATATATAGTAAAACAAACTTTTTATATTTTAAAAGATACTAAGAGATTAATAATTTTTCAATTCGTTAATATCAGCAAATGGAATTAAAAAGTCATGTCTGCATTACTTACATTATAATGACAATTTTAAAATTTTAATAAGAAACTACAAATCAAATAAAATAAAAAATTAGCTTTTCATTTTTTCAGTCCATAAAAAATTGCTGATAGGTTCGTGATTAAAATGATATAAATATCGTTTTAGTTCTAAAAAAAAATATTTTGAAAATTCTTATAGCACTTATGCAATGCTGTAATCACAATTCGAAGAGCTTCCTCTATACAAGGATTCGTCTAGTAGGCAAGAAGAATTTAAGCCAAAGAAATCAAGTTGAACTAATATCATAAATTTATTTGATTTTTGCGGCAAGGAGGGGAAGAGGAGGGGTGGTATTCGATATAAAACAAGCAGTTCAATCGAAATTACAGGAAAAAAGTTGAACTAAATTTATTAAATTTTCATCAAGAATAGTACAACACTTTTGATACTCTTCGAGCAAAATTTTCTAAGTTTAAATTACTATGAATTTATAGCATATTATGGATATTATCATTATTCCTATAATTTCAGAAAATTACTTGAAAGAATATTTTTTTTTTTAGAAATAATTATTTGTTTCAATTTTCAAATTGATTTTCGCCTTGTATAGAAAAATTACGGACGCAGTTAACGTATCTATTAAAAATTATGAATTATGTTTTGCTTGATTTATTTTTATTTTTCAAAAACATATATTTAGGGATGAAATAAAATTTATTCGCAGTAAAAATGAAATCTTTATTTCAAATCAATTAAATTTTCCTTTCTCACGAATTTTTTTTTTCAATCAGATATTTAAAAATAAACGAAATATTTATTTCTAATCAATTAAATTTTCCTTTCTCAAGAATATATATTTTTTTTAAATCAGATATTTTTTACGCGCCATGTACCGCCATTGTGGCTAGAAACGAGTCAAAAATAGATTTATATGGAGTAATAGAGGCCTATTTGAACTAGGAATTTAATGATACTTTTTGCAGACTGTAAGCTAAGCTGAGTGAGAGGTCAGTCATTTGGGAAGAATTTGGTTAGAAGTCATTGAAATTTAGGACATTCGGTAAAGATATGGTTAGTGGTGATAAGAGTATCACAGTGTAAGCATTTAGGGGGCGGTTGTTCGGAAACTAGATAACCATGTGTAAGGATAATGTGAGCAGTGCGGACTCGAGTGAGAATTACTTGATTTTTTCTCGAAATATTGTTCAAGAATGTTGTAGGGCAGTTGGTTGAATACATTTAAGTTTGCTATAGGATGGCATATTGTTTTAGTAGTTTTGAAAGGCTTCAATATTACAAGCTTTAATTGAATTTTTAATATCAAGAAGCGGTATGGGAATGTTTTACACTTTATAAGAAGATGTAATTGTCAGCCATTTCGTTATGAGGTATATTGCAGCGTGATGAAATTCATCAGAGGATAATATTATCGTGGACTGAGCTGAGGGGTTTGGGCTATTTTTTGAGCTATAAGATGCTGTTTTTTTGCATGATAGTTCTATATGGAATTCATGGCAGTTAGTGAGTGGGAGAAGATTACGGTATGTGTTGAGATGAAGTCTTCGACACAAGATGAAGCAAGTTTGATAGCATATAGTTCGCTAAAATTTATTCGCAGTAAAAATGAAATATGTATTTCTTGCTAATTAAATTTTCTTTTCTCAAAAATATTATATCAGTGGCGGCATTGCATAAATTTCTATTTGTTATCTTTGCTACCATCCTTCATTTATTCCCAACATCTTATATTCATGAGCGAAAAGTTCCAAAATACCAGCGAACATCTTTAAATCTGCAAGAGAAGACAATCTCAAACTATTATTCTCACTGAAAAACCATCCTGTACTTGAATCTTTCAAAACTAAATAAAATATAAAATCTACATTGGCTCATTAATTATAGTAGGTAATTAATGATATCAGTGTAAAAAAAAATAGAAATTGAGTCTACGCTCTAGATATTGGTAATTATCGTATTTGTTTACTTTTTTGAGCATTTTTTGGTCCGATGTTTCTCAAAAACTACTCGGTGAAACTAAGTGAAGTTTTGATATGTTATTCTTATTAGCATTGCTTTTTTAAACGTTTACGAATGAGTGTTTTGTTAATTATTAGTTCTCATCTAAGGATAGATATCTCCACACTTTTTTGCTGTTCGAGTATATATTTTCTTGGAAATTGAATTTTGAAATGATCGAAAAAATCATGCATCAGGATATGTGTTATGAACCCACATAGAATTTCATTGAGAATATCTACAATATAAAACTGAAGAAATTTTGGAACTAAATTCTGTTATGTTTTGGGTTTCGAATAACTTATATGGCTTGATATAAGAATTCTTCGTTCATTTATAAATTCCACTCTTTTGAGAAATTATCCTATTCAAGTGATTTTAATGAAGAAAATAAGAATTAAAAAATTTTTTTCATTATTGAAATTCCTATTGTCGTGCTTTTTTTCGAAAAAATACGAAAATCTCAACTTATATAATTCTTGTTTTTTTTTTTTTTTTTTTTTTTTTTTTTTATAATTCGTTCATTTAAAAGATCATATCGCCTTCATGACACAGCTAATAGCATGCAGAAATTTATAACTATAATTTTTGATAATTTTAATACCCAGACCATAGCTTCAAATGTAGTAGGCATCTTTAGAGTTTTTCTTAATTTTTTTTTTTTTTTTTTTTATGTCATATACTGCAACTCTGGTTAAAGGCACAGTTAAAACATTCACAATGGATTAGAACATTTTTTTTTTTTTTTTTTTTAAATTAAACAAAAATCTATATTACCTCCTGTGAAACTTGACCTTTTTTTATAAAGAAAAAAAAATGGAAATTTTCGTTCTAAGAAAGTAAACATTAGCAGAATGACTTTAAATACACTAGCTATATTAAGTACAACTGAAACAGAATTGTAATGTTACAATGTGACATTCCTCACGGTTATGCTTCATAAATCGAACAAGAAAAGCGAAGAAAATCAAAATAGTTGAATTTCACGATCTGCATTACATAATTATGATGTTTAACTTAATACGAGAAAATACTTGCATACGTGTACCTAACTACATACAATTTGTGAATCCTAAATAATAAGCGAAATCCAAGTGTAAAGACAGTTATCAGATTATTCTCAACATTTTTACTTATTTCAGTTGGTCAGTGGCAACTTTTACAATAAATTTACAACTAAAAACAATCGTAGGCATGTCCATTGTACACCTGGTTTACCGAACTTGAAGCTTATCACACACACATAAAAAAACCAATCTGATAAATCCAATTTTACTCCTTACTCCATAAAGTTGTATTATAATATGTGACTAAAATGCAAAGATCACGTAGGTACTTTACGAAATAATCACGTTCGAAGCGTACGATATCCTTAGTGCCACCATAACGCGAGTAAAAAATCACATATCCTTTATAAGGTGCGTTTTTGCTTATAATTTTCCAAACCGTTCATATTCATTGTTTAACAGCAGGTACCTCGGATCCCGTTTTTCGGTCTTCAATTTATGCTTCGTGCTTTTTTTCTCCTAAACGGCAAAAAACCGATGTTACCAGTACCCGAATACCGGAGTCCTATGAATAATGATCGCTTTACCGTGTTGGTTGCATATTGTAAAAACGATTACGGCGTTTCTGTAATGCATCATTGTTATCGCATTTTGTAATTATTGCCTTGGTTAGCTTGCCTTCGCTTTCAACTTTAATGTCGTCCTTAATTGACGTCGGATATGTTTGAGGGTATAAAAAAGACTTTTTGTTAACAACCGCGCGTTTATGTAGCTCAAAATGTTTAATGCTGGTGTTCGAACGAATTATTAAAAGACTAGGAAATGATTTCTGTGCGATGATTTTCTTGACATTTTAGCCTTATGGAAAATCATTCGAATAAATTGTTTAATAGGTTCAAACACTGATCATAAATTTTGTTTGGTCATTTTACCATGTACACGTGTAAATGTCGAATAAATTTAAGAAAACTATGGTCTTTGTTTATGGTGGGGAAATTTCAACCGCTGGGATCTCCGAGTCTAACCTAACAAAACAATACGAGACATTAACGCCGAAACGCCAACATATTAAAACCTAATCGAGAATGGAAACAATTTAACTCGCTATTTACCAAATTCCATCACTGTTTATATAGAATTTACATATACACATGTTACAACTCAGATTTTCGTTGGTCTAAATCTGGCTTAATTTACGAACGTGGTTTGATTCGTATGCAGAACGATTTCTATCGCTTGAGTACGCTTGTACGCCTCGTTTAGCAAGTTCCACTGGAAACCGTAATTAAAATGGTCACTTTACAGAAGGAACAACAGCAAGACCTATTATTCGCTGGATCTGGATTGTTTTTCATTTTCATTTGTTTATTTTCGTTTTGGGTATGTAAAAAATAAAATGTCAGCCATCGCTACATTCGATAGTTGACTCCTAAAATGGGTGAAACACTACGAAGGAAGTTAAATTACTTTATGATATGTCAACATTTACAATTTATTTGTACACTATATTATGACGTCAAGGAAATGGTTGTAATCACTTAGGTAGCCAAGCTGGGTGAAATAAAGCACTAAATCAATTCTCTTTGACCATCAAAAAAAATTCTTTTAATAAACTGGCTCTTCACCATTCTCTTGACATCATTTGTTGCGGCATGATTGGCTGATTTATAATCAATCAGAGGCAATAACTTTTTAGATTTTTTTGTTGGCCAGGGCAAGTTATTTACTCTTCTTTATGCACTTTAATCTTTACCCACCTTGATTGACTCCTGAATGACAGAAAATCTGAATTCCTACAAGGTGTACTGTTTAAAAATCTGTCCCTTATATGAATAAGATAAGCAACATATGAAACACAGATGTACTTTTACATGACTATTCCATCACAATGAGGAATAAATTTTTTTAAAGTGGGCAATCTCAAAATTTCCGATAAAAAAAAGAGTTTTCGAATATACAGTATTCACAAAAAAAGTACATGATGTAGTTTAAAAATTCACAAGAAATGAATTTAAGAGGCAATCCAAAAAATCTACTTCCAGGTTACACAACCAAGTGTAGTAGAATCGAGCATTTTAGCAACTCTTTTTTTAATCCAACCTGACATATCTCTCAACTCATCCTTACTTTAGATGATTAAAAAATCGTTATCAATGCTAAAATCCCGAGTCTTTCCAAAAAACTTACTTTTGAGGGAAAGGGATTAAAAGTTGAAATATATGTTTTAAATTACCTGAAGTGATATTAGAGACAGGGTTTGATGGAATATGATGAACTTCGTTCACCGAAATAATTTTCGTGGGTTATGATGGACATGCTCAAGTTCTGTATCCAAGAGAAAGGATCAGTTGAATATATTCTACTTGATTTTTAATGTTTTTAATCTTCATTTACGTTGTAATCAACTTTGAAAATCAGTCACTAGAACGTATCTATCTAAGCATTTCAATGGCAGCGATATAAAAGATGTGGACATTGACTGTTTTGTCATTAACGAGTCTGTCAATCGATTTATATTTAAAAACATGCAATTATAATTTCTTTCGTGTATTATAAGTTGCTTAATGCTTATGATTGGAAATGATAGCTGTCTGGGTCGCACTTGAATATGCAATTCTTAAAGTAGACTGATTCCAACAGTAGAGCTGATGTTAAATCAGTTAGTGCTTGAAAAGGGACTCTTGATAAGTAATATTCAATTTATGAAACTGCATAGTAGTTATATCAGTTTGGCTCCAACTTGGGATCTGATACTAGGTAATAATTCTTAAGGTAAAAAAGGCTATCAATGACCCAATGGTACTAAGCACTAAGGGAACTGTTTATTATGGATAACTATGATTGACACTCGTGTGGTATGAATGCCTACCAATAGGCAACCCTAATTTCATTTATGTAGTATAAGTTGCCTATCCATAAGCAAACAAAGATGGACACATGGTTAGAGGTTTATTTTATAAATTCAAATGGACTTGAATTTCAGTAACTGCATTTTTCATAATATTTCAAATATTAAATCAATTCGAAATCGAATTATAAATCCACAAATAAATGAAATGAATAACCAAGATGAAATAAAATTTTAATAAAAATAAATTCATTGTTGACATATAAGTAAAAATTATTACATAAATTCGTAAATTACAACTAATATTCGTTTGTTAATGTTTTTGTGAATCGGATTGATTTCTTCAATCAAATCTAAATTCCAACATTACAGCCGCTATTAAACGCTGTAATACGTCCATACGATTTCACAATGAGAAACATTTACGCAAACCGTTGAAAATCCACCCCAACGTTTCATCTTCTCAACGCATAAGCACTTGCCGCCTGTAACTCGGTAGAGAGGCAATTAACACGAGCGTTGTTATCGTTCCGAATCAACCACATACTGAGGCACTTAAATTACGTCATTTTAACGCTAAAACACCCGATCTTCCTCGACATCGGCTTCCTTCACAATAATTTGCGACTGTAATAAATAATAATTTATGGCACGGAAACTAAATTTTAAGAGCTCGGAAAAAAATTATACGCGGTAAAAGTCCTTAGGTGCGTCGCCGTTTATACCTGCTTCTTTCGTTATTATCAAATAATATAAGTAGCAGAAGGGTAAAACAGCGGCGAGCGAAGCGAGAAGTAAGAGATAAGATATCCTGTGCGGAATATAACGAGTTAAACCCTTCAAAGATTTCCCTTTGGTTCCGGTCTGTTTGAGTTACCGTTTAAAGATATACCGCACTACCGACATTTTATAAGGGTGCAAAAGATCTCATTCTCCCAAACCTTTCCTCCCATCGTGATGTCCTAGGCGCTCATACCAACCCCAAGTTCAACGTGTATGTATTGGCCGCGCGTACGCGTCGTTCTTCGTTCGTTATCGATGGTAAAATCTTACGGATATTGAAGTTACTTCTATATTTATATTTTGTTTTTTCTTTACTCTAGAAATCGGTCACTGCTGATTAAACAGCAAAATATGAACTTCTCATTAATCCTTCGATCAGTCCTTGTAACAGGAGTTACTCAAAGATCTTCATTTCACCAACGTGTTTTTCCTTCATACAACAGCGATAAGAACAGGACCGCTAGTCGAGGCGTTTTTGTCGAGCAACCTTAATTTACGTAAACGATGTTCTACCTCGAGTGACTTTTTTTTTCGAGCCACGAGCTGTGCCAAAATTATCGCCACTTCTTTGTATTCTTTGCGTCGAAATTGTTGCGTTCCTATTGTTACACGTCGCCTCGTATATCGTCGCATTTATAATCGTTTACCCAACGAAGGGTGCGCGTTCGCCAGTACAACGAAACGTTTTTCTTTTGTCGGTGATGTAGCGAAAAATTACCTTTCCTGTGGCGATATTTATCAACTTGTTGTTCTTTTTTTCCCTGCTCTTTTCTTCTATATACAATACGCGCTCATATCTTCTTAAATGGTCTCAACACTTCACATAATGCAAGCAATCTTCAACCTTCTACAGCACTATGCTATTGAAAAAATTGCCACCTTGAAATTACCCAAACCCAGTAATCAGCATAATTGAAGTTCGCCCAATAAAAAGCGCATTACGGATTAATAATTTATCTCATTGACATCAACCGTGAGATACGACTTGAAAGGAAGCCAGCGTAAAAGACGTACGGCACACGACCATTGATGAATGAGGGTGAATTAGGGCATGCATTTAGCATCTAAGCGCCGTCAGTCTTTACAACTTCTCCTTTTTCAACTTGAATATAACCTATAGTATATTACAAGATGAGAATATTCTCTCTTCCCTTTCTACTTCCACGCATAGAGCCGATTCTGTATTCATAATTGTTACTGTTTTTGCTACGTGGGGTGAATGGTAAAAGGTAATATTACCAGATTGTTGCGTCGAATGTCGCGAATCGTCAGGTGGTACTTTTTTTCATCGAAGTACCGTTCAGGATGGAAGTAAAAATTAAATTCCAAACGTGACAATTTTCTGGAATGATCGATGCGCTGGAATTATCAAAAGTGCTAAATATGTAGGGTTTTTTTTGGCGTCATGCTTTCATGTTATGTCAAACTATCAGTGGTAGAGAAAGCGTGTGGGTTTGTAAATTCAACTTTCATCGTGAAAATGCATAGCCATACGACCATGATGAAGGTACACCAAATACAAAAAATATCAATCTTGAATATCCAGCTTGAATTTATCTAAATTTACTTTAGTTAGCCTACTCTCTTTCTTCAAAACTTCGAATTCGTTTTCCATGCAACATCAGAATAATTGAAATTCCGTAGGTACAAAAATGTCGCGCAATAATAATATACGTAGTCGAATAAGAAAAGGCTCAACTTTGTTTCAGAATTCTGTCTGTTTTTATCTAGACATATCTTAAGTGTTTATTTATAACACACATCCATAAAGAGGAGAACCTGAATGTCGTCTCACTTCTTGAACAGCCTGTTTCTTCTTGATTTTATTCTTGGAACAATGATTATGACTTCATTTAACAATTGCGATACTTATTTAGGAAAAAATTTCGGCAATTATCATCTCTAACACAGAAGATAAAATTTGAAGTCCTAATATATTCTCATTAAAAAATTTAAATGAACTCATAAATGCTGGAAAAATCGACAATAAATCACATTCCATAATATTCATATTTCTCATCAATTAAGTCGAACTTCAACTTCTATCATCTTCGAAACAACCAAACCAAAAACCAAATCCAACTCCAACAGCGAAAACCCAACTCTTTCAAACTTCTAGAATTCCATCAGCCGAATAAATAAAGCAGAAAATTAAATTAATAAGTTTCCCTAAATTCCTAATCCAAATACATTACCAAAAAAGCCACTGTCGCCGGAATACGAATATCACCATAACGTGCCCTAATCAATGGCGAAAAATACCCGCCACTTTTATCAAATGAAAGTAATAAATAAATAAATAAACTCGGGCGCGATGACATAAACAAGAATAATTGCTGAAAACGCTAACGAACTTATTTCGCCCAGTGTGGAGATACAGAAAGGGTTACAACATTTTCGCGAGCTTCCAAAGATGAAAACGACGCTATTATCATAGCACTTCGTATCTATAGTAGCGCTGCAATAATTCTTAATAAGAGATAACAACTGCGTCCGGAGAGTCTTTTCGCCACTGTCGAAAATACCAACCATTTCGCGCCGGGAACAGATTTCCGAACTTTTATATTTATTACAGCCTAACCGACATACCAACGTTCGCTCAATTTCAAAAGCAAAGGGAATATTTCAATTCGCCAACATTCAAAGCCATGGTTTCGTTTAAGTGAATTCTCAGGTACGTGAAAAAATACGTGATTCGCTTTTATAGGTGTTTACCCCCTTCGCTCTTCCGACGTTAAAAATTAACGACGAGGGCGAAATTTTCCGAAATATGAAATAAATTTTCAATTTTGTTTTTAGAAGCCAGGAAACATTGACCTTATTACTTTTGCTTTTAGTGTGCTCTAATCTGAGTCGTTAGAACTATTGATTAAAGTTAACAAAAGTTTTTCCAAAGTTAACTTTTCCTACTTTCGTGTTGCTTTAAACTAAGATATTTTGTTTGAAAAATTTATTAAAAACTTTTTCCAGACGAGTTCTCAGCGAAATATATTGAAAAAAATATTTCGAGAGTGTTTAAAAAAATACATTATACCTATACTTCGTTTTTCAACTCGAAAAAAGAACATTTAATATATAATTAATCAGTTGGTGATTTCTTCGACAAATATTCATTATTATAATTATGACAAAAAAAAAAAAAAAAAAAAAACGCAAGAAAAAATAATTTTTTCTATATTGTTTATGCAAAAAAAATCTAAAAAATAAACCTAATCAACAAGTCTTATTTAATAGAAAAATTGAACTAAAACAAAAATTATAAATAATACATGAAAAAAGAACTAGAATTTTTCAAATAATTTTCGAACAAATATAGATTCCGTAAAAACGCTCCCGAGCTTCGAAATGGATTTCGTTTCAATTATCGAGATTATGTAATCTTTCTCTGTGCCAATTAAACGATTAAATGATTAAAGAATCGCAAGATAAGCCAGCCCGGCAGTCGTCGAAAACGGAGAGTGTTGGAAAAACGCGACTCTAGCTCATTTTTCGTAGTTAGGCTGGCGACGAATTTAATTTTCGTCCGCGTTTTCGACGAATGCAATTATATTTTACGCTTTATCGAGATGCGACCCGGACGATTAAAATTATGACGTAGAAATTAAAAAAATAAAAAACTAAAATTAAGATCGAATGTTTCCACATAAACAAAAGACGAATAAAATTTACGACGTTGTTGCTATTCGTCGCCTTCCAAAAAAAAAAACATAGATATTTTTTAAACGCCAGCCAGCTTGGTCGTATAAATAACACGCGACGATGGTCCAAAAACGCATCGCCCAAAAAAGCAAGAAACCCTCGAATACTTCGCTCTATTATTAAATATAACAAAAACTTGTAATATTAAATTAGCATTGCGTGAGTGTGACGTGTCCAGTAAGCATTAATATATAATAAAGGATGATTCTTTGTAACGCTAGGCAATTGTCCCACAATAATACAAGGATCGTGGGAAAAGTGGCACTCCTATAGGGTTCAGTTTACTTCTTAGGAATAATTTAGTGCACAGTCACACCGGACTTGTGTTTTTCAATGGCCAATGATCAAATATGTACACTGCAATTATTGGACTTTCATTATAAATTTGTTGAGAAACTCTTCACCTTTTCTTCGTTATATTCTTATTTAATGCTCTATCAAATGTCATTTATGTACGATTTGTCCCTTTCTTGAATGATGCCTTTACGTCGAATCAATATTTAATGAAATAAAAAATCGTATCATTTTTTTTCTTAAACCCAAATTAACGTCCATCGGTTCGAAAACAATTTATACGTTCGATTTCACATGCTATTGTGATCGTTCAATAGTATACAATGTTATTAAGGAAAACGCACTCTATACCTATTGCCTTTAAATTGCGAGGGTTTTTTTCCTCGTAGTATACGTTAAAATGCAATTTGTACGGACATAATTTCCTGATTGCCGAGTATTATTCCTATTACGGTGGTACAAGTTGTCACGAATTAATCAGCGACGGTTCCCATTGTTAAAAACTAATTAACATAGGACGTTGTCGCGGAGAAGTGTTAACACCGTGAAATATTAGCCCTGCTGTAACCGACACGCAATCGCATCAACTACTAAATTAACGCTATTAACTCGTGTGCTTCGATTTAATTCGAATAAAATTAAACAAAAACACGAAACCGATTAAAGTCTAAAGGACGAATTTCGTAAGGTGGTGCTATTAAAAAATATCCTGAAATCGTGCTTTCTCAAGGCGATGGGGAGGTTGGGATGACTAAAAATTTACGTAATACACGAAATTACGTAAGATTAACAAAGAAGAGTAAGCAAGGCTTTTTCTTGGGTCCTACTTGGTGTGTTAAAGATACGTTTTTACTATATAGGCGGCTATCATGAGGATAAAATTCTTATAATCTATGATTTTTTCATTCATAGGTAAGTGATTTCATTTAGGTATTTAAAGAAATTCCATGAATTAAAATTTTGTTTTAACATTATTCATTTCCCTCATATATCCTTTATATATCCAATACACAGATAGAGAAGTAAGATATTACAAATTATGGGGATCGTTGGAGAGAGAGTGGCCAATATAATATATATATATAAATATATCAACCTAGTTTACAATACTTTGTTGCACCCGGGTCTTATAATGCATACATTACACCCTTGGCTTCAAAATGTACTTCTTATACCGAATATAATAATTATAAAGAACGATATATGGTTACACCAATCCACATAGAGAACTACTTACATGAATTATATAGACCAAATGGGTGCAAGAATGTATGAATTAATATATGTACTCATATAAGCTGTTTAACGCTTCGAAGAACCAGTTTATCGAAGCATTTGATATGATCAATTTTTTTTTTATCACAGTGCTCTCCACAACAAAAAAAAATTAAATATAGTAATAAGTCCAGTGAAATATGTACGTTATTGCACCCAACGTAAAATTTGCCCACGGACTCTAAACAGTGTTACCAACCATTCTAGAAACTTCTCAGCACCCACAACGGGTGCGAGAACGTCAATTTCGGATGCCACAATGTACTTTAAAGGCCATTTTGGGTGCAACAATGTACAAAACTATATCTATAGATGTATTTTCAAGGTAAAAAAAGATTCTTTTCTGATGATTGTAAAAATGTAGGAGAAGGAAAAAAGATCATTTAAATTTATAAAAACTATCTAAAAGAATTACTATTTTCTATTAAATTATTTTTAATTACATCAAATATTTAAAAAAAAAAATAAATTAATTTAAAGCATATTATAAAATTATCAAACCTGTAATGATTTAAATTTATTTATACAGTAAATTTATAATTGTTTTCGAATAAAAATTGATTAACATAATATTTATATGAACTGATTATAGCGCCATCTAAACAATTAGACCTTTGTATTTCTAAGCAAAAAATGAAATTTTTGCGTTTAGAAAAAAACAACATAGCCAAGTCGACACCTTTGATGGAACCACTTCTCAACCATAACTGCTCAAGAGAGACCATTCATTTTCATTCACCCTGAATTTTAACAAATTTACCTACAATGCATGCTCGAATCGACACCTCAAAAGGGGCCCGGAAGGCAAAATACGGTAAAAAAATGATAAAAGCTTTCAAATACCGAACAGAAAAAGCCAGTGATATTATTTCGGTCGTTTAAACCGACTAAGTTTCGTTGCGGCGCATTAAGACACCGTAAGAAGTCATATCGCCGGGGTAGCATGGTTTTAGCGGTTGGGGAAAAACGAGCAGCCGATGTTACCTAACTACTTAACATGATGTAGCAAATTGCACTTCTTCCCTCCAAACGCCATCGGTAAAGACCGCCGTCTTATTAACATTAGTTGTTGATGAGTTAGCATCGACTGTGCTCTTCTCTTGTCGCCTTTACCGAGTGTGATATGTACGGTGCGCGGTCTCTCCATCTCTACAGGGGTAGCAGATTTCGCCTCTTTCGTCAATTCTCCGTGGAATTCCGCGAATAAGAATAGCTAGGTAATTTGTGCGAAATACTTCCACGACCGAGTCGTGTATTTTTTCCGCAAAAAATTTACTTTCATTTTTTATTACGAACATTTTCCTCGGTCGCGCCTTCTTTCTTTCTTCTTTTGAACAGTATAGCGTTGCATTCGAGCAGGAATTTTGATTTTTTTTATTCGTTCATTTTGCGACTATTCTTTCTTCTTCGAAGCGTTTCACTCGTTTTGGAGCGATGTTTATAAAAAAAAAAAAAAAACGTGCTTAGATAACGAACTTATAACAAGATTTGAGTTTTATTACTCTCAATGCGGTGGTGCAAATTTTCGCCGAAATAGGCGCTACCGAGATTGTCCCAGGCGAACATACACGTTTCTGCATGAGCGCAAAGCTAGTGTCGAAGTTGGCTTTTTCAACGCGTATACTTCTGGGTAGATATTTTTTTGCGGAGGTGGAAGAGACGAGGGAAAAGCAGTTGTCAAATGAACCTCAGAAAATGCGAAATGAAATTTAGTCCTCGAACTATCAAAATTATTAAATAACGATAAATTTAATTTATCTGAAAGAAAAAAATAATAATGAAAATTCTACCATCAATGAAATCAAAATTTATAAATATTCAAAAATTCCGAAAAAAATAAATTGTGGGCATTTTGAAAATTTTTTGGGTTTAACACTTACATTAGACATTTACAGACTAAAAGTATTATTTTAGCTGATTACTTTTTTTTAACTTTGGAGGTCTCCAATGCTTCTGAAAAAGCACCATATTTTGTGTATTAAAAAATGACTGATATATGGGAATGATTTGATTTCAATTCTTCAGAGCAGTGTTACCAGGTTTATCATGGTTGAAGTCGCTGGTTTCGTCGACTCAACTCGCTCAAATCGCTCAAACCTATAAATAAACACTGAGCGATTTCTACGATCATCTAAATATGAATTAAACGATAGGAAATCCAGTTCTTTGGAGTTATCAAAAATTTATGATTCATTGATTCGTACAAAAATCACGAAAACAAAAAAAAAAATGTCTAAAAATGAAACGGGTCAGAAGGGTGATATTGAATGAATTTGTTATACATTTTGGCATAGTAAGAAATCGCCCGATTTGCGAGTAGTCGCCATTCCATATTTTCGATAGCAAAAATCATGTTGGAAATCGCCCATTTTGGGGAAAATCGCCCAACCTGGCAACACTGCTTCAGAGCTTCAGAGTTCAAAAGACAAAATAGGCTCGATTTTTACCTCACAGGGTTTCTTATAGTACAGTATGAGTTATATAGTGGCAAAACTAAGGCTACTAATGGTACAGAAATGGAAATACGCTATTTTTGATTCATCAATGACAAATCAATGATGGATGTTTTTTCGAAAATTGCGTCCTTAAAAATTATATATGATAGCTGAGATTTTTTTTTGGATTCAGAAGAGCTTTCTGATAAAAATATTGTATTCGCAATTACCTTGGACGCTAAAATGAATTTTTAACTTTTTTTTTTCATTTAAGTTCTGTTTTTACCTCCTTTTTTTGAACTTTGGATTCTTTTGTATTGCCCCCAAATCGAGTTCACTAACTAAATTTTTGAAGGCGAGATGATCAAAGGGTCTTCTAGTCATCTTGCTTTGTTCCATCAAAACCCATGAAAAAAATTTCGAATACATGACCTATGACATGGAATAAAAATGGTCTATTTACAAACCCACATTTATAGAAGTCTCGATAAAACCAAGTAGATCCCCTATAAACTATATTTGATCCAACAGGGTTTGATTTTTTTTTTTCTTTCAAAAAATAGGCTCTTGGACACCCATTTTGGATTAAATAGGCAGTTTTTTTCAGGTTTTACACTTCCTCACAAAAAAAAAAACTTAATTTTTCAACAATTGCGACTATTGGTATATTACAGAGGTTTTAGGTTGCCAACATAATTGTTTAACCCTAACTATGAAGCCACGAATCACCAAAAAGATCACAAACCGTTATAAAGAGTGACTTTCTTTGATGTGAAAATTTTGGAGAGTAAAATAGAGCAAATTTTAGGTCAATGAAATATCAATGAAAATAGTAACAAAACAAAATTAATGAAATTTACAAAAAAAAAAAAAATGTGTATAAGCATGGAATCTCACTCTAGCAGAATTTTATTTTCAAGCAACAGATTCCTTTTCCTGCACGCTATCAACCTATCACATATTTACAATAGCTTCAATAAAATATCTGGCATAAATGATGTCCGAAACAAAACTGTAATATTTTGAGGCACTTTGTAGGTTAAAAATGGGCTTATTTTGTCATACGAGTTCTTCAGAATTAACTTCCGTGCCATAATATTCGCAATACGTATTTATTTTTCATTTATACGAGTATGCAAAATTAGGCTTAAAAAAAATTTAGATTTCCAAGTTTTGAAAAAATTGGCGACTAAACATTTTCTAGTCTTTAAACGAGACAATGTAATTTATGAGTTCAAAAACATTTCTAATTATTCAAATACTTATTAATTTGTTTTTTTAAATTTTGACTTCATCTTGAAAGATACTTCCACCAATTTTGGAACTTTCCTGAAAGTCATTTAGCAACTACATTTCCGTCACCCCTCCACCTATCAAAAAGAAACCGAATTCGGCTCACCCTAGCACACACTACACAGCTAGTAAGATGCAAATGCGTATTAATTCATCGCTCGTACAGCGCGAGGGCGAGGGCATACTGCTAAAAAACCAACATCCCTCCTTTTTCGTTCTTATTCGTACTTTCTTCAGCATATACATTTGTATTAATTCCGATAGAAATAGAATCCCGAAGCTTTTTCGCCGACAAATCTATATCAAAAGTCATACGAAAGTGTAAAACTACCACTTCGATAATACGATAAAAATTCGAACAAAAGAAATGTTTACATTTTCAATTCGTCGTATGAAGAAAGCTCATCCTTAGGATATAAGGTTAAACAAAGCTTTAAGATTTTCACCGTTCCAGTTATCCAAGGTATAGTTGCCTCCCTTCGCGGAAGAAATGATCTGTGTAATTTGTACTCAAATCATTTCCAAGCCTTCAACCTTTACTATTCTTTTCTTTTTACGCGAAGGGAGGCGACCATAAAAACAGCCAATTCTCCCGTTCGTTTTATTCCAGTTCAAAAAATTATACGCTTCATCAAATTAATAACCGAAAATTTCCGCCGAATCTTAGACGACGTAGAAAAAAGTGTAAATGAAAACCAAACAAATAAATAACACGGGCGTTTGCTAAATCGATTCTCCTTTCGACTCCTAGCGAAGAAAAATTACGTTCGAGAGTCGATATAACAATCTACAATCTCTTACGTGCTTCTCGATTTAGTGATAAAATTTCAGCTAATTCGACGCTCGCAGACGTGTACACGACGTCTCAATACGAACGAATTTTTTGCCGAACGAAAATTACTCGGTGTACGCAGGTTCCGCCCACTTATTGCGAGCGGATTTTTAAAAAATAACGAGTACTGCCCACTTGCGCGATATGTATTATTCGTTGTCGAGAATGTACTCGGAAAATTCTGCCGTCGCGTTATCGTAAGCGCAGACGTCGAAATTGTACTGAAAATTTTCCTCATTCGATTACCTTCTGCCGTACATTCCGCTTACCGCCCGCGTTCCACGTTTTATTCACGCGAATAGCGTTGTGAGTCTGCAACGCCATCAATCGTACCGTTCCACGGGTTTTTTCGTCGGCAAAAAAATCTTTTTTGAAACCTCAGTCTTGTTCGCCTTTTATCTCCAGCCTTGGAAACGTTATTCGTCGAATTTGCGAAA
Source organism: Phenacoccus solenopsis (assembly GCA_009761765.1). Taxonomy (NCBI): domain Eukaryota; kingdom Metazoa; phylum Arthropoda; class Insecta; order Hemiptera; family Pseudococcidae; genus Phenacoccus; species Phenacoccus solenopsis. The sequence continues at coordinate 15,329,346 of CM019752.1, forward strand.
TACGAATGCGTGAATCGAATAAAATCAATTACGCCCGCCCAAATAACACGCCGAGCGGCGAGGAGTGGAAGTCAAAACAAACTGAATTTTCAACTTTAGCCGAGCGAAATTTTCCACCATTTCGTGCGCAAGTCTAGACTGACTGATTTACCGAGTACTTTTCGTTTTTATTAATATTTTCTCAATTCCTCTGGGCGTCTTGCTCGCGATTTTAAACACGTGGATATTTTTAGAAGTTCGCGATGAAATATAGAAATGAAAAAGAGGAATAAATCGATCCGTATAATGTATAAATTGGAGAGAGGAGTGACGAAAATTTTGTGAAATGTATTTTGAAAAATCTATCCAAGATCTGAATCATTCCACTGAAATGTAGTTAACCATGATTACACGAAAAGTGTAAAATTAAAAATGTAATTTCTTTCATCTTTCACAAAGAGTCAAAATGATGAAAAAATTGATTCCAAAGTAAACAAGTTGCCTACCATCAATATTGAAGGAGTTTAACTGTGACATCGTATTTAACATCTTATTTTCGTGGAGCAAAAAAAAAAAAGGTCAACAGTTGGTAAAATTTCATGATATTGTATTACTTGGCAATTTTTGGTTTTCTCCCCCCTCCCCCAAGGAGGTCCTCGGTACGCCCCTGCTGATAATGAAGTCTTTTTTTATTATATTTTGTAACAGGTGAATTTTTCACTTTTTTCAAATGATTTTAGCGCGCAAAAATTGATACTCGTCAAGAAGTAGGTAAGAAACTAAACATTGATCGAGGTGAATAAGCAATTTGTCTGCCTCTATAATCGAAGCGGCTGAAAATAGAAAAGTAGTTACAAGGATTTTCATTATCATTTTACCTGGTTCATTTTTTTTTTTTTTTTTTTTTTAAATGAGATTCAAAAATTATTATTAAAAAAAAAATTTAATTGAACTAGTTGCTTGATTTTAAAATAGCAGGAGTTACATAAATTGAAAAATACTTATATTCCAAATGTTGATACTTTTCATTGCCGTTAGAGCGTAATATTACAGCATCAGCTGATGGATAGAAACTGTGTTCGTGGAAGGGAAGTAGGAAACAATTATGTAATTAATATAAATAAAAATAAAAATTTATTTGTGAGTATCAATAATATTCATTTTGATTTTCAATATTATTATAATTAAATAATTTACGAATTATTATTTCCATAAGAAATGTAAGAAGTTTCTAAATTTAAATTTTAAACCAAAAATTAGGCAAAATTTAAAAAATTTTATGAACTATTTTTACAGAACACAATCCGTTTTTCACAAAAGACTTTTTAAACATTTTTTAATTTTGCTTTGTCCTTGAGAAAAACTTGAATTAGAAAAAAAATCTTTAAAGGTTGCATTTCGACTTTTAGCTAGCAGCTCAATAATTGATTCCGCCCTATTTAATGCTCAAGTTATTGAAAATGAAGGGTTTCATTTTGGTTTGTTCATATTGAATTTGTTCAATTTTGTTATTTTTTTATTCTGTTCTTTTTTTTCGGCGAGTTTTGAAAAACAACAGCTATTACAGCTAACTTAATTTGGATAGGGTAGGCTCTTCATTCATTTGCTTTTCAGGTTATTCATTTTGGTATTGTTTTGTTCTCTTCCATCCATTGTTTATTTTTAATCGTGGACGTTCTGCTCTGGTTTTTCTTACCAGCCTTAGTTTAAGGTCTTCAAATAAAGCACTTGAAGCAAACATCCAGAAATCTTATGGGCACAAAAATTGTCAAAAAACACATTCAAAAATGTACCGCTATTCGTAAATAGTGGACTTCACAATAAAGCTGAACAATAAGTGATTTGTACGTAGAAATGATAACAAAGGAATAAAAATTAAATTCCAAGTTCAAAAGCTCAACTTTCAATGAGCTTTTAAGGGAAATGCATAAGAACTAAAGTTGTGAAGAATAAAATTTTCTACCATTTTGTTTCTATAAATTTTTTCTTCACGACCCTTCATTTCCACGATATTCACAAAAAAATAAAAAATCTTTAAGCTTCGAAAGTTCAACTTTTAACGCATGGATTGACTAAAAACAATAGGACTCTTACGCTTCATACTACCTACCTATTTTCCAAAATTTAGAGTCATTCCATTATGTTTTACTGGAGTTATTGCGAGGGAATGAAAACAACGAAATTTCAGAAAAGAAAACGTACCAATTATTGAACTCTTCGCTTTAAGTTCATTTTTCCAGGAAACTATGAGCTTTCGTGAAATTTGTATGAGAACCAGAAATGTAGAGCTTGAAATTTGTAACGACTTAGTGGCTATTCATTTTTGTCTTCGAAGCTTCGTTCTAGAGATATTAAAAAAATAAATGAAAAAACCTCAAAGGTCAACAACTCGACATTGGATGAACTATCATGAAAAATTGATAGAATCAAAGTTGTAGAATGTCGACTTTGCAATGGTATTTCACAATGTTGAAGGCTGACATTTGAACGCAGTAGCATCCACGTCGTAATTGTTGAAGAAATATAAAAGTTTGGTCTTGTTGTAAGAGCATCCATCTTATTGGCTTATCTGGTTGAAAGCGCCCCCTCTACGCTGCAATATTATCGGCCAAAATGAACGCTGTGCGTCTTCGTCTATAATACTGTCCACCATTTGAACAGTAAACGTCCACGCGCTGCAAGGATCAACTAAACTTACTAAAATCGCAAAAATAACTCAACTAACTGAAACGTTTATTAACATTCAATGGCAAAATCACAACTGAACTCATACAACATACATTTCTTGTATTTATAATGAATTGCATTAAGAAGTTACACCAATCAAAGAAAAGTACTAAATGCTGGTCCATGATTGGTTCGAATGCCTACAAGAGAATAAAATTTCCTACAACTTTATTCCTATAAATTTTTCCTTTACAACCTTTCATTCTTGAGATATTCGCAGAAAACTAAAGAAGCTATTCAAAGTTCGAAAACTGGACTCCAGCTAACGCAACTATTTCAAAAACAATAAGGCTCTTAAGCTCCGCTTCTTATGCTTAACCTCCAAATTTGGTCAATCGATCAATTTTTACTAGAGTTATCGACGAGGAATGGAAATTTAAAAAAAAATAAAACAAAAACAAAAAACATATTGAACGCAAAGTAAATTTCACTTAAAATACAATACACTAAAAATAAAGCATTACATTTCTTGTTAAAAACAGCATGTACTTCATATAAAATATCTATCAAATTTATGAAAACTGAACTGAACTAATTAGCGAAATACCAGTCATTTATACGCTTCATCGTTAACGCCCACATGCTAGTGCGCGCCCATAGACGCTGCCGAAGAACACGTTATCTTCGTTTTTGACGAATTCGATCATCTCTTCGATTCCATGCACCATCCAAAGAACATATTTATTTCTCTAAATTTTGAACTAATTTATGAAAAAATTATTCACCTCGATCAATGTTTAGTTTCTTACCTATTTCTTGACGAGTATTAATTTTTGAGCACTAAAAATCATTTGAAAAAAGTAGAAAATTCGCCTGTTACAAAATATAATAAAAAAGACTTCATTATCAGCAGGGGCGTACCGAGGACCTTCTTCAGGGGGGGTGGGAGAAAACCAAAAATTGCCAACTAATACAATACCATGAAATTTTACCAACTGGTGACCTTTTTTTTTTTTTTTGCTCCGCGAAAATAATATGTTAAATACGATGTCACAGTCTTGTTAGTCTTCAAAAAATTTAAAAATAGCTGTAATAATACTGCGCAAGTAGTCAAGTTTACCAACTTTACGCTAAAATTCCAAATTTACCAACTTTCCAAAAGCCAAGGGGGAAAGCTCCCCCCTCCCCCCTTTCGGTACGTCCCTGATTATCAGATCAAACACTCCCATATGTTCACCTTGTAACATAAGAAATGATGTTTGGTAGTGTTCTCCACTTCCAAGAGAACAAATGTTGGAAAATCTTGCTAAAAAATGAAAAATTTGCTCCCAAATCTCCGAAAGCTTTTAATCGTCATCTATGAATCCAACAGCTGTACAGTGTGCAAAACATTCGCACCTTCAACCTCTAAATCTCACAGGTGGCTCTTTCACGCCACCAAAAACGCTTACCAAGCGAAATCAGACCGATAAAAACATAGACGCAACAAGTTCCACACATTAAACTCGCGATCAGACCAGGTACCAGTTACAAACGACGTAATTAAAAAGCGATAAAATGGTTCGTCATGAAAAAAAAAAACCTAAACCTTAAACTTTCCATCTAAACCTGTAAACTTACAAAATTGTTTATCCGGCGACGTATTTATTTAATATTTTGGCCGTCATTATTTAACGCTTTTAGTTTTCTACACCGTCGTCGGAAAATTAATTTAGAAAATATTCAATCACGATGGTAAGAAAGCAGGTAAAGACTTCGGCAGAAAGTTATTTAATGGCTTACGAATAATTATAAAAGGGTTTAATATATTAAAAACGTTCGCCTGGCATTTCTCTTTAGCCTTTATTAAGGGTGATTTTCTGTAAAGGTTAGTCTCCTCAGGACTACCCTTATAATCCTGTTTTACTAAGACGAGTCTCTTTACTCTTACTTACTAAGTCAAGATAAAGTTCTGCTGGTGAATTCAAAGTGTCAACTCTTGCGTTAACTAATTCTCAAAGTGGGGAGAAACTTCGGAAAGAAATACATTATCCGTCCCTTTGTGTCCGGTCCCGGATACCGCCGCTACCGATGTCAGGTTGTTCCAGGGGGCCTCTTAAAACCTCACACGTTCAAAGTAGCTTTACGTACGCTATAACAATTTCATAATGATGTTTACTTTATAAACTCCTCTTAATTACAACTAACGCATTTTTTCCCAACGTCCGGTCAGCGATTACCATCTGATAAGTTCATAACGAGCATACGCGACACACTGGCTTCGGACGGATTCGCGTGGTGATTTTAATCAAACTACCACCATATGTGAAAAAATACACGTCGATGTAGGCTGTTCTCATGCCGATCACGTGCTCGTGTAACAGTGCGTGCATGGTAAACGCTGGTGATGCGAGGAAATGAAAAGCAGAAGCACCTTCGCTATGCTAGTAATGAAACGTACTCAAGAGGCCTTTTAAAAGTCGTAAAACCCTTAGAACATGTTGCCGAATTACCAACAATCATGCTTCATAATTCATATTCTCGCGCACATATTTTACACCCGAAGCGTAACATTTCTCTATGATATTTGCCGCCGAAAACCCGAACTACACTCCGGCTCACCCACTTACCATTCCATTTCTTAGCGCGAATTTCAAAAGCGAACATCTTCGACGTGTAAAAATTCGACGGTAATTAAAATAAGTAACTTTACCGACTCGCAAAACCGCGCCGCCACGGTTAATCCGAAACATTACGTATTCACCCTTTTATTGTATAATCAAAGATGTCGGTAAGCTATAAAAATCTTTATTATTTTGCACTTTGAGTAAATTCATTTGCATATTGTTAGACTTTATATTATGTCTGATTATGTAAAAGAGGAGAAAAACGCGAATCGCTGCGCCGACGACCGTATTTCAAAGCAGGTGTAGCCGCGTGAAATATGTAGTTAAGACATAACAATAAAAAGCACATGCGGGAAGGGTCGCCCGAGCCGCCAGCGTATTCGCCCAAAAAATAAATAAGAATTCGCCGGGCTCGACGTTGGGGCTCGCTCGCCATTTTCGCGCTACCTAATCTTTTAAATATAAAGAAAGAAGCCGAGCGTGATTTATTAGACATTTTCATTAAATATGGTTTCGCCTATCTGCGCGCTTTTAAACATTATTTTTAGCTCGATGCCGGTACACACGCCGAGATAACTTCTTTACTTCTAATTTGCTTTCTTCACCGTATACCGAGAGTATTTTTTACGAAATTTCGCCAACCCTGCCAAAAAATCCTAGTCGCCTTATCGTATAAAAATAATGGTAATTTTTGCCCACCGATGACCGCACTTTTCAACACGTGGACTCGGGTGAAGAAAAAAACAAATTCGAAAACTTTCATCGTCGTCGAACCGGTATAAGGGTGAAATATGGTCACAACGTTTCCCAAACCATAACCTCGCGTCTATCAACTTTCAATCCCACAATCCCCGTCATTTGTGAGAAGGTGCCGCATTGGCTTTACTATGTGACTCGTATTAGCATTTTTACTACTCCATTTGCCATTCATTCACGTCACCACGGGTAGCGAAATACGAAAATAGAAAATAAAATGCCTATCCAGACGTCGTTTCGTCACATTTTTATGTATCTTTAGGCGAAAATAATGCCGGATACGAAGTGACGGAGATAAAAAGGCATTATTCTCGTAAAAACAGATATGTATTTGTATTTTTCTTCTATTATGAATTGAATTTATGAAAAAGAAAAATAATGATGATATTTTACATTTTCCGACATAAGCGAGATCATCACATTAGTCCGAGAGCGAGCCAAGCGAATATTCTCTGAAAAAGTAAAAAATTGAAGTTTTGCTTTTTTCCAGCATTTTAATCGAAAAAAAAAAAAAAAAAACACACGTTAACCATAATACCTGGATATCTAACTGCAATATTAAATTTCTGATACGATCGTAGTTGCCGCCTCTGCTTAGCTTTAGCCACACCACTCGCAACCATACAGGGTAATATTAAGGTAACTGGTTCGCTTCCTGATTGGTTGTACGTCACGCGTATAACAACCAATCTGCAAATCGAGAAGTGGTAAATCACCACGAATTGCTCGTAAAATAAAAATATGAATCACCTGATTATTCAAATCACAAACGAACTTCAATAAACTGAACAATAATATTTAGACCAGTAGAATGGTAGAAATGAAATATTCTACATTTTATCATATTCTAGCCTTATGATTAGTCGTTATACGCGTGACGTATGGCCAATCAGAAAGCAGGCTAGTTACTGTGACTTAATATTCCCACTGTCTGTCAAATATAGCTTGAGACTTTTTGACAGTGCAAAGTTAGGCAAAAAGCGCGACAATTTTCACGATTTCATTACTTCCCAAAATGTGTTCAAACTGAAAATGCTGGCCAAATAGTCGAAACACTAAAGCACAAAAAAGTATGGTAAATACGTTTCCAGTGAAATTCGATGAGTTGACAGGTAATAACACATTTACCTACTTTGTAATACGATCCACATTTTGAGTAACCATGCATGAATTGTGGACTAACTTTGCGCTGTCAAAAAGTGTCAAGCTATATTGACAAACAGTAATTTCATGCGAATTTTCTCAGGCATATGTGGACTAATTTAAAAGCAATGTTGACCACTTTAAATTTTGAAGCTATTAAAAGTAATGCTGCAGGATGACCGGAATAGCCGATAATGCGTAAACGAGTACTCGTTTCGAAAACGATCGACGATGATCGATTATATAACCGATTATGGCAATTATCCAGAAATATCAGATAATAATATGAAGTACTAAATAAAATCTGTTAGGAGCGCTAGTTGAAGATTGTCTTTTCTACCATTTCCTTTATTGGGATCCTTCAGCGAAAGAGTCGGTACCTGGTGGTAAAACGATGAACTACTGAAAACGGGGATTTCAATAATTTGATAAAGTATCATTATTGGCAATGAATTAATAATTGTGGTATTGAATTGAATTATTTTGAATAGAATTAATTGTTTTTTGTTCAATGGTAAAGATAAATTGAATTTCAGTGTTATTGTTGTGAAATAAAGATTATTTTTCATGCACTTACCAATGATTAGCGATACAATTATCGTGAATATCATAAATACCATGCGAAAGAATCTCATTTATAAACCAAAATGATAGATAAGTATCAAATTTGCCAAACCCAACTCATTCATTCTATTTATTCGATTTATTTTCAAATAATTTAAACATTTCACTGTGTGAGTCTGCAACTGGCGGCAAAAATTCCCCGTTTTCAGAACTGATAAGACCATTAAATGTAAACACGACACTAGCGCGCCACTGCTCTGAAGGGTCCCAATGCGGTGCTTAAATAGGTAAATGCAAAAAGTTGATTTTAAAATAAAAAACAATGAAAAAATTGGAAGAATAAATGCCAAGTGCCCTCAAAGAAAGTTTCTCAAACAACACATTTTAATTTAAAATCATTTCACTGCGTTATTTTTGAGAATAACATAGTTCAACCAAGTAACCAATTATAGATAAGCTCATAATCGGTTGTATAACCGATAACCGATTATGAGATGGACGAAGCCTGACCGATTACGATAATTGGTTATCGTGCAAGTGTGCAACACTAATTAAAAATCGTTGTTCGCGACTATCAAAATACAATCAGCTGATGGTGATATGCTGCTGTAAGAGTGGCTTGTATTCGTATATTCAGTACCGTTTGATTTGTACGCAGCGGAATATCCAAATATTATAGTTAACGTCCATGACTGATATGCTCAAAGCACGTCTTCTAGAGATTCAACTCAAAATGCAGAGTTTTTAGAAATTCCTAGGATCGGAATGAGGGCTAACAGTGGGTTCATTTAATATACCTATGATCTTAAATCCCAATAATTATATTGATCTGATATTCCCACAATGATACTAACGAGATGCTACTCAAATCACCTTTTGAGAAATTATTTTTATCATCATAAAAACATCCAAGTCCACAAAAATGATTCTACACTTCTGAATTACACGCGACGTACATTGAAATAAAATGTTTTTTGCTCTCCTGTGAAATTTTTATTATGGCACTTGAGAGGTTTTAGAAGCAGCAGGACGATATAATGAATCTTATGTTGGAAGTTACGTCTCATAAAGGAAATGCGAACACAAGAGGTGGGCGAGAGGTGAAGGTATCGAAAAAAGTATGAGTTTGATGAACAACCTCTCACATCACCCTTGGCGGAGGTATGGTCTGTTCTTATTTGCGCAACGAGGCTCGATTACAAATTAATGAACAAAATTTGCCAATTAACTATTTTCGTAATTTTATTAGATTCTAGTTAAATTATCAACATTATTATTATTTTTTTTTTGATATTTTTCAAATAGTGGCAGCCAATCAGAAAACGTATACGTCTTATTAAACGTGATTTTCTGATAAGGATGGGGAGGTGAAGAAATAAACAAAGTTTGAATGTAATCAGTTCGCAACAACTATCTTAATAAATTTTAGCGACTTTAATTATTTCAGTAATGAAAAATATCTATTACTATCAATTTTTGATTACCGCAATAAATATACATTATACCGGGTGACTACTTGATTCGAGCACCCAAGCGAAAAAATTAGCTGAAAGGTGAAAAAACTCGAAACAAATATGCATTTTTGACAACGAAAGTATGAATTAAAATTTTGCATTTCATTGGTAGACGCTTTTAAGCATTAAATAAATATTATTTATGGTATTCATTCTTGCTAATATCATTCAAATACATAATTTATTTCTATCAGGAAAAGATTTTTGCGCTTGGAGTGCTCGAATCAAGTAGTCACCCGGTATATTTGTTGGGATGGGGGGGGGGGGGGACAACAGTGTTCGAATACATCAAGAAAAATCAGCTGAAAGATGTTTTTCATTTTTGATTAATAGTTGATTTTTAATTTTTTTCCTTAATTTTTAAATATTTTTATGCTATGGAAAACACAAGTTTTTTTCTCCATTTCAATTATGAAAGTTTTTCAAAATTTTTTTCATATACAGTTTGTTTTTAATTACTACGTCCATTTTACGAGGGACAGGGGAAAATGGATACATAAAAGTCAAAAAAATTCAACTAAAAACTCAAAAAATATAACGGTAATTTTTCATTCATTAAATTAATGTTGTAGTAGCAGAGGGCGAGGGGAGGGAAGTGATTGATAATTCAAGTTAAATCAATTTAAATACAAGAAATTAAAAATTAGCACATTATCTTTCAAAAGAATCAAATAGAAATTGAATTAATGCAAATATTTTTCTAATTAATCAATGATGAAAAATGATAAATTTGAATGAAAGAATTATATTCATTAAAAATAAATTTATAAAAAAAAATATATATAAAAAGTTAAACTATTCATGGAGAAATCATTATTATTAATAATTATAATTGAAATAATAAAATTAATTCAACTAAAAATTGATGATAAAAAGGGATTATTCTTTCTTATTTAATTATTGATATTGATTAACACGATACGTATTTTGTTGTAGTTCAATTCCATTTTGTTTTATCAATAGGTGATATTCTTTCTATTTTATCTAGAATCATTATCTAATTTCCAACAAATTTAATATTAAATAATAATTGATTGAAAATCAATTTTTCAAATCTTTTTTCATCAATTAATTCAACTTTTTTTCCGCAACATTTTTTATATTTGAATAACTTTTCGGATCATGCAGAGTACGTCTTCATCTTTCTATGTGAAAGCAAATGCTGGGCAAAATCTCATGTAATGTTTTGGGCAGCTCGTGAAAATTTTACTTTTATACCTCACCCTAAAAAAAAATCATAATTTTTTCTGACTCATCATAAAATTTTATGCAAGTAAAAAGTATACCTCATAATGAGTAATAATAATAATGATAAAATAAAAAATGATTAAAATAAGAAATAATTTACTGTCTATATCTACAATGCCTATACGTAAATCCTGCCCCGGTGACAACAAACTAATAAAAACCCTTTTTCCCCAATTCACACGAATTCACACTTTGATTTTAAAACATTCCCTGCACTCTTGAAAACTTCCTTCATCGTCACACACATACTGGATAAAGAAAGAATTAAATTAAAATATTACAAAGTTGATGTTTTTTCAACAAACAATGCACACGTTGGTAACCAAGCAATTCTTCTTACTATGTAATGAAGTTTATTTAGGTGACGGCGTTATCGTTTAGTACGCGGCTACGGTTTGTATGCTCTACCGTATTTCCCATTACTCTATGTAAATCAGACTTTCTAATTTTAATTTTCCACCCTATATTAAAAAGATATTTTCTCCTGCCACCGACAGGTTAACTCTTAAAATGCGAACCGTACGTCTGCGGGTTGTCGGGACTCGGGAATACTTTTGAAAACTTAGGGTTTTCCAAATTATACCGTATTTTTAATCCTAACTACGGTCGCACGGATGACTGAATATATCCACCTTACCTGAATGGTATCGTAGTTAATCGGTAATCTTTACGATAAAATCATACTGCTTTCGGAAGAAAAAAAAATGAAAATAAAAATAGCCTAATCGAAACAGAAACTGAGAGCACATATCGAAAACCGAGTCGGGCGAATTTCGTAAGTAACACGAACCCCATATCAACGCAGGCGTACAGAATCTGCGAATGACAGGTTCGTCCGATGAACGTAAAGGGTTACTGGAATACGGTTCTTATTTACTTGATCTTATCAGATTTTCGCGCCGTTCGTTTCCACCCCTTTTGTTAATTACCTATTTCTTAATCAGACCCACGATATGAATAATTTTGTCGAAATTAAAGAATACATCGGAGCTGCCGAAAACATTCCTCGTATACGAGATTTATTTTAGTACCGTCGAGAATTGAATTAAGCCCGTCGAACGGAAGTATACATGCAAATTGCTTAGGCGCAAAAGTGAGACGCATTACGCGGCTAGATAAGATCTTATACGTCGACAAATTTACATATTTTTTACAACTTTTCACGTTATTATGTATTTTTACGACTCGTCTCAATGACCCAAACGATTATTGACGCGAAGAAACTAGCGAGTTCCGACGTTACCACCGAGCCAAGTCGAAATGGGGGAATATGTTTTGCTACTTAATTCCGCGCAAAGTTTCCTTTCATGCCGTCAATCTCGTCACTCAATCGAGCAAGCCAAATGCCGAGTGAGAATAGCCGCTGAAAATAATAGAAATCCGAAGGTTTTTCATATTCGCGCGAAAAAAAAATCCGCCATCGTCGTCGATGGTATCGTAAAGTTTTGTTCGCACGTCGTACCGGAAAAACGACAACTTCCGGCACTTTTCGTTTGACATGGTCGCCAAAGGCGACATCGTGTATCAAAACATAACACCGTCGACACAGACTATACGTAGACTTTTTTACACTTTCTCTTCGTCCCTCTTGGAAACGGGATTTTTATCGGGCCTTTATTGCCGATGAAAGTAATCTGTTTTTCTACAGAAATCCCAAGAAAAAACGTCGTTTCGGGTTAAACGGATATGTCGAGAGTGTTCTTTTCTCACCACGACTGAATGGCTTTATTAGTCGAACGGTCCGTGACACCGCACTAATCGGGGAATTACAAAAAAATATACATTCCATTTAGTTTCCCTTCATCGCCACCATTCAGGGATCACTGAAAGAAAGGGGAAGAGAGGCAAGTTGTTTCAGCCTTAGATTTTCTGAGAAGGCGAGGAAATAGCTGAAATGTATAATTTTTATTTGTGTAAAAAAAATGAGACTACTGTTATAAATTGAAAAGAAAGAGCAATTAAGTATTTCTTAAATTAAAAAGTTGAAAAATAAAAAAATTCCAAGAAACTAAAAATGAAAAATTTTTCAAATTAATGCCCAAATAATTAAAAAAATAGCCAAAAATGGATATAATGCTGAAGATTAGACGCTATTATAAAATATTTTATAAAGGAAAAAAATTATTCCAAATTTCAATAGTTTCACGCCTCTAGCCCAGCGCTGTACAAGGCGTCAAAAAAATAAAAATAAAAAATAAGTGAAAATATAAAAAAATAAAGAATAGAAATACCAGCTCATGGCACGTAACCTCGTAGGATTTAAAACAAAACTTCAAAAATTAGAAAGATGTACGTCATCCATGAGAAAAGTAAAGAAAAATTGTTAAAATATAATTTCAAAGGAAAAAGCTTCAAAAACACAAATGTCCAAAATTTAAAAAATGCTGACTCAGCGTTCTTCACGTTCTCCAGGACTGTCCATTCAATACTTTTCCCAGACAGTAATTTAGACTTCCATCGACACAACCCTATTCCTCTTTTATAACGAAGGTACTATACCACTTTTGCTCCAATTCGTCCAAAAACATGATTATTTCCTTTTCTTTAACCTCTCTCAATCGCTTGCCTCCAGTTAAATCAAAAATGTAAAATTGTAACTTTATTTTTTCAAAATAATATTATTAAATTTAACTATTTTTAAAATATAGGTAAATATAAATTGAAGTCTCCAAAAATACTAAATGTCCTAAAATTAATAAAAAAAAAAAAAAAAAAAAAACAAAAATGAGCTCAGACAAAGATACAATCCAAAATGCTTATCATATTGAAAAGTCAGGAAAGGTTGGAAAATAAAAAAATTCTTCATAATTGTGGTGTAAGCGATAACTTCGCATAGAAATTGATAAAACACATAGACCATTTATGCCACATCACGAAACGTTTATTTAAAAAACTTTTCACAAGTCAACTTTTTATTAAAAAAAACAAATTATGGAAAATGAATGTTATTAGCGGAGACTGCGGTGCCCTGCGCCCCCGTCCCCTAGAGGGGACTTTCGCGTTGCTTTAACTAGACATCTTTTCCACGTCAAAACTCGTATTAAAAATTACAACTCTATCTTTATACGGCATTCAGGGAACTGATTTCCGCCGTATGGACGACAAACGTTAAACTAGTCGTCCATACAAACGGAAAAACCCATACTCCCACTATTAGCGACAACAATAACGCTACATAATAATACCAAATATTCTAAAATGGAAGATAAAAAAAGTGTTCAAAGAAAGAAAGGTCAGGAATTACAAAAAAATGACTAAAAATGATAAACTACCTCAAAAGGAAGAAATACCTATCATGAAAAAAAATAATATACCATGTTACAAAAACATGAAAGACTAGAAAATAAAAAAATGACTAAAAAAGAAAGAAAAATTCGAAAATGAAATGAGCACAAAAAATGATGAAATGTAAAATAAAAAAATTGACCAAAAGTTGTTGCACACTAAAAATTTCAAAAAATGTTGGAAAAAATCTAAAATTGGAGGTGTCTTAAGGTAATGACAAAAGAAAAATAATCATAAAAAAAATGCTGAAGAATAAAATATTAAGTAAAAATGAAAAAATTATGAAAAACAACTTAAATGCTACAAGACAAAAATGAAAAATTGAAAATTCATATTTTCATAATGTATCAGGATTACTCCACATTAATTTTAACTCGACAACACCCCTCCGCCCAACTCCCATATGATACCCTTCACTGAGCGAACACATTTAACAAGTGAAAGAGTGAATAAAAAAGAAATGAAAAAATGGCCACTAATTAAAAGATAACAAAAAATGAGCAACGTACTGAAAAGTCAAGAAATGTTGATTTTTATACAATACAAAATATCTCCTCCCCCCTCATCTCTTCCCTAAAAGAAAAATTAAAGAAATGACCAAAAATAAAGGAAATACCAGAAATAACAAGAAATAGTAACACGTTAAAAAAATTCAAAAACTTACAAAAATGTTTTCAAATAAAAACAAAAATAATGAAGAAAATGAACAAGAATAAAGAAATTGCCAATACTCGATAAAAATACCTAAAAATGAGGAAATAACAAAAAATTAACAGAAATGATGAAATATAAGAATGATAAAAAATACACACAGATAGATTATTTTCAGACTTCAAGAAACAAATTTCTACCTACAGTAAACTAAAACCTATCCACAGAACACTGAAAAAATCCGAGTCACATGACTTGTAAAAGATCAAGTCAACCTCATCGAATCCACACTGGACACTCTTTTCTAGCTCACAATACCTTCTCAGTAGATAACCTATTCTTATCTGCGAAAAATGTAATGCTCCAATTCCAATAATCCATAATATGCTCCAAAATCTACAAAATATACCGCCCAAAGAAATTCGTATTTCTCCTAAGCTAAAATTTAATGTGTCTTTTAGAATAATCCAATACGTATGTTTAACCTATCGAACTTCCTACACATCATCGTCTTGCAACCACTCTTGTAACATAACTTAAACATGCTTGTGGCCCTGGGGAGTATTTGCATCAATTTACATTAAATAAAAAAAATATAAATAAAAATAATAATAATAATAAACGTTCAAAAGAGGGAAATTTTTGATGAGAATTGCATATTATATTTTTTTTACCACATAATTAATTCACAAAAACATTCCATAGGGAGTGATCTACATATAATTTTTCCCCATCTCGACAAAAAGCTAAATTCTCAAACTTAAAAAATTCCATCATGCATCCTAGAGACTAAAAGAACGTGGTCAATCCGTCGAATATCTTCACACAATACACGATCTACATAGCATCTACATTACCGTCTTTAAAATCATTCCAAGGTACCGAATTTAACGTCGATTTGGACACTAAACGAACGTAACTGAACCAGATGTCAACATTCCCTTGTAAAAAGGGGCTTTCTTATTCGAGCAAGCATATCGTGACAGCAGGTGAATAATGTCACACAGCTACTTTCCCCTATACTTTGCAAATAACTCTTATATGCTTTCGGCCCTGTTCACTCGTAACATTTCTTCGTCTGATTTAGGTATTTAAAAAAGTTACAAAACGAGGCGCCGAAGTATCACGAAATTAACCAACCTGGGATGAAATTTTTATTAAATTATCCTCCAAACGGTACATTATGCAGGCCAAAACGTGACAAACCGGCGAAATTTTTCACCCAAGTTGCTCGCCTCTTTTAAGTTTATTCTTTATAATGAAGACGAATGGCGCCGGTTTTTATAACTTATTAAGGGAAGCAGAAAAGAGAAATCAAGCGGTAAACTCGCGAAATAAATTGAAGGGATGCAAGGCGTTGTAAAAGGCGGCGGTTTTATTCCCTCAGGTGTAAGTGGTGGTGATCTTGGCTAATGAGTGCTATTCATCTGATAAAACCGGAGAATGACGGATATTTTGGCTTACGCCCGAATCATTCTAAAGCCCATACCGGAGCTTTTAAATATAAAACGACCTATTTAACAGCCGCGTTGCAGTGGTTTCGGCTTGTAAATAGAATGCGAAAGAGTGTTTCTTTTAATCACTGCGGTATACTTATAGCGGTAATTTTTAACGCTTGAATCGAGGGAAAGATTTTCTAATTAGCTATAATCACTTCCGCGCAATTGGCTTCTTTATTCTTTTGAAATTGCGCCCTTGAAAAATGCATTTAACTCGATACGTAACTTCGACTTTTAGCGAGTTTACAGCGAAAGATACAAGAATGGGAGTTGATTCGAAACTAAGCCAACAAGCTCTCTTCATAAGTACGAATAGTTGTTTGAGAGAAGGCAAAAATTGTCATCAAACTTTCTTACAACTTACCTTATACTGTGAACTATTCACCCAACAGAGATGTTCGCCTAGTCTTGTTTACAAACAATCATGAACTTGAATGTTGATTGCTGAACTTCAAATGGAACGCTAAAACTTGCTAGTCAACAGGTTGATTTGTTTTGATCTTGATAAATGTCAAAACTTAATAGCTTACCTCGGTCGTCCATAATTTTCAAATGAAACTTTCACGTGAGTCATTTATACGAAAAGTTTCACTATACATTGTCGCATTTGTCAGATGGACAATGGGCAGTTGGTATCTTAATTTTGAAACGTTTTTAAAAGTCGAAAATAACTTCAATTATGTTTCTCTTTCAGACACTATATTTAACAAATTGTTTTCAAAATTTATTTGTTTGCAGTAGTCTTCAACCTTTTTTTATTAAAGTTATTTCGCCTTTATACTTATCCGCATTACACGCGTTCGTACAGGTTAGCAATTCTTAGGTATATTATTATTAACTGATTCATGTGGCTTCTTATTTCAAACTTCTCTTTCTTTGGTAGTCTTGCCAGGCGTATCTCGTTGTTGAATTTTCAACAATTGAAAATTAGTTGCGTTGCGTTGTTCCTTTCTGACGTTCCACAAAAAGGGCACTGGTTAGGTCTACGATGTGTTTCCAATAGGTAACCATGTGATATTTTTGGATGTCCTACAAGTGTTCTGTTGTCTGCCGTTGTTATTCTTCTTTCTAGATTTAAAGGACGTATTTTGGGCTAAAGAATTATAATTTCGACATTCGTCTGTAATTGAGGATCTGAGGCATCACTTCTCCTACAAGAGTTTATCTTTCCTGTATTAAATCACACCACTTTTCTAAATTAAATACAACGTGGATAATGATTTGAGAAAATGTCGAGGAAAAATAATTTCATTATAGTGGCGTCGGTGAACAAAGAAACTGGTTAATTTGGGAGTTAGCGTCTTGTTTAGAAATACCTATTAAACGGTACATATAACGATTAAAACTTAATTATACACCCCTAAAGAACAAAGCCGCATCCTCTTTATTATATAATAACAGTTTGAACCAGTAATTAACGGGAAGCTAAAAGCCGGTCTATTGGCACTCAGTAAAAGCTGTTAAGAGATTCCCTTTCAGACTGGCTTTTGTGTAACGAAAAAGGTGGCGAAAGACGTAAAGAGGTTAACGCGTGAAATTAGAGTGGCCAGTAATCGTGGACAGTGCCGTTGCATCGAACCCTTGTTCTACCTTTTCTTCCCCGCCGATTATCTATTATGTGGATGAAGACAATACCTTTTACCGTGAGTTATATTAAGAAGGGCACGAGAAGTTAAAAGGGTACAAATTTATTGTGTCCAACAAGCAGAACAACCTTGTTTGGCCGCTTTACAACTATTTTACGCTGATTAAAACAATAACCTTCTTTTAATAATTGCTTTTTTCTCTCGCCTCAGATTTATCGACACTTCTGCGGAATATACGAGATGAGGGTATTTTTATTCGACTTGGGCGAAGAATTTTCCATTTATTAATTCGTTAAATGATTAAATTTTTGGCATACTTCGTGCAACATATTTTCAAATTTTCTTCCAACTAAGGAGGAAAATTTTCATCTCATATTTTCTCCATCGCGGGGTGATTTCTTCTCTGTGTTTATTTATTTTCACGATTTCTCGTATAATGTAGTATACATAAATTAAGAAATGAGATTTCCTTCAGATGAGGCGAAAAAACAAAACAGCTTTAAAAAAATATTTACTATCGGCTTAGAGGAGGCGCGAGTTGAACACATAAAGCTTTTTATTGCATTTATTGCCAAACCGTTATTTTATTATATTGCGTTGTAGCATGTTACGAGCTTACCATTTTGTTGTAATAAAATCAACGAATTTTCCTGAAGGTTAAATCGTGTCTTGGAAGAATCACGCACCACTAAACTCGCCGCTGAAATATATTGCCGGAGCTTTACTATATTGCTTCCCTTCATATATTGTTATCTTACACTCTCGCGAATCGCGTCATACATGTAACTAACACTATATTGCGAATTGGCGGCCATGGTTTCTACAACAGGTAACCTAAGCTGACACTATGAATATTCCAACCTGTAGCAGCTATGTATTGAAAAAAGAAAAAATCATCGGTAAATAGCCAACTGAAAGGGCATGATTTTGAAAATTACATTGATGCATCGTAATGTAATCGACAGTAACATATACCGATCATTTTCCATTCACTAGTAAATCGTTGAAGGATATTTATTGATGGCAGAAATAAATGTTTTACAGGATAAAAATTCGTGAATTATTTGCCATAAAATTGTTACTCCTCGCTAAATCACTATAGAGAATCGTCAGTGGGTTTGTTAAATAGGATGTCGAGTATTTTTTCCTACGAGTATTAAATAAGAGTACTTCAAGCTTCAAGCATCATAGAAGCATAGAACCAATTTTATCAAAATTTTAGCGTTTATGTGTGGCCTCACAATTTTTATGAAGGATTGAAGGAAAAAAGAATCGTAACTATATTCAATGATTTTTCATTAAAAACACATTTTCTTCCAATGACCAATTAAACCGTACATTTCAAATTATGATGATCATTTCGAACCAAAACGAGTTAATATTCGTTTCGATCTCATTACACATTGTTTTTTACAGTCGTACTGAAGGAAAGAATGTTTTTGTTTCAAATGAAGAAAACTTGGTGGAATCTGTTTCTACACAAATGTACGTCTATTATTCTTTAATGCTCGCTGATTTCTTTAGAGATGGTCTTTTGTTGTCTCAACGAGATGATTTCGTGAGACATTTGTAACACTATCGCGTGAATTCAGAATAAAATGGAATATCGTTAAAACTTACCGAATTGTTCATTTTCAGCTCTTGATTGTTAAAGCAACAGGAGAGATGATTATGAAACGAACCGAAAAATAATTCACGATAATATGATTGATTCTTATACCACGAGTGCACGAGAGTTTCTCACACAACGGACGCAACTTTGCAAAAATCGTGATTTCGCGAACTAACTGTACAAGCTCAAAAAGCTGTCCATTGTGAAAGCTACATTCTAAATTCTGATTGGTCATTGATAAGGAAATTTCAAATTCTCATTAGTAAAAGAAATGAGCTATAGGTAGCGTTTGGTAGAGATGGTTAATTACCAGTAATTTATTTTTTGCAAGTTTGTATTTACATCCCATTTTTTAAACTGGAGGTAAACTGTAAATTACCCGTAATTACTGTGAAAAGTAAAATTGATAAAATCCACTGGATTATTTTGTTTTTGTTTTTGTTTTTTTTTTTTTTTTTTTTGATTAGCATCAGTTGTTAATTATCATTTTACAGAAAAATCATTGGAAAATGTATTATTTTTCTCGATTTTCGCGTGACCATAGTTATATTCGCGTGTGGTTGCGATAATGCGATACTACAATGAATTAATTAGTGGATTTCCTATTCAAGTCCAAACAGAAACAATTATGGATAATAATTTCTTCGCAGTTTATGATTTGACTTCGAATTCCAATCCTCAATTCCTCAAGTATGTTTCAATTATTTCTCAATAAATTATCGTTATCAATGTTCACTATAACAATAATTCACTGCATAAACTTCGTTTTCACTTTAACATCTCACCTATCTCACCTATAGTCGCAGATTCATTTTAAATCGTCAAGTTTATCAAAGCATTGATTTTACGTTATAGATGTTGAAGCGTCACTCACGGAATTCAGTTCCCGATCAAAAATATCTCCATCTTTCTAAATACACGTTCCGATCATTAAAAAAATCAAATCAAAAATTAGTATTCGAATTGTAAAGGGAATGTAACGGATGGTAAAATAAATTTCCGCGTCTCCAATACCACTGGGCATACTTTCCCTTAACCCAAGTAAGCACGCCCTGAAAGGGCTTTAAAATCCAAGTACCGCAAAGATAAGGGTGTTTCGAGGTGTATTGGTCACTGATGGTCATCGACGTTCCTTTAACGACGTACTTTTACATTTTCACGCTTTTTTATTTCATTTAAACGAGCAACGACGAATCGCATTAACGAGAAGTACGTTGAAATTTGGCTCTACATTCAGATTGTAGTGAATTAAAAAGAGTTAATTTAGCATGCGTGAGTGTTTTTTACACGCCATCTTCGTGTATGTTGTTAATCGAAACGGAAGTACTACAGCTGAAGTCCTCTAATGAAGTGAGTACTTCAATAACGAGCAAAAAATTCAAAACGGAGACATAACTCGAATACCTAAATTACACTGCTGTGTAAATAAAAGGCAAGTTATCCATTATATTATCTATCGATGGAATTTTATAACAATAAATTGTGCCGGATAATCCATTAAAATAGACATCATTTTTACAACGTCTACATTTATTTTTAAAGATGCCCAATGGTATTTTTTTCACAGTCATTAATAGAGTATAAAAATGTGGTTATGGTGTCCGAAAAAATCCTATAAATAGATAAAACGGCGGTAGACTTTTCAGATAGTTTGGCTTTATTCATTATAAGAGGAAAACGCATTTTCAACTACACCGTAATGCAACAATAAACAGAATTTTTCTACTGGAATCAATAACGCTATAGTGTTGATATTGATAAGATAATATCGCAAAGGGTGTCCACTCGGATAGAACGAGCCGAATCGCATTAGTGACAATAATTCGAAAGAAAATAGCTACAAAGTATTGCTTTCCGAACAGTCATAAAAATTGCGAGAAAAAATATACGTATATGGGTAGAAGAGAAAAGGCTATCCGTTTTTGAAAACTAGCAGAAGCTGTCGCGCAGATTTCATTTTGAATTCATTTCGAGAATACGGCGTGAAATGTATGTAAATGAATTACTTTTGATTCACCCCAATCGAAATATATATTTTTCGTTCCCCTTTTTCTTCTACTTTTTTTCTCTGAATAACAATGAAAAAAACAAAGTTGACTGACTTTTACCCTTTTTTTTCCCTTATTCAATTAACCGACATTAAGGTTGTTTACTTAGAAAGCGGATGCTTTTTACCTCGGAATTTCAACAGTAATTTCCCATGATATTTTAACCATCGAATCTTTTCCTTGATTATATTTAGAATAAAAAAATGATACCCTTTCAAAAATTATTTCCTCTGATAGCGGGCTAATTTTCGCAGTTTTTTTATCGTCTCGTGGGTTCGCTATTTTTATCTTAATTGTAGTGGAAATTTTACAACACGTTTCTTTCTTTTTTCAGCCTTCGTAGTTGTTCATGGGTGTACAAGATTTTTTATATTGAGGGAGGGATTCTCTGCAACAATCCAAAAATAAAATTTTCATCTCGAAATATCGATGAGACCCACGTCAGCTCCTGGTTTGGAAAAATTGTGCCAGATGATTTTTTCTAGCATACTCGTATACGCACATCGAATCCATATAATGGGGTCATTTTCGCACTCAATAAAAGCCCGCGACAACTTGCCCAACGGTACAGACTAAATTTTTATTTCTCATCCTGTCGCCATTAGACATCGTCGTGATGAAGTAAGAAAAATATTTTATAGCATCGAAAGAATATTTCTACCCATACAGTTAAAAAGAAATAAAATACGAATCGAATGAAAACCTATATTCAAGGCGAAAATAATGTTTGCCCGCAAGATGGGAAAAAATAGCAATAAGAAAAACTATCGAAGAAGAAATAGTAGTCACTTTATACAATTTATTTGCATGCGGCAATAATAACGTCAATTGTGGCCGATGACCAGTGGGCATTGTGACGCTCAGCTACTCCTCTTTTCGGTAATATATTTATGCAAAATGAGTCTGGAATCGAATTTGACCGGAAGAATTTGGCAAGAGGGTTCAATACGACGGAACCTGACGACACGAGTTTAAGTTCCGTTTTTTCTCGCGTATTTCTTCTTTTTTTTTTTCGCTCGTATCATTGGTAAAATATACGAGAGTAAATTCGTACGTTACGTGCAGACGTACGTGTTGAAAATTGAAATACGGACTAGGGGGTGGACGTTTTTAGTTTTAAAAAAGTTTTTATAGTTTGTAAATTTTCTATTCATGTTAGTGCATGTTGCGCGTTACTTCTTTCTGTTTTATGTATTTTTTACGTTGTACTAAATAAATTTACTGGATCAATTGCGGCTTTGTTATGCTTTCACGAAGATAAATTTTGTAATGAATTTTTTATGTACGTTTTAATGTTTTACGAGTTACCAACAACGAGCAAACAAGATCATATTTTACGTATTATTTATTTTTTAAATGATTCGAAATGACGTTGTTCGAACATGATTTGGAAAATTTTAATTTTTTCGTGTAATTTTTCCATCAATAATAATATGAAGCCAGTGCCAGAGAAAGAGGGCGCACATCCCTCCCAGGTTTGGATTCTTGAGATGTTTTGAAGATCCAAATTTTATGTTTTGAAACTTTTGCTCAATTGTTATAGGATTTTGTTGAAATTTTCATTGGGTGAAAAAAATCGAAAAATTTGGCCCCATAATTGCTTTTGTCCAGGGCTCAGCTCTGGACATTCTCGCTCTTATATGCAGCTATACATGTATAACTTTTTCCCAGTAGCATGATCGAATTGGGAGTTTTCGACTTTCCTTGTATGATACGATATGATAGAGGAGTATGAAAAAACAAGGATTGTTACATCCCCTAAAGTTTCTCTTCTGGGATGAGAGGTGAGGTACAAAGTTCTGGTTGATCTGCACTTTTTCAAAAAACAAAAAACAAAACAAAAATACTTGCATTCGGGATGACGTTTGCGAAACTAAAAATAGAATCTCAAAAACTATACGCTATAAAATTTTACGTACAAGTGTATGTATAAAAGTTATTTTTTTATTATTTCTTTTTTCAAAAAAAAAAAAAGAACAAAAATGTTGTATGAAAATGCATTAGAAATTTTTACATTAAAATAACATTCGCACCATTAAATAGAGCATAAAATTGTGTATCGAAAACAACAAGCCCTAAGCAATTTTGGGGGCTTCGACATGAGCTAGAAATTTTCAAAATTTCAACATTTTGTATTTTGTTGAGTTTTTTGAAGTACATAGTAAGCCCCAAACCATTTAAAGTATTGTTGGAGGAGCTAAGAATTTTTAAAATTTAGACATTTTGTATTTCTTTGATTTTTTGAAGGAAATAGCGAAAAAACTCTAATATAAAAATAATCAAAATTAAGGAAACGTTTGTTGAAAAAATCTTGAATAAAATAAAAAAAGTCAAAAATTGATGAAAAGTTGTTGAAAAAAATATTACAACTTACGAAATGAAAAATTATCCAAAAATAAAAAATTATTTCAAAAAAGAGTGAGACTTCAAAAAAAAATCTGCGCTTTCGCAAGAAATTTTCATGAAGTTTAAAAAAAAATTAATGCTGCCCTGGGCATTTTCCATTTTTTCTTTTTCTTTTTTTTTCAAATGACTTAATCTTATCTATGAATTTCTCTTTTCACTTTTTTTACTTAAAATTTGTATTATCTTTATATTTTTGATTGTTTTTTTCTATTTTTTTTTATCATTTTTTAATCAAATTTGATAATTTTCCCAACATCCAAGTTCTTGATAGCCTAGGAATATGCGTGAAAAAAATAAAATAATTAATATTGCAATAAATGTTCAAATAATTTCAATTAAATTATTTTCAATTAAGATTTTGTTATTGAATTTATTTAGTATAATAAAAACATTTATGTAAATAATGTGTTCAAAAATTCAAATAAAACCTACAAAAACGAATATAAACGTTTATCAACATCTACTAGCTTTGGATGAGGATACTGGACGTCGAAGAATGCGATAATTTTAGTGATGAATGACAATATTTAATTGAGTTTTTAATAAAAACTGTAGCTCTTACAGCCTACTACATTGCAGATACAGGTAGTTGGAGGAGAGGGTATTCATATCTTTTTTCTAGCACTTTTTGACAGTTTTTTTGGTGCAGCAAGGCACTGCAACGTAATGACAAGAGAGTGATATTTTACACGTTCGATTCAAGGGCTCTGAACATTTTTCTTCTTCAGTAAAATACGTATTCAATATTCATGATGAAATTGTGTCAAATATAAGGTACTCTCCAGTAATATTATTATTACTATTATTATTTATTTTATTTATTTATTATTTTTTTTTTTTTGAAAAAGTACAGATTGACTAAAATTTTTCCCCTCTCCCTCCTCTCCTTGCTAATGAAACTTGGGACGGTTTGAGCCGGGAACCTTGATTTATATGTAGTACCCCTCTATTACATCATATAGCAAAATTTTCAGAAACAAGACGTGAACTAAAATTTTCATGTAGTTACCTACTTTTCAATCATTTTCAGAAATTCTTGATACATTGTGTAGTTTTCTGGTATATCACAAAAAATTCAGGCTTTTGATAGAAGTGGAATGAATCGACCAGCATTTTTTTTTTCAAGTTTGAGACCACAAATGATGACCATGAGAAATTAAAAAAGATGATGTATATTTTTTAAACTTGAATTTTTGTAATTTTATAGAAAAATTTGAAATCTTCACAATACGGTTCTCATTTTAGAAGTAATAATAATGACTTGGAGAGTTAAATTTTTTGACCATACTCCTGGTGTTTTTCGGCAATTTTTATTGTGCATTATATGATTTGAAGAAAAATAAAAAATTAAAGTCCCTCTGCAATGTCGAGTCGTGCTATTAAGGAATTTTATATCGTGAAAAGAAATTTTATGTGTTTAATTTTGCATTTTATTGAATAACATTAGTATGTGTAAAATTCAGTTAATAAAGTCAACATGAGATAATGCACTTTGAATTTTGTCAAATATCACGTACAGGCAATAATTACAATGAGACATTCTGTTATTATAATATTATTTTTTCTTCTTGAGAATTTTTGTGATATTGCTTTCCAACCTTACTTTAGTTGGCGAATTTTAATTTTCCGCCTCCGTTTCATCCTAAAGGTAATCAACACGATGTACAAAATAAACACATATAATTTAACAGCCAAAATAGATAGAAATAAATTTCGCACAAATTCGCCCAACGGTTGGCCATAATTATTCACCGATAATTAACGACGTTAATCAATTGTTCGCGACTACGCCTAACGCATCGTAATATTTTACCCGAAGCCCTTTTCTTATAACTGGTCTGCGTAGAAATTTCAATAATTACTAAAACCTTCCAGTATTTCGACACTATCGGCGAAATTTATGTGTGCGAGTTAATTTATAATACGAAGCTGTTACCATGTTTTTTTCTTCGCGTTTCGGGTTTCATAACAAAAAGCTTTTAATATTCATCAAACGTTACGTGAATAAAAATTTGTATTTGGTTGGGTTACGGCAAGATGGTATCAGAAATCTCATAACGCGAAGGCGAAGATTTATTTTGAAATTATATGTAAGTCAAAGCTTCGGCAAGGGTGATCGCAGATGTTGACCAGTCGAACGTCCTCACTTACCCTTCGTCGTGACATATTACCGCAAGAGTACGTGCATATTTTTAGTATTCCCATCACGCTTAGGGTGTTTTCGCCGTCTGCCATCCGCGTTTGATAATATTCGGTGAAATGTGGAAATAACGTAAATTTTAAATAACACAGCTTATCCGCCTTATCATGAAGTTTGACAAGGAAATGATTTACAACCGGAATAAACTGATGGCTGGAATGTGAGGCGGAAAAATCAACAGCTATAGAATTCGTATTAAGCTACTATTTGGAAATCCTACGTGTAATTTTTTCTCATCGCCGTATTAACGAGTAGGATTCTGTAGTTAAAGGTGGTTCTCATTGTTTCGCGTTCGCCGAGTAAATGGAACAGGGCGAGAAATACAAATAAGGGTGGAATCGATAAGCACGAAAGGGGCATTAAACGTGGAAATGTGTGTAAGAGGAAATTTGGACGAAAAGAATGAAATAGAATGAGCACGATGCGTCCGTGGAGATAGTTTGGTGGAGTTAGATAAGTCCCTACGGGCCATTGAGGACTAGCCCAGGCCCTTTAACCAATTATCTTTTCTCTGGTTCCTACTCAAGACTCAATTGACATCGGTGAATTATTTACTTTCGTATACTGCCTTCGGTACGGAATTCTCTTTAAAACTTTTCTATCAATTATCCATAAATGATGAAATCTCATCCAAAAATTATATTTTTTTCCCTTCTTCGTCGTGACCGAGTGGTCGTAAAAAACACGATTTTTAGTTCACCGAGTTAATGTACGAGAACGTTCGAGGGGAGTTTTGGGGAGAGGATTTTTCACATTGATCTTATTAGTCATTACGCACTTACGCTTTTCCTTAAAAGTACAAACGAATGTTACGAATTAAAATAATATTCGACAATGTATCTCGCTAAATTAACCTCGCTACCTTTGAAATCTAAATTATCCGCTAATTTGAACCGCATTAAAATATTTCGTCTTTTTTTACCAGAAATGCTCTTTGTGAATTATAATCTCTCAAAGAAGCACGTTAACTCTGTGTTTGCAGTTATAAACGGCTATTAATATTCGGTAGGCTGGTAAATAGCTTTTAGCTATGAGCATCGCTTTAAACGCATCGCCTAATAAACGATTAAAAGTCTTTTCTGTTCTTTGATGAAATACACCGTCAGTCTGTTTGCTACGCCTATTTCACTCGAAGGCTTTTTTCTTCTTTTCCTTTTCTACAATAATAAAGCCAAAAAGCAAATAAAGTGGTGTAACACCTATGTCGCAATTTCATTGTAGGCACCGATTTTATTTGTCGACTGGGACAACGAATGATGCTGGGAAAGGAGTAGAAGATGATAAGCAAAGCCTACAAAACAATGGGCCAAAAAAAGCCTTTAGATCATTGGGAACTGGCTTTGACCTAGAAAGTAGAACTAATGTAGTCGTAAAGCTAATGAAAGAATTAGAATCCGCATAGAATTTCGTATGAAATAATGGGTACATGACATATGACCCCCATTACTGCAGATTATACCACCTTGAAGTAGCATTGTATTACTCATTAACAATCATCTTGGGAACCAACTTCAAACTCCATTGTATTGCTTATTTGAGTTCAATAAATTATTCAACTTTTAAATAATTTGTACTAGTGCATATACAACTATAAGAAATTTGGAACATTTTTTTTTTTTATTATTTTTATTTATTTACTTATTTTTTTAATATCATTAAAATTTAGAAAAATATCAAAATTCAAGTTTTCTTTTTGTTTTGTTTTTCGCAAATTCTCGCCTGTAAAAATCACTAATCAATGAAATAACTCCAACTAATATACTATAGCATCATGAAGGAAATTAAAATTTTTGTTATTTTTTTAAATTACTTCATTCAGCATAATTTACCTGTTTTATAGAAAAAACGATGATTTGTGGATAAATTACATTATATAATTTAAGATGGTAATTGGGGTTAGTAGGGTAATTTAGAGTGGTAACTTACGGTAATTTACGTGATTTAAGGTGTTAACTTGAGTAACTTACAACGGTAACTTACCATTTAAATTATACGCACATTACCAGTCTCTATCAAACAATGGTAATTATTGAAAATAATTTAATTGAAATTATCTGAACATTTATTCCGATATTAATTATTTTATTTTTTTCTTTTCCTTCGATTAAAATTCTTTGTTTAAATAATGAAATTAAATCTAATATTATAACAATTAAAATTATTAGAAATCAATGATACCATTATACTGTAATTCATTTATAAAATTACCATAGTATGATTTTTTGAAATTTAACAAATTATTCTCTTCGTATTAATTTATACGAGAGTTTATCTTCACAATCATAATGATAATACGTATTTTTTAGTAAATCAACTTTTGGCTCGGAAAAAGCGAAAATAGTATATTTCACAACTAGGGAGGTAAAAGTGATTCTTGACGAGTGTGAGGTTTGTCACCCTCGCTTTGCTCACGAGTCTAGAATCAATTTTTCTCCCGTGTAGTGAACGAAATTTTTCCTAAATGCGGGAGGAAAGCGCTCGTTCGAGACCCCAGCGATTAGCGAGCGGGAGGTAAAGTAGCGTTTTCCTCCCGCAAGTATGAAAAAATAATTCTTTCTACGATCACGATTCCACTTAGGGAGATGCTAAACTCACACACGACCGCGTTAATGATTCACTCGTTCACTCGTTTTGTTCATTCTATTTTTCTCTGTCAACTCAACCCTTCGAAGGCAATTTTTTTTTAATTTAAAATATAACAAGTATAAAACAATTACATATTTTATTTTATTCAAAATATAGGTAATAATACATGGGTAATCATGCACCTTGATTTTTTGGTGAAGTCTTGAAAGATAAAAAAATAGAAAAACATGTAAAATGTTTGGACCTAAATCATAATTATGAATTTGGAATTAACGAAACATAAACACAAGCTTAAAGAATAGAAAGAAAAAGGATTGATGATAATAGGAATCATAATTAATTATAAATTTGGAATTAACAGAACAAAAATACAAGTTTAAAAAATAGAAAAAAAGATGATGGGAAGTTTATGAATTTTAATATTCGAATAAGACACATTTTGAATTTCGAATTCAAAATCTAAATGTCAAACATCAAGTCTACATTTTCGCACACGACCATTTCCTCAAAATTCGAAGCCTCTTGAACTCTGATCACTTCATTCTGGTTATTTTTAGATCGTTTTCTTGGCCGTGGTAAGTCTGAAACCCGAAAATTGGAATCTATATCTAAAGTCGAACTTGCCGGAAGGGTGTAGGGATCAATGAACTTTCCCATAAACGTGTACAATTTAATTATTATTTTTTTCACATTTCATTAGTGCGACTCGAATCTAATAAAAAGGAATAATCATAACAATTTTTCACAAGTTCCCGAATTTCAGCGGTTGAAACTAATTTTACAGACAAGCAGCCAGACTCATTCTACGATTTTCACCTAAGACCCATATCAAATAAAGTAAATTCACACAAAAAATAAATTACCATAAAAATGAAAATTTATTGAAAAGCTGGTATTTTTATATTTGACATAATTACTTACTTGGTGTTGAATTTCGGACAGAAAATGCCATTCCATGCTTCTCTAAAAGGGTGATAAATGTATCATAATTATTTTCTTGGAGCGTCAAGCAATAAGTATTTTCAGATTTGATGTATGTTACACTTATTTCTTGTAATTTTTGTTCGAAGATAATTCGGCTCGCCATGATATATTATAATAAAAATTTTAGTTGTATGAAATTTTTTTATATTGGGAAGAGAATAATAATAAATTCCAAACATTTATCACCTCTGGAGTTAAGAGCCGAAAGAGTGAACGAATGAATCATTAACGCGACCATGTGTGAGTTTAGCACCTCCCTTCCACTTATGTCTAGGGGCAGGAATGCACATCATTGAATCTCGTTCAGCTCTTTACTTTTTAGTTTAATTCATTGACTTTTTGATTTCTGTACTTGTAAAAACTTGATGCTTTTTTTTTACAATGATGGATATAAACATGTAGAAAAAATTATGCATTTTTTTCAAAGCGAAATTCAACTTATTTAAAATTTAAAATCTCAAAAAACGAAATACGATGTATTCATTCTGAACATTTTGTAACAGATTTTTTACCATTTTTTCCACCTGAAACAGTAAGTTATCTGGTCTCTTAGCGAGCTTTACTTTCAAGATTGACTGAAAAAAATTTCACGGAGAATCGAATATTTGGGTATGAGAAACACCCTTCTCGCCTGATTAAAAATCCGCGAAGCCGACTTAAATAAATTCCTATCGAAATCGTTAATACTTCCGGCGAAGAAAACTAAGCTGCAAAATCTGTTACATTTTTCACCGTCGAGGAGACGAAACAAAAGCTGCGAAAAAGTGTAATTAAGCCGGGGCCATCTGAATTTCGAACGTATAAAAAAAATAAATCGGAAATTCTCACTTTTAATTTTAATCCGGAATAATCAGTTTTTTCTTTAATTTCGCAGCTGATATTCGTCGGGCGAACGGTATTGTGCGCATTGCACTGTAAATCTGACATGCTTGACAGAACGTTTAATTACTGTAATGAGGGAAAAAGCCACCGAGAGGGAACCGAAGATTTTTGTTAATTACAATTCAAAGCTTAAAAAGGAACTGAGCAGCTTTAAGAATAAATGCTTGAATAGATCGCGGGGTTTGAATTCGACAGCTAGTCACTCCCTTTTTCTTCGATACAATGCCATCCACTTTTACCCTTTTCGAGTGAGAATTTTCTTTTATATTAATTCTTATCTGGTGAAGAATTTGAAACATTTTAATGGAATTTGTAGTCGCGAATTAAAAGCTGCGAAAATCTGTTAAGGTGGTTGAACGATCGGCCGAGTCTTTAGGTTCTCGTATTGGCCGCGGAATGACAACGCGATGACGTAAATTGCAGCTATTTCTCGTTACGTATTAATAACTATAAGTGCCTATTGTTTGCGATACGATAAACACGCCATGTTGTGTACTTTAACTAGGTGCTTTTTATTTACATTATAACCTCTATTTACTTTGGTAAAACTGTTCATTTTACGCTAAGATGTATTTGTTTTTTCGTCTTTTTGTAAAAAAAAAAAATCCATCCCTTGGCGAACCTGTGTTTATCATTTCAACACCGAAATACTTGGGAGTTTCTTTGCTGTTTCAATAATGTAAATTACCTACCTGTTTTCCCGCTTGTTTAACTATGTAATAAAATTTTTACTACATTCATTCTAATTTCGTGGAAGAAATTGGAGAGTTTCTATTGTAAATACGAAAATATCACTGTATAGACTCTGATATTGGAAAAATTCCCAGCCAGGCTCATCTGTTTTATTAAGGTCCTAGTATTTGGTAACTAATCGTACTTGTGAACAAATTTTCATTTTAACGCGTTAAAGTGAAAAATCGCTCAAGTGCGCTATAAAGGTTGTCAGCACTGTTCTACGATTAATCGAAATTACTGTATAAATTAATCGTTAAACACTTGGGTGACTTACTACTTCAGCTGTGTAAATACTTATGCCTAAAGTGTTTCGAAGTGCTCGCGAATTAATCTATCAGTTGAACGATACCCTTTCGCTTTTCTTATACGTAGCTCGAATAGGGTTTCTGGTAAACATCATTAATTTGTAGTATTATTTGTTGAAAGTCGAGTATTAGAAAGAACCTAAATTTTGTTATTGCCAAATTTGCAACTACATAAAAAATTTAAATTATTTTACTCCCTATGAAAAGTGAAATTATTTTTATATAATCTTGTGTATATGTTTTTTTCTTTTTACAGAGGTATTGTGATCCATCAATCGAAAAACTACTATCAGAAACAAAACTATCGCGCAATTCTTACCAAGACTCTTCATCCACGTTACCAGGTAAAATTTTGTGTGCATTTTTTTTATGCGCGTAGCTCACCATTGAAGTCAATAGAAATTTTTAAAAGTTTTTTAGTCTGAAAATATCAGATCTGAAAAAGCCACAATATTAATTTTTACACCAAGCGATAGGTATCATTATCTAGTAAAAAATGACACCAAAAATTTTCCCAAAGTGCAATGTGGAAATTGAAGACCAAAAAAATGGAAAAAAGGAGATTGAAGTTTTATGACCCTCTGAATATTGAATATTTATTCAGTAGAATAGAATTTAGATCCTATGAAGTGGGTATAAAAATTTTAGACAAAGGTTTAAGGGTATATTTCACATACACGGTTCCTTTCTTTAGTATAACTAAAGTTCGCAGGCACTGTATGTTATCTATATGGGAACCAAAATTGATAACGCTAAAAAAGTGACATTTTTAAGACTAAAATTCTTCGCGAGTTTCTTATGATAACTTTTGAAATTTGAAAATAAAGGAGATAAGACACTCTTCTTTAATTTGTTCAGAACAAAAAATTGAAATTCCAATTTATAAGAAAGTTATAAGCTGTGAAATATGGCCTCCTCAAAAGGCAATTTATTTTTGCGTTTTTCTCGACAAATAATCACTTAATCAAGAAAATCTTCTGCGAAGTTTCTTAAATTCTTATTATGGTGAATATTTCAAATTTCAAGTGAAACAGATAAGTAGTATTTGAGAATCAAAGATGTACGAAAATGGCCATTAGGTAGGCAAACCAGTGTGCAAGCGTGTATGTAGAATAGACCCTTAAAGAAGTCAAATATTCCTGATTCTGTATGCTAGATTTTTCTCTTTTTCATAGAAAACAATGGTTATTTATAAATATACTGAATGGTAGAAATTTTGAAAAATTTATTTACGTAAGAATCACACATATTTTACTTTTCTTATACTACCATCATCCTCCATAAAATAATTTTTTTCTAAAATATTTCTAGTTTAGTTTAGAACAAAGTTCACTAGTATACTTGAGCTGAATTTTTCGTTCATTCAAAGTATCTAATCCTTGAGTAGAGCCAGTAAAGAAAAATACTTGAAAAAAAAACGAAGAGAGAAGTGAAATTTTGTGTTAAGTGAACTTGCATTCAGTAGAAGTTATCAAGGAAATCGAGGTTCATTTTCACCTAGGAAAAACTTTTGTTCTTTAATTTTATTTTGAAAAATTTCAAATTTAAATAAAAAAGTTCAATTCAAGTTCAAGTTCATTTTTAAAAAGCTTGGATTCAGTCTTGTTCATTTATAGAAAATTCAAGGCTCATTACTTCATTAGTGAACTTGAATTTGATTTTTCGAAGGTAATTAAAATTCGTTTCACTTCAGTTCATAGATTCATCTAGAAGAAATTGAAGTCCAGTTTACTTCATTTTCAGTTTTGAAAAAATTCAAGTTCAAGTTCAGTTTAAAAAAATTTAACATTGACAAATTCGTTCGATTCAATTAATTTTCAAAAAGAAAAAAAGTTCAGTTCAAGTTCACTCTGAAAAAACTTAATTTTAGTCCAGTTCATTGGAAATTCAAAGTTCATTAGTGAACTTAAATTCAATTTTTTGTTGAAAATTAAAGTTCATTTCAGTTTAGTTCATAGATTTATTTAGAAAAAAATTGAAATTCAGTTAATTTTCAATTTTGAAGAAATTCAAATTCGAGTTCAGTTTAAAAAAAGTTCTAATTGACAAATTCGATCGATTCAATTTATTTTAAAAACAAAAGAAGTTCAGTTCAAGTTCAAGTTCATTTTGAAAAAACTTGGGTGCAGTCCAATTCATTATGGAGAATTTGAGGTTCATTATTGAACTTGAATTTACTTTGTCGTTTGGTAGGAAATTGAAGTTCAGTTCATTTAATTTTCAGTTTTGAAAAAATTCAAGTTCGAGTTCAGTACAAAGAAAGTCC
This sequence comes from Phenacoccus solenopsis, assembly GCA_009761765.1. NCBI lineage: Eukaryota > Metazoa > Arthropoda > Insecta > Hemiptera > Pseudococcidae > Phenacoccus > Phenacoccus solenopsis. The sequence continues at coordinate 15,362,868 of CM019752.1, forward strand.
AAGTTGAAAATTTTGTTGGATCCAATTCATTTTCTAAAACAAAAATGTTCAGTTCACGTTCACTCGAAAATACTTGAATTTTAACCCAGTTTATATGCAAAAATTCAAATGTCATTGCTGAATGTGAAGTGAACTTTTCGTAAGGAATTGAAGCTTATTTCAATTCAATTTAGCTCGTAGGTTCATTTAGAAAAAACTAAAGTTCAGTTTAGTTGATTGATTTTCGAACACATTCATGGTTTCAAAGTTTACATCAATATTTATGGCATAATTTAATGGCTTAGGGTAGGCTTTTCTTCATTGACTTCTCTCTTTAATCTTTTTTTTTTTTTTTTTTTTAGTATTTTTCTTTACTTAATTTACCTAATAGAGAGGATATTATCATATACAAATTTCACTCACGTTTCGAGTGAATTTGGAATAGATTTATAGACAGAACGGATAAATATAAATATTTTGAATGAACGAAAAGTTCAGTTCAAGTTCACTAGTAAACTTTGTACCAATCCAAGGTTGAGCATCACTCCTTTAAAAGTCCAGAAGTGCACTCCTACCTATCTGAGCATAAGTAGGAGTTAATTATGATTCTAATTTTCACTCCTTCATTCCTTTTTCACTCTTGTTTTTGGGAATTTTAAATTAAGTGCTGCCTGAGTGTCATGATGTGGAAAGGAAAAAGATGAGAGAAAATTTCTAAGAATATCAATTGAATCTATTTCACTTAAAAAAATTAATTTTGAAATGATTGCTGCACTCTATCTTGCATTTTGTGTCAAGTTGAGGGTGTAGGATATGTTGCCTATCTAACAATAAAAGGAAAGCTTCCATGGACTTATTTTGCTCTTCAATTACGAGTTCATCATTCGTAGCATTTAAATTTAACGCATTTCAATATACGTAAATGATGAAAATTCTTTTAGGAATTTTATACTATCGGATATAAAAATGGGTGTAGTCGATTTTCCATCTCAAGAATTAATTCGTTTTGATAAAAAATTAAATTTCTTCCATTCGTTCCTTACTCCAGTCTCATTAGTTTTGAAAAGGAACAATTCCAACTTCTTAACGATATTATACGTTTCATTCGCGGCGTTTTTTTTTCTTGTCGTTTCGTGTGCCGTTCGTTTTTCACCCTTATCAAGGATTAAAATTTTTCTCGTTCCGTATTTATTTATTATTATTATTATGATTTCCATACCAGTAGCATTTAAAGAGAAAAAAATCCTCTCGAGGAGTTTCTTCGTGCGAAACTTTTCTCAACTTGTGTGTATATTAACGTCACGAAGCAACGTCTTAACAAGCGCAAACGTGTTAGCTGCGTATCACTTCGTCTTCTCCGCCTCAGCAATTCCTCTCTGGCAATGTAACGTTTCCTGCAATTATTTAAATTAGCGCTAACTTCCTAACTTGTATCTCGTCGGTACACCCGAGCTATACTTTTAACAGCTAATTCAGTTGATAGCTGGAAAGGGCCCTGGTAGCGTTACGCGAATATTCTTTTCTTGTCTGATTTATCGAGTGTAAAATTAACGGCTTCGTTTTATTTCCGGAAACCTAGTACCGTTTTCCAATGCTGATAAATGACGCGACATTAGCGACGGTAGCCGAAAAACGAGTCTGCGAATTTGTCGTCAACGTTTACGCGGCTCAGAAATATTCTTGTACGCGGATACGTACAGAAAAAGAATGTGGAAAACATACATTCAGACCATTACATATTAATATTCCTAACGCAATCTTCGCCTTTACGTTAAAATCCTTTAAACTGGGAGTTATATTTTAAAGGGGATGTCACGGGTAAAAAAAAGGTTTTTATTAGTTGTTTTCCTGTCTGTTTGAATATTTGTTTAACACATATGGTGAAAAATGAAAATATAAAAAAAGCCCGGAAAAAGAATAAAAGTGCCCAACAGGTGGTACAACACGTTATTATTCCACTCTCTTCCCCCTTCTGTCGTTTTATAAAACAATTTATCTCTCAAGTGCTTAGCGCCGCCGTCAGCCTAAGCATTCGTATTCATTTCTTTAACACATAATTGTAGCTTCGGTTCTTGATACCGTCGAGGATTTTTTTTTATTTAATGAAAAAAAGATGAGCTTTTTGTTGGCGCGAAATAGGGTTAGATTTATCGCGTCGGAATGTATTGTTTTTTAGAGATGATTTTTTATTTCAAAGAGGACCTTTTTTGTCTTTTTTATTTTGTGATTTTTTACGCGGACGTGAGATGCGTGAAATTTACAATTCATATGCTCCCCCTTACTCTTCATCTATGGGGGTCTGAATATTCAAAATATGACTAATTGATTACGTAGTTATGGTGAGTCAGTTTATTTTACCCCTGTCAACTAGGTCAAAATTATGAAAATTTTGAAAATTAAAAAATATTAATTTTTGGACAATTACAAATTTTATTATGTTTAAAAGTTTTATTATGTCATCTGAAAGTTGAAAAATTTTTAGTTGTCAATTTTTTAAAAATTTCAGTTTTTTTTTTTTAATAAGTATATCCAATTGCGCGCATTTTCAAATTCATCGATCAGTTGTATGGTGTGAACTTCATTCGAGATGTTGAGACTCAGGAGACAAAACATGACTGATTTTTACCTTACGAGAGCTCTTAAAGTATCACCACATTTATTGACGCATTCAGAACTTTTTTGGTCTGGGCTAGAATTTAAAAGAGAAGCGAGGGGAGCCGTATTCGAATTTGTGTGAAGGTGCCTATTTTAACGAAGTGCAGACATTTAAAAAAATATTAATAAAACAAACTTTATTGAAAATAATTGAGTATATCGTAATACTTCTACGTAGTATATAAGTAAGCATAGTTTTAGAAAATCAAAATTATTTTATTCCGCTATGAGCTTATAAATTGATTTTAAAAAAAGTTTGGACCAGCTAAAGCCGGAACCCCCCCCCCCCTTCTTGAGTGCCCAATGATTTGGGTACTCTTAAGCCATCACTTTTGATCTAAAATTAAGGAGTTATATTGTAATTCCAAGCTGACCTTACCTACAAAATTTAAGCTTAATGAGGGCATTCGATGAAAGATATGGAAAATTAGAAAAATTTTGATTTCCCTTTCAAAGCAGTTTTTCCCTCTAGCATACCTACAAACATCACTGAGAAGACCAACATTTTCATATGCCGATATTAAAGGTTTATTTATCCTCAGATGTTTTATCAATCACTTTCATAGCATGAGCTTCATTCAAGATATTAAAACTCAAGAAAGAACTTATGCTCGATTTACCTCCTAGAGATTCCCAAGGTATCAACATATTGCTTCAAAGTGACCTTCAAATGTTTTATTCGTACTAAGAAATAATTCATTCTTTGGAAACTTATGCGAAGTAAAATAAAAAATATTAAGTTTCCTGAGTTTCAAACGATTTAAATTAACCCTCTGAATGCACACTCGAAAAATATTAAAAATTAGCTACAGCATTACTATTAGGTCTACAGATAACGGGGTGTGGTAAAAATTTCCTTAAATCGTAGCTACAACAACATGCTAGACAGTTTACGGGAGTGATGGAATAAACAAGCAGTGTTACCAACTACCGCAAAAAAATGACTTGAGCAAAAAAATTTTCATCGTCTTAAAAATTGTGCCATCTTTATAAATTCATCATAAAACATACTATCGGGTTCCATTTTTCACAAAACGTATTGAAATTTTTTTTTAATTTTAATTTTTACAAGAAAAAATTAAAAAAGAAAAAACCTTTCATCACACCCCCCTCCGCCAAACATGAGAGGAAAAATTCGATGAATAGCGTATTGTGCTAAGAAGCTGAAGAGGATTCTCGTACGCGAGCGTTGGAGTACGTCGCGCCTACCGTATTGCCTATAACGCGCCTTAAATGTTTAAGGTGGTGAATTTCGCCACGTGTGCGTTTTGAGGGTTAGGTTCATAATCTGAGACCACCATAACTACAGATATGAAAATACATGGTGTTTGTTTCTTTAACTTTGGATGTTTTTAATTAGCCCTTGAAGCCCATTTTTGGGCAGTTGAGCATGTTTCTCGCGTTCTGAAGAGCTTCCTTATAAATATATTGTATTATCCATCAGTTTAGGTTCTAGACTGATTTTTTTTCAATTTTTCATATCATGGTTTTTGCTCTATTTTTTAACTTCGAAACCCTCTATACTTCCTTAAATTAACTTGATGACAGAAAGTATCCAAAAAGTGCATTCCAAATCTGTGAAAAACACTTGGAATGATTTTCTTTTATGTAATGAAATTACAAAAAGCACGACATAGAAAAAAATATATGACCTATCTCAACACTCCCATTTTGGAGTACGTATCTTATTAATATGAACGTGACCTATGGGCTATAAGCTATTTATTACTCATTTTTAAAAATATACAGTACTTGATGCTTTGTCAAATACCTAACTGACAAAGACTGAAACAATTTACATAAAAAAAATTTGTGGCTAAATTTTTTTTTGCCCTCAATCGTCAGAATGTTACATTCAAAGACGAAGAATTCCGAAAGTACCCAAAAATCACTTTTTTCAAATGTTTGACTTTATCCCAGCATGTGCTCCCTTTAGCTTCAAGGAGTAAAATTTTTTTTACATTTTGTGGAAGTAATTTGATTACTACTTTCCCCTTACCCCTTTCTTGGAAAAAAAAATTCAGTTCAGTTATGTAACAACGGCTGTAGATATGCGATTTTACTAACGTAGCGAATTGAAATAAAAAAACGGCGAATCGTTTATGCAACCTTATCGTCATTATATTGGAAAAAATCGAGCATGATTTTTATGGATGGAAAAGTCTTGAAAATTGATAGAAATCGAGTTATATGTGAAAAAGTGGAGGTCATTCGAATCATATTGTTATCGTTTTCTCTGTATTTTACCAGCGACATGGATACATTCGGACGAAAATCGCGATCGTATCGCATGTTTCACTAAATACCGACGTTAAATAAAATTACGCCGGTACAATATCGCGTATCGATCGGTAATAAATTTTTAAGGTTTAGACAACGCCGCGATGTTTCCACGTCCTGCGTAATTTTAAAACTTTTCCAAGTTTCGTAGAAGACTGTATACAATAAAACGATCTACGTTATTATAGTCATATCGGTCGTGCTGACTGGCTGCGGAATATCTTTACTGAGTGAAATGCTTTTTCTATGTGCGCGAATCGCAAATCAACAATAAGTTTTCATTGTTAAGACGTAATGCATTTATTTTAAAACGAAACGGTTGATGTTTGAAAAACAGGAAGGACGGGTTACTAACTTTAAAAGACATTTATTCAACGTTGAACTGAACTCGGTCCGTTATAGTGTATTTTGAATGGAGGCTGGATTCCGGAAGTAAAACTGGACGTTACCATCCAACATGTTCGGAGTTCCTTCTGTTTCCAGTTCCGTTTTCTATTCACCATGTTCACGTCTATGTGGGATTTCGTGTAACGTTTCAAAATTCATTTTACGTCGTCGGTGAAGTCTATCGGTTTCATGTAAGCATCGGACTTGGCTGGTGCGAAGATATTTGGGGTGTGAATCGATTTTTTTTCTCTCTCCGTAGCGTTGGTGCGTGCAGCAAATCTTGGTTTTCAGAAGTTCATAAAATATTCAAAACTTATCATGAAATTACTTATTTCGGTAGACGCGCGTATTCGGCTTTGCCGAATTAATTCATTTTCTTCCTTTTTGTCTCACCGCGCCGGATAATTCTGCTGGTTAAAAGTGAAAACCGCCTGACTTACTGTATGTTCGATAAGTCAGGCCAGGTACTCGTACTTGTGTAGGGTTGATGTCTGTCGGAATTGGTATTCGTTTTCGTGAAAAATGATTTTTGGATTTTTTTTGAATTTTCATTCTTTCTGTTGACAATTTTTTTTGGTTTATGTATTTTTTTTTTATTTCAAGTTTCCATTTTTTAAATTTTTTTTTCAGTTCATTTTCGTGATAATATTTTTTTATTTTCTACTAGAATTAATTTTTTTTATGCGATGTTTTGTTTTTGAGATTTTTGTTGTTGTTTTTAATTTATGTATTTCTTTTTAATTTTTTTCGGTATTGTGTTTTTATTTATTTTTTATTTTTTGAATTTTTAACTTATATCTACTACTCAGGTATAATTTTTACCATCGTGTTTTTTTTTAATTTTTGCAAATATTTAATTTTTTAATTTTTAAATCAATTTTAATTTTTTTTTTTAATTTTAGTTCTATTTGAAATTCATTATTATTTAATTTATATATCTTTTGCAAAATAATAGATAATTAGAAGTCAGTTTCTAATGAGAACTATAACTATTGGAAACTGGCATGACCTTTTCAGCGCTAGTTTTGTGAGGAGTTATGTGTATTATCAGCGTATCCCTAATCCATAAAAATTGGGAATAAAAATTACAAACCTTTTATCTTGTTAAAAATGATTTGATCCCTGAATTTCAAATTTAAGTAAAATAAACTTCTAAATTACACCTATAGTTATATGATCATAGCGATTGCTCCAAGTTTCCTATCATTCCCCATTTCCCCACCTCAGTAGTTCAAGAAACTACCACCAGATGTCAGCCACTTCGGTACCAACTTCCAGCTCCAACATAGGTTATATGGGCAAGGAAGGTGGGGAAAGGGATGCTTATTACTTATACTATTTTGTTTTTCACACTTTTTGAAGCCATATGACTGATGTCCAACTGTTATATATTTAAGGTTTTTCTTTCTTGCTTCCTAGGGAAAAAAATGTTATTGAATTGCTCAAAATTTGGTCAAACCATAGATTAATCATACATAGAGAGCCCACTGTACGTTAAATTTTTATCACTCCAAAACTAGAGCTGGAATCGTTTTTGCCAATATCTTGGAAACAGTTCAAGATAGAGGGCTCGCAAAGACTCATTTTAAAGATATTGAAATGTAAAATGATTTAGTTTTTCTAAAGTTACTGTTATCGATTTACTTATGGAATTAATTTCGAAAAAACCTTTTTTTTACTTCACTATGAATTATCTCAAAAAGTAAAAAGTAAATAAATTACAATTATTTTTTTAAAGTAAAACACATTCGGAATTTTATGCTCTTTCGAATGAGCTACTTGTAAACTTTGCATCTATTTTTTTTTTCTTGAGATATTTGCAAAAAACTAAGCGAAAAGTCGTATTTATTTTTTAGTACCGGAGCTCATTCACAGAGGGCGCTCTAAAAAATGAATTAGTTTTATTGAAATAACTCGAGATCACATCGATGGCAATAATGTTTTGAAATTGAATCATGTATAGAATGCCAAGCTCTTTCGAATGAGCTGTTTCCGAACACTCTTACTCAGTTGTAATCCTAGATATTAATAAAAAACTTTCTGGCTCCTTTTTCAACATTTATGAGTATACCGGTGCTCTATCTATGTATGGTTAATGTATGGTCAGACGTTGTCCTGGTAATAATGTTAAAGTAAGTTTCTCAGATTTTTGATTCGACTCAAAATAACTGTTCACTCAAATTTTGAATGGTGCTGGAGGGAGCATAAATGCCTCAGAATATTCGTTCGTGATTTCATACGAAAAAATAAATCAAGGACACCAACGTACTTGAATTTCAGCTCCCTAAATGAATTTAGAGGAAAATTAGAAAAGGAACTTCTTTTTGAGGAGACTTTAAGTCATGAAATTTCTTGAATCTTCTTTATCGCCTCACCAAATGTATATACAAAAGTTAAACTTTGTACGTAGGATTAGTTAAAAACAATAATATGATTTCTTTAAGTTGAGTTGAAATGCATCCCAAATGGCGGTTTACTCAGATTTTGAGAGAAGCTGGAGAGAGGGCAAACTCCTCAGAATTATGGTTTATGCTCTCGTGTAAAAAAGTAAATTAAGAATACCCACACGTTTTTAGATTTCAGCTTATTGAGTGAATTTGGAAGAGAGTTAGAACTAAAATTGTATTTTTAAGGAGAGTTTGAGTCAAGAAATTTCTTTAATCTTCTTATCTCCTTTCCAAATGTAAATTTAAAAAGCTCATACTTTGTATATAGAATTAATTGAAAACCGTTGTATCATCTCTTGAATTTTAGTCGAAATGCATCCAAAACGGTAGATGATCATAATTTGAGGAAGGCTTGAGGAGCCTCAAATGCCTCGTACTTAATGAATAAGGGTTCGTGTGATTTCTGAAAATAAGAAATATTCCATGTGAAAAATTTTCCTTCGTAAATGTCGTTGGATGGGAAGGTCTCTAGTGTTGACATTGAGGGTGGTATTAGAGGATTAACAATGTCATCTACAAGTCTGAATATACCTCCATTAAAAGCTCAGCTTCAGTAATACATTATTACTGCTTTACTTTTTTGCTACTACAGATAGAACTTCCAATGTGGAATCAAGTCAATTTCCCCTGTAATAAAATAATATGATATAGGGTCAACTCAAATTACAATATAAGTAGGCCCTAGTAATAATGTTCATCTTCATAATTATATTCTTTGATTATTTCCACCTGTCTTTGTTAACAACATAATGTAATTGCTTAATTTTGCAACTACATGAACTTACATTTATAGTTATTACAATGTAGTCAATAGCTCAGTTATTCAGCCTGTAATTCGAGTCTGTGCTGTATTATATCTCTGTAGGATTTTCTTGAACACCCTATACCTTCATTTCATTTCCTTCTCCTAACATTTTCCTCGCCGGTTATCATTTCTTGTCGCCCTCTTGATTAGCAAAATAATGAGAAATATTGCGGAATAAGAAAATCTGAATACTAAATTTATGTAAAGCTACCGATACTCCGTGAACCTACTCTTCTCTCCCCCATTTAGCCACTCCATAGGAAATCTGGTAATTCTACATTCTGCGGCTAATTTTTTCGCTCCCATATCTCGCACCGTATTCCTCTACGTATAAACGATAGCGTACCAATTCGCCGATAATTCGATCTCGAATGGGTAGGTAATATTTAATTAATCTTGACAGTTTTCTCGCCGCATCGAACACGTGTATGACGAGGGTTGTTACGCTGTTCGTATCGTAGCGTATAGACGAAAACATGTGTTCTTAAGATTTGATGATTTTTACATGAAATTTCCATTATGTATTATGAGAAGAGAAAAATTTCGACTTAAAAATAAGAAGATTTCTATTTTAAAAGGGGATGTTTCAATCTCGAATAGCTTTTTCGAATCATTTGTATGCAATGAAATCTCATTCGGATCTTATTCTTTCATTGTAAAAGCATCTGAGGTATTATTGCTTTCTCTCGCGTGTTCGAAGTTGACACGAATAAGCCTACGAGTTGGTATTGTTTTTTAATGAAAGGATTATCATCACTTATACTTTCGTGTTTCGGTGTAATGCGGTGTAGCAGTGGTAGCGAATTTCCACGATAGTTTCCTTTCGTCGGTAAACTCAATGAGAATATGGTAAAAATTCAACGACTGTCGACTATCTTGAAGTTCAATATCCGCGAATTCATTAGTTGCAGAAAGAAGGCGTCTGGAACGAGGTAAACATTATCAAAAATGATGTTTATTAAACATTTCGAGTGAACTGAAGCAACGAACGAAGGAACCGAGCCGAAAGATAAGCTTAGATCAAACAATAAACAGCATTTGCACGGAGAACAGTTAATTGCGCATTCAAGAGTCCCGAAATGTACGATTTTAATACCCGTCGGTAATAATTTACCAATTAGTACAGTTACCTCAATCGAGCACTTAACGCTATACGCATCTTATAACCAGGTAAATCACCCGACGCCTCATTTAACATAAATTGAGGGAGTGCTCGAGATCCGCGAAGTGTGGTATTTATTAAAATGTAACCGTTTAGATGGGCTTGATTTTTAACGTATCGTCGTCTTGTTAAGCATTCGCTTTTGAGTATTATCGCGTCGCGGTGACGATGAAAAGTTTTATTAACTCGTATGTTTCGTAGCTCAGTTACTTTGTTGGAAAAGAGGAAGATAATTCTTCGGTTGATTATTATTGCTGTTTTTTGGCTTCACTTATTCCAGTATTCGAGCTGCGAGGGCTGAAATTTGAAATAATTTTTCGATTTATGTTCCAGCATGCTTAAAATCTATGTAGAATTCGAAGATTTAATATATTTTCAAATTCATGTATTTGATAATTAGAATATTGAATTTAGCTTATTATTATAGTCTAAGTCTCTAGCAAAGAGGAAGCATCTGCTCAACAAATTATAACAGGTTTCAAAAATATTAAAATTTTTAAAAATAATTCCTAATTGATTGAAAGAAAATTCAAAATGATTTATTCGGTGCCTCCCCTCACCCCCCTCAACAATGAAATAATTACTTTAATACTGATTCGTTTTCTTTTTTCATAGAGTTGATGCAAAACTCGAAAAATCCGCTTCCAGCTTATGTACTACCTTTTTTCTATTTATTGAAAACCAAACTCATTGTGATTAATTTTTAGCGTGGTAGTTTCCTCGTCATATCTCCCTTCTGTGCTGTAATGGGAAACAAAGACCAATAAACTTCTTGCTAATTTTCAAAAATTCCAAAATTCACTCAATTCCAGCGCATCAAAGTTCATATTCATTTCGATAAAGTCCGATGTAGACAAGTACCCTCCTACGCCGTCAAATGTAGTGAAATTTCACTGACTTTCAATTTCGATTCATTATGAGGTAAAATAATTGCTGTAAATAAACGTGAAATTTCACTTCATTTGTTACTGGATGCAAGGTAGTTGAAGGCTTTACTTGTCTTTTTATGTATAGTGCAGACCGAATTGAAGGGAATTGAGCTACGCTATTTGGGGCTTTTGATTCACCATGTGCTATTTTTGAAAATGTCATAACTTGGTGCATTAAAATATATTTAAAATGTTATTGAAGTGCACTACTTCCTTATTCTTCTTTCCTTAAAAAAAAATAAAATAACTGGCAAATAATAAAAATGTGGTTAATATTCTAATATCAAATGAATTACAACAATTAAAACTTGAAAAGACATAAATTTTGAAAAAAAGTTATTCTCAACTTCTCAAGGAGTTGAGGAGAATCAGAAATTTTTCAAGGGAAAGAAGAATAATAATAACAAATGTTTTCAAGTTTGGCTCGTATGATCTTTGAAAGAAAAAATACATGATTTCGTGTATCAAACTTGAAAACTTTAAATTGGAAAGCGATAGAAATAACTTTTTACTGAAAAAAAAAAAAGCATTAAGAAAGAATAAAAATAAAATAAAATTCTTAGCTATAAATCAGAATAATTATGCTAATGGAAGAATTGGGGTCGTGGGTGGGGGTAGGAAGGCGGAAGGTTATAAGACAAAAAATTGTGAAGGCTTAAAAACGTCAGTAGTCCTAAGCCCCACATTAGCTTAACCTGGTTCTGCATTTAGTGCCTTACTTTCGATACCTTTTCTGATACTTTGGTAAAGAGTTCTCAAATGTGAAATAATGCAAAGAAATTACTTAATGTAACAATGTGTACATATCCTTAAGAATATATAGTAGAGAAATGAGAGAATATTAATTCTCGTTTTCGATGCCAAGGATGTTAACTATAATATCAGGATATTTGGCTGCTTGTAAATAAAACGTGTCTGAAATAAAAATGTAAGCCACGCCCATCGCAACGTCGCTTTAAATAACATTAAAATTCTAAATTATAAGTCACTACCAGCGCAACGTCTTGCGATCAGCCTGAGGTGAATCAAAAATCTGAAAATAAGAGCTTTGCCCATTTTCACTGAGAGCTTCTCACCATATTTTTTTCAGAAGTTTCCATCCATATTTGTTGCTCTCACACGTGGGAAAAAAATTTCAAAAGGTTGGACATTTGTCATATAATTACATAATATGGTCTAAAACACACAGAGTTGAAGACCCTTGCCACTTTTTCCTACGACCACTTCTCCTCTACTCATGTAAGCTGGAATATCTGTCGTATTTCATTTAAAATTCAGTTAAAAAATTGTAGAAGCTAGATATCTTTTGTAAATTGAGGATGGAATATTTTTGCATCGAACTACTTCTATTATAGAAGCTTCCCTTCGAGGAATACTGGACGTCCCTTTTTAAGGGTAGCAACTCTTCTCGCAAAAGGTATGTAATGAACGAAATCTTTTCAACTTTTTCCCTGGTGTTAAGAAGTCAAGTTTCAAAAATTTAAAAATATTTTCGGTCTCTCTTTGCAGACTTCGTATAGGTCATTGTGCCCTGACCCATTCTCATCTTCTCTACTATTGTTTCTAAGTGAGGTTTTATGCCAGGGCTCAGTGTTATCTTTGATACCTCGAAGTTTATTTGTAGATGGAGTGTGTTGCCATATTAAGGACCACTTGAAAAAAAAAAAAATATTTTCAGTTTGTCAGAAAATTTCTTTATGTCTTAGTGTATATTATAAATGCCTGAATTGTAAAAACTAATGAGTAGACATTGATTTGTACGTTATCAGTCACATTGTTCTGGATTTTTTATTTTCAAATTTTTTAGAAATGTAATAATTTTATAATTTTATTTTTATTTATGGTAAATTTTTACGTAACACTCAGATACTCAAAATGAACCAGAAAAAAAATGTTTATGGCTAAAGCCCAAATTTTGTGCAAGTTGAAAGATTTGAAATCCATGATTTATCATGCCATTTCTCACGAATAATATTCTTAGTGCTTTCACCGAAGTGTATATAAATTATAAGGAGGCCAAAAAGTAAGCTTACCTTCTTCATGTTTTATTTCATTTCAGTCGTTGCATTTCACGCAAATCGGTGAACTTATTTTTTGGCTTCCCCTCATATCTATGGGTATATTTGACTTATACTTACAGTGAAAATTATGCTAGGAGTGATGGTAAAAGAAAATGATAATTTAACATATCGAAAGAGAAAAGCACCCAACTAGGTAAAAATAAATATTTGGGGACTGCGTTAAAAATTAACTTCATATTTTGGAAAAGGTTGTAGATAAAATTGCCGAAACTTTCCCTTCCATCGATAAATAAATGATTTCGCGAAAACACATCTACATATTTCATGTCTCATCTTGTCGAAATAATTGATAAAGGCTACAAAAACCAATTAAACGGACGAATTTCGCCGCTTTCGAAAAAGTCGACGACGAAATCTGTCCCGAACTTATTAAATTTTTATCATTTCGACTGAAACGTTTTTGAAGATTGACGTAATGATGTTTTAATCACCCTTTTTAGATATTTATGTGGGTTAAAGCAGTAAGGGTGAAACGTTTAACGATAAAGGATGCTTTGAATTATAATACCTGCAGGGAGCCTACTCGTTCGGTATTAAACATCTTTCGGCCGCAAATGAAATAGTCTCCGTCCTTGTCATTTGTTTTGACTTTTATTTACTTTTCTTCTTTTTTCATTATATTCGTTTTAGTTAGTACTTAAATTCGCAGTGTAGAGAAAATACGCGCCGAAAAAAAAAAACTTTTTTTTGTTATTTAAAATGTGGGGCGAAATACGGAATTAAAAGAAAAATCCTGATTTATATTAAGGGTGGAAAATTAAACGAACGAAAAAAAAAGAAAGCTCCTTAGCTATTTAAGATATCTAATCGAATATCCCTATTTAGGATCTTTTGTGAAATACGTTTCATTCTAAACGAAAGTTAGCTATTTTTATTTAAATTGGAGTACTCAATAGGAAATGTAATTAATGGTCGAGACGTCGCTTCGGGTTGTTATTTTAGCGAAATTACCTACGTTATTTTTTTCCTGCCGTTTATAAAATCAAGACGAGCCGATACACCGGCAATCGTACACCTTGTACGTTAAGTAACCGCAAAAGCATGAAAATCGCGTAGGTACGAGGATGTCGTCGTACATAATAAGTTGTAACTTTAATTAGTATCCTTTGATGTACCTATGTTAAATGATACCATTAACGGCCTAACAAATATAATAGACCGACTAAACTCTTGCTCTTTAATTACAAGCAACCGAAAGTTTAGTGACAAGAAACGTCGCCTATTAACCTCTTGTCTTAATAAAGCATACCGCAGGACATGTAATCTCAGGTTCTCAAACAGATGGCAGAAGGGAAGTTCGATTTATGTTAATTGGGTTTATGTTAACATAGTGTAACATTTTCACTCGACGCAGTCTGCTGGCATCTAGAAATTCGTATTAAATGCTCGTTTAGTCATCTGTTGATATAGAACGCAACGCCCTTTGAATACAGCAATATGCCAGATTCTCGCCAGGTAATTCGAAAGTCACCCGAATCTCTTATCTATTGAAAAAGTATCATCGAAATGGCATATGGTGGCGATATCGAAGTACTCGAGCTTTCCCCTTTTTTTTTACGACGTATATATGAACAACGGATATGGTGTAAATTGAACCATAAAGTAGCGATATTTCGAGGTGTTTTTTTACGAAATTGAAAACACCTAAAGCTAATTCTTGAAAAGAATAGAAAGGAGAAAGGTGTAAGCGATAATCTATCCGAAATCACCACCGAAGAGGGTCGTCGTAAAGCAGAAAAAAATCATTCTCACTTCGCACTGCTTTATTCGTCGTATACGAATGGAGAAAACTTAGCTACAGAGAGAGAGAGAGAGAGAGAAGAGAAAGAGAAAAAGTAAGTATAAGAAAATGGAAAAAATATTTTTCGTTGTTTATTTATTCGGCATATATTAGGCGGGAAAGCATTTTAAAAGGGAGCGAAATAGGTTATTTTAAGATTCAAGAAGTAAGCTCGCTATTTTTCAAACTGCTAGGTAGGTATGTGTATCGTCATCACATATGGCTCAGTCATTGTATTACCATTTAGAAATAGTGAAGTAAAGCTGCTTTAGCATGGGAAGCGCGCATAGCGCTCGCGACAGAAGTGCGTGGGTATTTATGCGAATTAGACGACGACGACGGCAGAAGAAGAAGAAAATGTAGATAATATTACGCGAAAGGTCTTCTACCACCTTCCGACGCCATGGGTGAAGTAGATAACGAGTGGTGGGAAAGGGTACGGCAGCCGGGGAAACGATATGTGCGAAATACTTTCGCATGTAAAACTTGGCGAAGGCAGAGAAATGAACCCGAAGCCGGCGATGGGCTCGTTACATACGAAGAACGGGCGCCCTCAACACCCGTTGGTGAGTGAGGAAAAGACTCAAAATTTGCATACAGCACATGACGGCTCGAAACTTTCAACAACTTTTCCTCTCGCTGAATTGTTGACATCGCCCGTTTTCTAAAAACGTTTGGAAAACAGCGCTCGCGCCGAAAAGAGACAGAAGATTTCGCGGATGAAGTTCGAAAATGGAGATTTTTGTTGACGCTTAAAGGGGCAGCGGAATGTCAGGGGATTTTAAAACAATGCCGGTGCATTATACCGTGTCCGGAAATTTTAGGTTTTTCCACAACGTTGAATCTTTAGAACTAACTTAGTTTTGTCTTAACTGTGAACGCGATATAGTTATAGATCATGTACCCGACGCTTTTAGAATGTTTATGTATACACGGTGCAGTAAAGGCGCTGCGCTATTATAAACGTTCTGTATTTCCTTCCAAGTTCCACCTTGTGTGAAGATAAAACCTCAACACGAAAGAAAGGAAAATAAATTATCTAAATGAAAACCACGCGATTTTTGCCCCCGTATACGTGAAATCTTTCCGACGAATTTTCTTCGCAAATGGAGTCGTTCTGGCAAACAAACGTGTCCCTTTGCACTCGACGTAGTCGAAGTGTGTTCTCGATGGAAGCATTTTGCAATACGATCATTTCAACGTAAATAATTCATTACCTTATCTGGTGTTTACCACCTCTTTTCACACGTTTAATACTCTCATCATAGCCGAGTCAGAAAGTTTTATGAGAAAACGAATCATCATCTATCTCTGGTTTTTTACTAGAAATGGTTTTTTACGCAGTAGCGCTGCGAGACTGCGGCGAGGATGCTTTTGTCATCTATTTACGCAAAAAAGAAGCTAGAAAAAGCGCTGAAATGGACGATTGAAGAATAAAATTGCCTAAAAATATAATGTAACCTTTAAAAAATAATATGAACATCACCTACCAAACAATACAAAAATTCGTAGACGCATTAAATTTTATGTCCTACTTGTAACTTCCTCTCACAGTCCAACATCTACTCGCCATCTGTCCAATTTATGACCTTCATAGAACTCAAATTCTCCAGACAAGCAACCTTTCTGAAATCCTTTCCGATCAACAAAATAAAATTGAACATCTCCTTCACTTCCTCAAAATAACAAACTTATTTCAAAACATCTAACCCCAAAATTACTCGTGCCTCTGGCCTAGGCGGCAGTACATGGCACGTTAATCAAGGAGTAAGTAAGTAAGTAAGTAAAAAAAAAAAAAAACAGTAATCAAAATGTTTACAACAGTGTTCTAATAAGAATTGACATAACAAAACGAAAAATTTATAAACATTTAGAATTTAAAATATAAAAAAAAAAAAAAAAAAATTACACATAAACGGGTCAAATGAAAAAAAAATGTAAACGTGGAAAATTAAATGCAGTTAAATAAACTATTTTTTATTTTACATTTTTATGAATTTTTTCATTTATTTTTTATTCGACCCATTTATGTGAATTTTTTGATTTTTTTGTCATATTTTTTATTCGACTTGTTTTTACATTTTTCCTTTTTTACCTGTTTTTTTAATTTTTATTAGACACAGTTACGAAATTTATTATTATATTATTATTTTTTTTTAATTTGACACGCTTGTGAATTTTTGTTTTGTTTTTTTTTTTTGTTTTTTCCCCCATAATGAAATAAATTCGATTATCATGTAATTATGTTGTGCAATTGTTCTTTTTTAAAACATAAAAAAAAAAAACACGTTAAAAATCATTAAAAAAATTTATTAGTAAATTGTTAGGGCGCGGGGGTAATAATGTTTTGTGGAAGCAAATCTCCCAGGCTCTCATAAGACGTCTATGAGTGGTTGCTACCCGTGCAAGCATCGTCCCACCTCCACTGTTTTCGTGAATCTTTCTTTGATTAAAAATAGTACTGCTGTGAGGCCACCATTTGAATTACTGATGTCATCCTACAGTGTCCCAAATTCCAAAAGCGATAATCGTGACACCTTCTTCGTGACTTGAACTTGGTTTTCTTGAATCGTCTTATGCAAATTCACAATTTCTTGATCTTCCTCAAATCCATGAGCTTTATTCTTTCATATATCTCAGTCACATTCTCCTCTAGCCTTGTGTTGTACGCAATGTTCATTTGTATTGAGAATAATTATAATAACGAATAATGCATCTTCGTAAAATTAATGTAAAAACTCATCAGTGAATTATTTTTTTTTCGAAAATTTTCATTTAAATTTTTTTGCCAGTTCAGTTTGTGAATTTCAACTTCACGCTTAAAGCATTTACGGTGAAGTGTGTGTACGTATTGTCAGTCCAGACTTTGCGTAATACGAGATTATTATCAGCTGTACTACTTACTACTCGTATTATTCATCCATGTTCAACGAAGTACATATTTGTATTCATGTTGCATTATTATGAAATTAGAAATATAAAATAATTAAATGATTTGTATCGTGGAATGCTGTGCTGTAATGAGGTGAGAGGAGTGCAGGAGGATCCCTGTTTTTTTTTTTCAAAATGATTTCAATTTTCAATAATTCGAATAGTAAATCATTATCGTAGATATTTTATGTTAAAAATCAATTTGAGCTACTAATTGGCTGAATAAAATGTTTTATTAAATGTTAATAAAGAATGTATTCTAAAAATTCAACCACCACAAAATTGGGTTCTAGGACCTACTAGATGACAGTAACATAGTGTTAATGTTTTGCAAGACTTTCCCATCTTGATGAACGTTTTCAATTCTGTAATTCGCAAATATCCCACTTCCTCCTCGGAAAAATGTATTTCCTCGTTGAAAGCCTAATAAAGAGAAAAATCCATTCTAAAAAGAAAGAAATGAATAGTTCAAATTAAAAGTTGTTCGCAGAATTACAGTACATTTATTCTAAGTTTTTCTAATTTCCCACTTTACGCGTTATAACATTTAAATTAACCCTTTATGGGCCATTTAAAAAAAAAAAGTTTTTTTCTCTCGAAAAGAAAAAGCATTTTATTTTATACGAGAAGATAAAAAGATTTTTATTAGAAACAAAAAATCCAGTTCTACTTTTTTCAAAAGGTGAAAAAGCATAGTAAGGGGTAAGTCGGTAATAAAGATTAGTGGATTCATTTTATGATGGTACTAAGCTTAGACCTTTTTTATTAATTATCAAGGAAAATTCAAAAAAGACCTTACCCTTTCATTAACATGCTTTTATCTCCGCTGCAAACAAGATTTTTAAAAATTAAATGCCCACTTAGAAGAATAATCACTTTGAACGAAAATTTACGAACATAACGAATTTTCGGAGTACGGATTCGCGTTTAGGAATCGTGTACGATGCAAAATGTGAACTTTAAAAAAAAAAATTTGACCCGAGCTTAACTGCGGTGATTGTGAAATGTTAATTCGCTTGTTTGGATGCCGAACGAAGCGCATAGTAACTTTTGCATAGAAGCATTTCCGCTTGACAATAGCGTGTAAATTAAAGCTATTTAATAACTGACCCAGAATCGTACAGTAAGTCGTTTGAATTAATTTTACGAATTATTTTTGATGGAGAAATTAATTTGCTGAAAGCAATGAAAGATAAGATTAAAAATTCAGCTAAAAAAAAACTGATAATTTTTTGATCTCTCACAGCTTTAAAATATTGAAATTACGTTGATAAAAATTAATTAATTTCTGTACCGGGGGTGTAGTTGTGTATCGCATCGAACTCATTTTTCAATGGTGTATCGTCATTTCGTAAATTTACTTCATATTATGAATACACTACTTCGAGACTCAGTGGTAAATAGAGTTGCCTACCTGTATTTTTGAAGGAGTAATGTTTTTTGAATCCATCAAAATCACTCCTTATGATTATTCTGGCTAATTATTGTATATCATTTTTCTTATTGAATCTAGTTTCTTCGAACATTGCATGGAAAACAGCTTTCTTCACTCCTCTCCGTCAGATTCATTGGTCATTCAAATCAAACATAGGGTATTTTTTCACTTTTAAGCTTTAGAATGACGTTAATTCAGTGATATTCATATAATGACGATACTTGAAAAAGGAGCGTGAGAAATATATTGTTCAAAATCCTCGAAGTTTATTACTTCTTAAACTTTCAAGTTTTTCAGGTATCTACCAGTAATTGAAAGTTTTTGAGCACACGTGAGTTACCTATATTCGTGATGTTTGTACAAACTTGAAGGGAAAAAAGCTTCGTTCACAATTATTACTTTAGCTTAAATTGTTCTTTTATGCAGAGAACTTTCTATAAATTCGAATCAATAAAAGAAAAAAAAATCCAAATGGCAAACACGTGTTCGAAAGTTCATTCTATCAATTAAAATCACGGAGTGCAAAAATGCGCGATTTCAATGGTCTCAGACGACAATGACGTCGGACGCATTGGAATAAATCTTTAAAATTCGACGGGAAATTTTACGACGTAATCGAATTCGAAGGCGTGCAATAAATGTTAATATTTCGCGTAGAGCAATTGGAGGAAGAACGGAAGCCATTTCTAAATATTTGTTTTTCAGATTAGCGGCGTTTTTAAGGCGAAATATAGGCAAAGGGGAGTGCAGTTACGCCGAAGGCTAGACTATCGAGTTAGCCTGATTTATGATAACGGTTGGTATAAAATACGAAGGGGTTCTCGTGTTAATAACTTTAATTAATATTTTTTGTGTTGTTTGCCGAAGAGAATGGCATAACGCCCAGCCTGCTGCCGTTTGGTTTCCTGCTTTACATCTGAAGGCGTCTTTGGAACGGGCGGCGAGACGAAGTGGTGGCTCATAACCGGCAACGTTTAGGCTAACTGCCAGATCAGATGACGACCAAATAACTTAGCTTGTATCGTTGTTATAAGGGTTATTTTTCCGCTTTACTCCCCGCTTCTTCTTTTTCGGACCTCTTGTTTTTACGCGGAAAGCTGAAAAAAAATAATAAAAAGCTGAAAACTCGAAGCTTAAAATATTAAGAATGTTTTCTATATTTGGCGTTGTCGTGATTAAAATTATACGAAGGGTTGCCTTGAAATTTGATTTTATTAATATTCGTTCATTAGAGGCGTTAATTTAGGTAATCGAGAAAATTACCCTGTGTAGGTTTTTTTTTTCTAAATGCACATGTGTAAATCTTAGTTCTGAGTACGGAATAGGTCACGTGTTTTCTCTGTTATCTTGCCGCTTCACCTTTTTCTATATCCGTTCACCCTTGTGTACACTTTGTTGCATTTACCCTTTAACTTAGATCCCAAATTATATAGCTCGTGTGTGTGGATGTCGTTTCGAGCCCAGTTGAAACACGAATTCTTCCCTCTCTAAATGATTTTGCATTTTCGTGACTAGCTAGTGCTACTATCCATTTATAAAAGCAGGCGAGACTTGCACTTTTCCTTCATTTTAATATCTCAAATTAAATTTAATTTAAATGATCCAATTACAGATTTTTTCCTTATACAAAATGTGCAGATTTTACATGCAGCGTAACACGGAGCTACGCAAACTTTCTATGTGGATTTTAATCACTACCTCGGTGAATAAATTCTGTAGAAACAAGTTCAACTCTTCGTTTTGTAGAAACGCGTAAAATACGCTTAAATACCACGATATTCTTAAATTCGTCGCTGAGCGAGTTAGGGTGTGGAAAATAGGCTTTAAATTTCACACTTTCTCGAGTTCAAAAATAGCGGCTTCATTGCACCTGTTTTAAAATATTTGCATATTTTTGCATTTATTATTTTCGCGCTGCAACCCAAGTTCGAGATAATAAGATAAATTCACTTCTGTTCAGCATACGATTATTATCGAAAAATATGCTTTTCTGTGGGTGGAAAATTCATTCATTGAATTCAGCTTTTTTTTTCTCTTAATAATTGCGAAAAGTTGAATGCAAACGTTTGGAGTGTTTTGTTAGTCTTCAATCCTATTTTACACTTGAAATAGGCGAATCGTAGAATACTTTCTTCTAGAACGCACGAGAAAAAAAAAGATTCATAAAATTCAAAATTATTGGTAAAAACTCATTTATAACATTATAAGCTAGAAAGTCATTCTCCTTGAGCACCGATACCACAAAAAGTCATCAAAAACCCGTTAACCTCAGGTACCAAAACTATAGCAGTATTGTAAAAACTCGTTTGACTGGTTTTATTGGTTAGAAATCCAGTTAACCTTGAACCTCGTAACTACAATAACATTATGAAAACCTGTTTAACTGGTTTTATCAGTTAGCAATATAGTTGACTTTCAGCACCAAAACCATAGTTGTGTTATAAAAACCCATTCGACTGGTTTTGCTCGGAAACTACTTGACCTTAAACAATGAAACTAAAGCAGTTCTCTATAAACTTGTATCGTTGGTTTCATTACATTGTAATCTTCACCATCAAAATGTTTTGTTTCATCTTCTGGAAAGTTTCTCAGCTAAATAAGCTGAAAATTAATTAATGAAATAAAATATCAACCTTGTTACATTTCAGTCACCATAATATCAAGTCCGTGAAGTCCAAGTATTTATGTCGAGAAAGTTTTCAAACAGCATTAAAAGTAAACCTTCGTTTCATAACTTTCACCAAACTAAGTTGTTTTAAATATGACAACTTTGTAAAAAGTCTCGAAAGTTCGTGTATATTTTTGCTTATTTTCATTTCACTCGGAACAAGTTGGTGTTCATGAAGGCGCAAATTGATTTATTTAAGTGAAACGTCGATGCATTGCTTTCCCCAGGATATACATAAAAGGACAATGAAACCATGTAAAAGTAATTAAAATAATTTACGAGTAAACTAAATGAAACAAAGTGTAATGTTCGTAATTACTCGCTATACTAATAACGTTATATCAGTCATAAAACGAGTAAAAACTTGACAAAATGGTTTAATAAAGTCATCGCTGGGAGTCGAAATGAATTTATAAGAAATAGGTCATTAACATGCCAAGACGAGCGGCTAATTTCCAAAGAAATGAGCAAGAAAGAAAAAAAAAAGTGGAAATATATTCTAGTCTCGAAATGGTAATTAATACCCAATCACGACTACTTGAAATTCAAACCCGCCAAAAGCAACAAACACTAATTGAGGAAACCCCCTAAGAAAATTGACACCAAGATGAATTTTTCACGATTGATTTTTTTCGCGACCGAGTCGAAGGAAAAAGAAAAAAAGCTTTCTTAATCTATGGCGGTAATTTAATTAATAAATCAAAAGTTTTTTATTTATTCATTCGTCTGATCTCTTATGGGGCAGTTTTACCCTTAACTTTTTCTCATTTTCTTCGAGTTCGACTTTCCCCCTACTAAATTCTTCCGCAACGCCTTAGGGATTGTGGAGGCGAAAAGAAAACGAGTCGAATAAAAATACTATTTAGGGTTTACGAATGTTGCGCTTTTTTCCCTGGTAGCGAGCTCGATGATAAATTACGAGGTATAATTTTTACAATAAGTTAGTGATCCAGAAACAGTACTAAAACAGGGTGCAGGTGACTGGTGTATTGATATAGATGAAAGACTGCTAATATATTTCCAATTGGAACATATTTGTGCTTCAGTGTGGAGGAAATACGAGCATAAGAATGTAGATTCGGTAAAGCGAACGTTTTAATTGCGCTTTGCAGGTTCTGTATGAAATTCTTATATCACGCCAATGGCTAGATCCGGCGCGAAGACGGCATTAACATTCATTTTGAAAATATCAGCAACGTTGCGAAAGTTTCGGCGAAAAGTTTGCAGATATAAAATACAGAATGACGAAGACGTTCTTCTTCGTCTCGTTTCGGGGCCTTTATTACTCGGCTCGAGTTCCCTTTTGCGAAGCCACGCGTTGGCGGAGTCTATTTTATGCGCTTTTATTTCTGCCTTTGCGCGAAAAGTTTTTATAATTTCGTGTTTGCGGAATTGCAAATTATCTCGTATCTTAAAGGAATCTGGTTTATTAAGTTTTTACGTATTTGCAATTTCTTGACGTCGCGAATGGGTGAAAATGATTGTCGCTTTGATATACGCGCTCCTAATCAGCGCCTTCATTGGGGTACATTCTTGCATACATTTACAGGTGTAGTAGAGCACATGTACCTCGGTCGTTGTGATTCTTCGCACAGCAACCGCAGAAAAAAGTATAACATAGGCAATTAATTAATTGAAAGTTGGCCGAAACAGTAACATTGATTATAGTAATCAAGTAACAACTTTCCTTTTATAAACGAACTTTTACTCGTGTTGGTTGCGCTGAAAGCATATAGAAAGGAGAGGCTTTCCGTCTACCATCGGAAAATAGCTTTTAACAAACACCGGCCAACGTTCCGAGAGTCGTAACGTCCACTAAAATCTTTGAAAGGAGCCAAATGAAAAATTCAAATTGAATTAACGGTACCTCTAGTGACCCTTCTTATTGGTTGCAACGCTAGTACTGGAAATATCTCTCCGTCCTGTTCAACTAATTACTTGCCTTTCAAGCCCGATTTTCCTTAGCATCTCTTTCTTAATTAACCGATGTCTTCTTGGACGCTGGACCCTGCACGAACCGAAGTAAATACGTAAGCCGTTTTGTCAAATCATCGACTGTTCGCTTGTCTGCATTTTTAAACAGGACTGTTAACGGATTGTCGAAAAGCATTCGAACGCTGAAACGTCTCGACCATTTTTCCGACTCAAAAGGGTAATCTAATTGATTCGAAATGGTAAGGACGTTTAAAACATGAATCTTCAACGGTTTTGTATAACTCGCTATAGCGTGTTATCTTATCGTTGTCGTCTTAAACCATTACCACGAGCTAACACCATTTCTTATTTGAACGTTGAAAAAGATGCGAGCTATTTGTACATTTTAGGGAATACCAACTTGTCAGCGTGTAGTAAAATAGAAGTGTTAACGTTTTGATAAATTCACGTCTATAAAATAGTCCTCGGTGACGGGTAAAATTTGCATTTAAATTGTTCGTTTTGAGTTGGCAAACTGTATCATTATTTTTTTGCGCGCGCGCGTTTACCTGTGTAAAAGTGCTATCTGCTTAAATTTCACCATACATTCGCCCTTTAAAGTATCCTATTTAGTATTACGAGAAAAAACTTTTCCAATAAATTGTTGTGTTTTTGAAATTTATTTTTGTTTTACCTCCGTATACAACAAATTGGTAGACTGATGGCATCTTGTTATTTCCTACTCCGACTCCAAGATAAAAAGTTTTCTCTCGCTTGTAAAATACGATCAGCTTGATTGATAATGTCGATAGTTTCGTTACAGCGTTATGCGGTTAACAAAATTTTAAAAATTTTTATCTCATAATACAGTTTATAGGTTTGAAATCAAAGGATGCTGCTATATGCTAGTTTTACGTTGGCATAGAAATTATTGGTTCAATACACCTTTGGTTTCATTTCTATAAATTTGAGCGAAGTTTTGTAACTATTATATTTCCGGATGTCAGTTTTTCTTAGAGAAAACTCATTTAGGTATAGAGAATCTTCAAACAATTTTTATTTTTGCGCTGCAATTCAAATATGAAAAAAAAGCTCTAGAAGTTGGTAGAGATGCTTTGTATACAAAAGGGTAAATTTCAAACGTTCATCCTATTAAATTCTTATTTTGAGAGTTGAGAGTTTTTGTTAAAAATTCAGATCAGTGGGTGTGTTGAATGCTAAAACTATAAAAAAAAACTGGTTTGCTTCCATACATAAGCAGTCCGTTTTACATTAGGTATCAAAACTGTAATTGTATTATAAAAACTCGTTCAAGTGGTTTCATCAGCTAGCAGTTCATTTAATCCTAAATACTAAAACTACAATAGTATTATGAAAACTCGTTTGACTGGTTTTATTAAGCAGCAGTTCAATAAACTTAAGCTCTGAAACTATAAAGGTATTATGGAAAACTTATTTGACTGGTTTTATCAGCTAGCAATTAATTTAATCCCATGTACTGAAACTATAATAGTATTATGAAAAATCATTTGACTGGTTTTATCAAGCAGCAGTTCAATAGACCTAAGCTCTGAAACTGTAAAGGTATTATTGAAAACTTGTTTGACTGGTTTTATCAGCTAGCAATTCATTTAATCCTATGTACTGAAACTGCAATAGTATTATGAAAACTCGTTTGACTGGTTTTATCAAGCAGCAGTTCAATAGACTTAAGCTCTGAAACTATAAAAGCATTATAGAAAACTTGTTTGACTGGTTTTATCAGCTAGTATTTCATTTAACCTCAAGTACCGAAACTAAATAATATTATAAAAATTCGTTTGATTGGTTTTATCAAGCAGTAGTTCAATGGACCTAAGCTCTGAAACTATAAAGAATAAAGATATTACAGAAAACTTGTTTGACTGGTTTATCAGCTAGTAGTTCATTTCACCTTAAGCACTGAGATTACAATAGTATTATGAAAACTCGTTTGACTGGTTTTATGAACCGGTAGTCTGTTTTACTAAAGGTACTAAAATTATGATGGTATTATGAAAATTCGTTTCACTGATTTCATTAACTAGCACACTGTTTCATCTTAGGCACGCGATAATACTGTATCATGAAAACTCGTTTGACTGATTTCATCATCTAGTAATTCAATTGACCCTATATACTAAAACTATAATGGTATTATAAAAATTCGTTTAATTGATTTAATTGCCATTTCAGTGCAGTTAAACTTGGGTAATGTTATGAAAACTTATCTGGCTGTTTTATCAGCTAACAGCTTTATCAACTTTGCACTTCTTAACTATAATGGTGTGATACAAACTCGTTTTTGATCAGCTTGGAAAACGCTTGACCTTTAACAGTGGTGTTGAGATGACTCTATATATTCATAAATTTTAAAAAAAATTACCTAACTTCTGTGTCTGTTTTCTATTCTATGAAACTAACAAATGGTGGAATATTTAAGGAGAAAAAGGGTAATTTAGTTTCACGGAGTAACAAGTTTTTTTTTTTTTTGATAAATCGCAGTTGTGACTCTAATCAGAAGCTTTGACCCAATTTTGAATTGAACTGGTTATAAAAATTTCTCTTTAAATTGGGTAATTTTATTTTTTGTGTGTTAATTTCATTTTCAACTTGCCAATCCTGAAATGATAAACAAAAAATCGCTTGAGAAATTTGTCATTCAACTAATAAAAAAAAAATAAAAAAACATGTTCTATATAGTTTTAATATTCCAAATAAATAACTCTCGGCTGAAAGTAAACACGAATTCCTCATTGACGAAAGAATCGGTCGACATTTTGAATTAATTTCACGCCTAAAAAAGTTCAAGTACCGCTATTACAGCGTAAGTATTTGTTAATTCAACCGCAACGACCAGTATAATTAGTTAGCGGAAAATAAGAGTTAGCAAAAACCTTGGGCCGAAAGACGAGCAGCAACGAGCGTCGAAGGGTAAACACGATGGTTAATTTCCAGCGAGGTTCTTTAAGTCACGGTTCGCGTTATGGGAACGTCGATTTTTCTGACATACCGATGTAGGAAAAGCGCCACGGTGATAGAAAATCAGCTCATCGATCATACAATTAGTCCGCAGATTAATCATGCCACCCTTCAAAATTACGCCGTATCCTTCAAGTATCAACGCGTATCGTCCTTTAACGACCCTTCCATAGTTGAAGTTATCTTTTACCGCGTCGGTTAGACCACGAAAAAAAAAATTCCGAGGGTTTTATTTTGCGGTAAATATACACTTCACTCATTAAGCTCCCTTTTATGCTGTTTACTTTTCGGCATTTTTGATTTATAACACTTTTTTACGATGGCGTGGTTTGCAACCAGCAGTGGTTGGTGTTTGGATGTGAAACAGTAATTAGAAATATCGTAGGGAAAAATTTTATTTTGAATTGAAAATTTCATTTTCGCGTTTCGCTTCAGATTTTCCAATTATAAAAATTATTCTCTCAGATTTGATAATTTTTCGTGCGAGAAAACAAACCAATTTTTAAGTCTAAAAGAAAAGAGATAAGCTTTACATAATGAAAAATCATATCATCTATAGTAAATACAAATAATCTAGCAATAAATATAAGTAAGGGTTAAAGTTGTTGGTTATTTTCTTTTTATGGTACATTCGTAGAGCGTACTACATTGTAATGAAGCGGCGTATAGTGGCGTCATAGCGTTAACAGGCTTGGGAGTCCCTTGTCTATTGTAAACTAAGATATAAGCCATGCAATATAGTGTGTACGTTCGGTAACATCGCTGGGCCAAACTTCCTTTTTTTTTTTCTTCTTCTTTATAAGTTCTTTATAGTATTGTGATGAAGTTCTTCTCTCTTTTCTACCAAATAAAAGGTCTCTCGAAAAAATAGATGAAAAAATAACGGACGGTGTGAAGGATTTTATTGAACTTGGGAAAAGAATTTTTCGGGTAATCTAAATTTTATATTTATTTTTTCAAGCCATGCTATCGAGGCCTAATTAAAATTTTAATCGAAATTGGAAATTGAAGAAGTATAGAAAACTGTCGAACATTTTTTTCAGTATAAATTTCGATGGAAAAAAGAAAAAAAACCACTCAAGTAGTAAAAGCTAGAATGAGAAAAAGACCATAAATTGGCATAAGTTTAACATGGATAAGAAATTTCCTGGATTTTCGAATCCCAATGGGCGATCACACCGTATTTTTACGGCTCAGCTTTTAGGCAACTAGGTACATACTTTGGTGGAACGAGTATAAACAGCGTTTAACAAGGCATAAAATTGTTTTTAACAAAACACCGAAAATAATCTATCTAATAGCGAGCCCCTACGAATCCTTTTTTTTTCACGCTAAAACGCGAGAAAAACCCACCACGAATATTTTCATATTCGCGATACACCTTCGCTTCCTCAGATTGTTACGCTTTGCTACCCTTGAAAACCCTCTCCGCTTTAATATTTAATCTTATCTTCGCCGAGGGAAGAAAAACAAAAAAAGATAAAAAATTCTCAAGATAAAAAAAAAAGAATAGATGATATCGTATTAAGCGGAAAGTAAGAACGAAAAAAAAGTGCTGGTGCCGAGGAGGTAAAAAAGATATTAAAAGTTCATCAGCTGCACCGCAAGAAGACAAAACACTTTCCGTGACAAGCCGGCTTACGCTTAGCTGTACTCCTTTTAAGCCATAACCCCTAGGCAACAAGTAATAAGCCATAAACTGGAAACTAACTTCTTGTACGACCACTACCGTGTAAAACAACCCTATTTGTTTTTCATTTACAACAACACGTTACGATGATTTTATAGGAAAAACATTCCAACGGGTAAGTACTTTTTCATGGGTTCGCGTATAAAATATACACGCTGGTTAAAAATTGCGTTCGCCGAACTCGAAGATTTATTAATTTTTACCAATTTTACGACCGCGAAGAAGCTGTTTCAAGGTCTTCGTAGATGATACGGATACGCTAGGCTTCGGGTTGCAACAGTGAAATTTGTTGGGAATTCCGCTGCGTGGAAAAGTTATGAAAAATAAAGTTACCGGAGAAGTTTAAGTCGGTAAAGTTTTGTCGTTAATTTTAGGTTTGATTTTCTTCTGCCGAGTTCCATTTTCCCGAGTATTTGTTTTAATAAGTCTGCAACAACTCGCCAACTCGTGCAGACGGCGGAATTTCTTCCGGAGTTTGTTGTGTCGAGTCGGTGGTTCTGTTTATACGACTTTGAAATGGTTTCAGTTTTTACTATGTAGTCTTACCTTCTAATCGATCGGTAGTCAGGTTGGAGATATTAAAGTAGGTAATTTCTCTAGATTCTTGACTGTTGAATTTTACATTTTTATTTCAATTTTTAAATTAATTCTAAATTTTATATTTTCATTTTTCAATTCAAAATAAATAATTCCTAAATATTTTTGTGCTTATTTGAAAAGTGATTTTCTAAATTTGAATGTAATTCATTAAATAATTTTCAATTTATAGGAGATAATATTTTTTTGAATTTAAGAACAGAAAATTATTTTCCCAAACCAATAAAATAAAAATACCAACCGATACCGTCATTTCTTTGTTCTCAAAAAATAAAATTTCGAATAATTTGTTATATCATAATTATAGTAACTGTGTGGATTTATTTTACTAAATTATTCATTAAAAGGGATGGCTATTATTACTTACTTGATTTGGTAATGATGTATCATTGAAGGGTGTCTTCAAATCTTTGAGCTTCAGACCATTTTTATAATCATAAATGGTAAGTGTTCAACTTTCTAGTATACAGGTACATAGCCTGCTCGTCACTTCCGGTGGGAGAAGGAGGCTAAACAAAACCTATGAAGGACTTCATTTTCTTTTTTTTTCTTAGTTGGTATTTTTGTAGGTATTGAATACAAAATTTATTAGAGGGTTCGACCTTTTATAGAAGGCTTAGCTCTCTTTAGCCTCCACGCTACAGTCATTTTTGCTCCCTCAGCGCGAAATTCCTCATCTCCAAAAAGAACACGGATTTTTTCATTTCTTTTGGTTTTTTATTTGGAAATGAATGATGAAAACAGTCACAAAATTTAATATTGAATTTCTAATATTTCAATTTTTTCTATTATTTATTTTAATTCATTTTATTAAAAATCAGTGTTGCCAAATGAACTGGGCCAATTAGTCAAAAGTCTAATAAAATACATAATTTTAATAAATATTATTTAGAATGATTGGAAAACAAAATAATTGAATATTAATTATTTTTAAACCCAACAAAAAAACAACAAGAAAAATTAAATTATTTGAAGTTTTTTTTTCAGTAAGGGAATTTGGCTGAATTTTTTCTAAAAATCAAAAAGTTATTTAAATTATTTTTAATTCACTATAAGTTTTTTTCGAATGAACACAATTAAAACAATAAATAAACACCAGAACACGTTCTGTCACCTTCGCCTATAAACGGAAAATGTTCCACTACACTACTGCGAGGCATACCAACATACGTGATCGCTTTAAAACGAAATTTTACCTCGTCTGTCCTCTTTATACCGTACCGAATCTTATTTGTTGCATATTTACAGCGCTTCAGGTGACTTCTTTGTGAACTAGCAACTATTTGCTCATAATATACATACAACATACATGCAAGTCATTAAATATCAATGAATGTAAATAAATTCTAATCTGTGTTACTGATATAATGGCCTATGATTAGAGCAGGTGAAATCAAAGTGATTTTCCCAGCAATTTCCATTCGACTCCTATATGTTATATCTTCCACCGAATGGTATTTCCAAAAATCGTATTCTTTTATAAACAAAAAAAAAATTAATTTTCCATCACGATCATAGAGCAATAAAAGAACAAAAGCTGGGTGCTATTTGGATGATATTCGACGATTCGATGAAGGCGTAAATTAGAAAACAAACCGAAAGCGGCGTTACGCGATAGATTCTAATCACGCACCAACACGCTAGAAAAGTTTACACGACCAAAGCATGCGATATTTTCGTCGCTTATCGGGAAGAAAATATTAATCCGATATAATCCTTGGAGGATAAACGACTCCACGTACGATTAAACCTTCTCAGAGATTTTGTAAGCTTATCACAAAAACGCTCCTGTATCCTTTTACAATTACTTCATAAAACTAAAAACTCATTTCTGTCAAATTTCAAAGGATCACGAATAAATCCGTCGCCGGTTTGTTTGCCCAAGCAAAAACAAGCCTTTCCGTCGAGATTTACACGGCGGCGATGCTCGCGTTTAATTACGCTGCTGTATGGGATCCCGCATCCACCTATACTCTTCGGTTCGAGAAAAAATTTCGATTATTTAAAGCCCGGTATTTTTTTAAAACGTAGGCTCGCGGGTGTTGAATGCGGTTCGCTGTCAAGACGGACAGAAAAAGGATTATTTTTGCGGCGTTAGTCGTAGATTTAAGGCTGTCTTGTAACGCGAAGACTCCTCTGGTCTACGCGTGGCAGCTGAAATTCTTGTAGCAACCTCTCTCAGCCGCTACCCTGTTTTTGACAGCAGAGTAATTAACACTCGACGCCCTGCCGTACTCCCTATTTTGCCTAACATTAAAAACCGTTCATCGGGAATGCTAACCGGGTTCCGTTTTTAAAAGAAAAACCCGCCGACCAAGATGTACGTAATTTTAAGCTGTATCGTAGACGACAATGGTGTACCGAGCGAAATCCCCGGCTGTATAGGATGAATATTTAATTAATGTTCGCGTTCATTTAATTAAATTTTTTTTATGAATTTTTGGAATAATTTTTTTTTTAATTTGGTTCGTCGGAAATATCACCATGGAGAGAGGTTACAGGGAGATGGGATATTTAGTTTGTACACTTTTTACCTCCAAAATTATGCTCGTTTTTTCGAAATAATTTCAACAGGGGAAAGTTGAACGAAATATATCAGAACTAAGACAGGTGACAATGAAAAGGAAATGACTATGTGAAAGGGTTAATGCTAAATGCCGAGTCTTTAATGCATTCACAAAAACGAACGTGCCATTGTATCGCGATACCTTTGTACCTCACAATAAGAAGCATTTCAACTACTTTTTGATTTCTTAAACATTGCCTATACTCCAGGCCTTCTTAGGTACCAGCATAAACGCCTAAACAGCGACTTAGCAATCATCAAAAAGAAGTACTTTTCTTTCAGAATCCTGTGGCTTTCATTAAATGGTTCGAATTTAATGTGTAGTAAAAAGATTTCCAAATCCTGATTTCATGAGTATTAATTTTGATGGGTAGGAAAGCTTTAGTACATATTGAAATGTTTCAAAACTATTGTCAACTTTTTTATTGATGTAGTCTCGTCATTGCAAGTTACAAGAAGAGCATGTACTTTACTGAAGTTAATCACTTCAAAATTTCTAACCCCCTTCCTCCTCCTCCAGTATAACTTGGCATATATTATTGGCACTTCTCATGAAAGTAATTAGCTTCTCGCATCTAATTTAGGAACTGGCAAACAGTGATTTCAAAAATCATTTCCGGTAACAAAAGGTATTAGGCCCTTTGTTAATTCATTTTAACTGATCTAAATTTGAAAATTTTTTGTAGAAGTATATTAATAAAACAGGTATAAATTTTTTCATGCAGGTTACAATTTTT
Source organism: Phenacoccus solenopsis (assembly GCA_009761765.1). Classification (NCBI taxonomy): domain Eukaryota; kingdom Metazoa; phylum Arthropoda; class Insecta; order Hemiptera; family Pseudococcidae; genus Phenacoccus; species Phenacoccus solenopsis. Next base: position 15,394,911 of record CM019752.1, read on the forward strand.
TTGTAGCAGTGTTCTCGAGCTGTTCGATTTTGAATCTTGAAATTCCTGAAATCTATCATTCAAATTTTATTCTTATTATTCAAAATATCACTTATAAAATATCACTTATGGTAAGGTACACAAATAGATATTTTTATGTGAATTGAAATAATTAAATTCTTACAAATTTATTTTTAGCTAAATTGAAAAAATATAATAATAATTATACACAAAAAAAAAAGATTCTATAACTTTTCAATTCTCTGCAATACTTGATATTGGATACTTATGTCACTAGTGGTTTCGTCTTAGTGATTATTAATGATCATACAAATATATACTCATCTCCCTAATTCTAAATGCTGTTAAATGCGATTTTTTAACAAATTAACTTTTTATACGCGTTGGAAGAAGAATAGAGAACATCCACTAGTGAAGAAAATGAAAAATCCATATTTTTGAATAGGCATAACACGATTATTAAGATTTGGTAAGTCTGTAACCATCAATTTTCTTAATCATTAGTCCTGATAACGCCACTTTTTCAAAGTTTAAAACATAATTTTTTCATTATTGGAAATTTCATGTCAACATTATGAGATAATTTTCAAAGTAGATTGTGAAATAGAGTCAACCAAAACTCATTCCTATACAACGTTTTAGGATCATCTGAACATTTTTTTATTATTATTATTTTTTTTTTTTTTTGAAATACTTGGCAACATTTAAAATTAGAGAAACGACTTACCAAACTTGAACTGTGGAGCTCTTTGAACATTGTCTGAAATTAATATATCCTTCATTTCAATCCAAACGTAAGAGTTGTCTCAAATTTATCCTATGTACGAAGTTGACTCCAAGTATTTCTGTATCTGAAGTTTGAGCTACTTATTTCCTTCAGTGCAAAGCTATGAAGATTTTAAGAAATTTTATTGTTGTTTTTCCTTCCCAAATAAATGCATTTTTATACTGTTGTAGCTCTCAATTTTATTGAAAACTTACCTAAAAAAGATTATTGCCTACTTCTTTATTTATTTTTGGGTTAATTTATCATTTTATTATAATAAGTATTTTTATTGTATTTCTTAATTTTTATTTTAAATTTTTTTTAACTTGATAAGAAATGAATGTTGAAGTTTGACTATATTTTATTTGACGGATTGTTATCTTTATTTAAATTCATATTTTTTTTGTTGATTATTTCTTCTTTTTTTCGCATTTATTATTTAAAAAAAAAAACAAAAACAACAAAAACAAAAAATGAATAAAAGAATTTCTATACCTAGGTTAATCAACTGAAAATCGTCGTAAGCTTAAAAATATAAGTCCCTCCTTTCCGACCTCTCTTTTCTAAATCAAAAGGGCTTTATGAGGTCAATTGATTTTTCTTTAAGAATTTAGCTAAAAAATAAAAATAGTATAAAATGAAGAAATATTTCTCACACTCGAGAAAACTCTGATCCCAAGTAGCAAAAGTTTTATTATAAATCTTATTCGTCGTCGAGAATCACATTCGGGAAAAGAAATTGGAAAATCTTTCCTTACTTAGAATTGGTAATCTTTTCAGAAAAAAATTCATGTTCCGAAAAAATCCCTCGTTTCCATTCGCACTTCATAAACCAAATGAAATCACGACATGGTGTAAAATGCGAAACTGCGTGTACCGATCGAATGGATGCCCCGAAGTAATTATTATAAATAAGGATAAAGATGCAACCGGCCGAATATGGAAGAAATAGAATTGCCGCCCATATCGAATCCCAAAGGTCATGGACCACGCATTTGCTGTAGGACCTCTGTCTTTTTAATTGATCAATGCTGCCCTAGCTACCGGCTCTGTCCCATGGTATTTGCTCATCCCTAAAACGCATCCTCATATAACCACGTGCGTCGTGTTACCTCAACTTTACACGCTAAATACCGCGAATACGACGTATAAATTCATTCGATATTCCTCCGAGGAAATTGTTGCCAGCTATACGGGCGTAATAAATAATAACATTTAATCGAGATTTTTTTGGTTCGCGAAAAATAGGTGTATATTTTTTAGTAAGTGATTTATATCCCACGTTGGTGCAAATTACCAAAGCCGCTCGGATTTCGAGGTGGTAAAATATAAGCTCTTGATCCCAACTCACCGATGTTATCTCTCACCTGATGAGTTAGGTGTTGGAAACCTATAATAACCGGTCGCCGGAAGAATTACGAATTGGATTCGCCTCGGCGAGATTTTTTCCTGGTGATTCTTAACCGCGGATATATTTCGTTTTACGGTGGATAGCGATAGCTAGCTTCTGTAAGAAGTACTTATCACTGTTCTGTTTACTTCTTTTATAGGTCCCAAATCGCTCGTAAAAAAGGGTTAATTTAGAAACACCCAGGCTGGAAATAGAAACAGCCTTTATTACTTTTTCTGTGTGCCTTTGCGTGCATGGAACCGGCTACCATTGTAATTTGATAAGGAAGCGGAAAAAATGGGCGGCAAGAGGTAATACCGCGACATAATAAGAGTTTATTAAAAATTTCCTTCATTATTTCGAGAAGTACCTGATTAACCCTTTGATTAAAAATTAACTACTCGAAACCAGCTTTCGTTTGCGAGACGGGTGAATTAATAGAAGTTTAAATGAATTTTTCCTTCGGCGCAGGCCGCTCCGATCGTACTTTTCGCCGTCTCTTTTTAACCCATCTATATTCAGCCAAGCTTATCCGTATTCTTAAAGTCTTAGGGTATGGAGCCCGGTTACTGGGAGGTAATGTTAATCTTATATGATCCTTAGGGGCTACGTTCGCCTTGTATTTCCGTGGAAAAGGGAAAAAACCCGAGGTAAGGTGAATTTTCATCGTGCTTTCTAGAATAGCGAAATCTTTGCCGAATGAAAGATATGCGAAGATGTAGTAATGAAAATGGCAATAATTGTTTCATACTCGTGTAAGAATGGCTGGCGCGAAAGATGTGATTTATAATACGCGAAACACCCTAAATATCTGCGTTCCTGTTGGTTGCACATCAAAGTAAACCACAGCTGAGTTAATCGTCGCGAAATGTAGTGCTGGTTGTTTTATTAACATTTTCACGCTTTCGGTGCCTAACTGCCTACTCCTCGGTGTTTATCGGCTTTTTGAATACCGATGATGAAGTAGTTACAAAATGCGCTCTGTTTGTAATTTTTAATAAAAAATTATTTAAGTTTTTAGTTGACAATGATTTTTTTATTGAAATTTAATTTTAAATTTTTTATAAAATGGAATACACTCGAAATTTGTTTTTGAATTTTTTTGATCAGTTTTTTATTCATTAGTAGAATTTTTAATGGAACCCTAAGCTCTTACTTTACCTAATTTGAGAAAAAGTGGTCGAGAGAACGAAGTTCAGATTTTTACATTTCACATCATTTGTAGTCAATTGGTAAATATCTGAAAACATATTATAGATAGGCATCCAAGCACCAATAAGCTGAAAAGCATTCGTCCAACAGCAGAAGTTTGGCAAACCTCCATCCGCGCAAACCGAAAAGAAGAAGTCTCCTTATGCCGTCTGCGTATTGGTCATGCACTACTTTCTCACTCATACCTCCTATCGAAATCTCCTCCACCAACATGCTCAACCTGCTCTGTCCCCATATCTGTACAACATATTCTCATAGAATGTTCAAAATTTTACAATATTCGCCGCGCACTTTCACTCCCCAGCACTTTCATTAACTTCCTCCAAGATGACGAACAGACAATAGCCCACCTCTTCCTCTTCCTCAAACAGTCTCACCTCCTCTCCCAGATCTAACTTGGCTTTTCCGTGCCTCTGTCCTTTGTAGCAGTATATGACACGTAAATGAAGATAATTCAAAAAAAAAACATTCAAAATTTAGTGAAATGTTTGTATACGTTTAAGTATTCTTTTTTTTTTTCAGAGTTTTTCTTCACTTATAATATCAGTTGACACAAATTTTAAAAAGAGTTGGAGGAGTCACTGAACCTTTAATGTTTTAATTTATGTTCTTGAATTATGAAGTATGCTAAGGGCACTAACATAGCTAAATTTTCATCTCCTAAGGAAAGTCAGAGAGGAGTTGAAACAAAAAACAATTATTCTTTGATGAAATTTGAGTCATGAATTTTCTTGACTTCTCCATTTTTCTTCATCAGATAGAGCTATGAAACTCAAATTTTGGTATGAGTATAGTTAAGGAGCATAATGTGATCTCTTTAATTCAAATCAACATGAATCCAAAATATTTGAAGAAGCAGAATTTTAATTTAGGGTTCAGAAGCTTGAATTCAGTGGAGAAAGACTCTATCTAGGGGTGTTGGACGAAATGATGGGTTTGCTGAGTTTTATTTTGTGTTCGGTTTTGATTTGTTTTATTTTGTTTGGTTTGGCTTTATTTTGTTATGCTTTGTTTAGTTCTATTAAAAAATGTTCTTTAAAAAAAGAGTAAATTTAATTTGTTAAGAAAAGTTGTACGGTAAATAGAAAACAAATTTTTCAATTTTATATTTTAGCTTCACATAATTTATTATTATTTTAAATGTACAAAATTACATTTTCTTAACTAGTTTTGTATTATACAATTTTCAAACGAATATTAACCTGTCGCAAAAAATGTAATTTTGTATATAAAAATAATAATTATGTCATCTTGAAATATAATGTTTAAAAAATTTGTTTTGTGTTTGCTATAAAAATTTTTTCATTTTTGTTTTTTTTTCACATAGCGGGAACATAGTAGAACAAAACAAAACATTAATCATTTTAAAAGCAGAAAGAAATCTTTTTTTTTTAAGATAAGGAATAGGTACCAAAACAAAATTATTACTTTCCTGAATTAATAATAAATATTCCTAAGCAGAACGAACCGCTTTCTAAAACAAATAACAGAAACATACCGAGACAAAACAAAAACATCAGTTGTTCTAAAAATAGAAAACAATGCCAACGAACAAAAAAAGTCTCAAAATGTACTTCATTTATATCCCATACCAGTAATACTGATAAGCAATGTAGAAAGAATACTGGAACAGAACAGAGAAGAACAAAACATTTTTTCCATTTTGGTCTGTTTCCTTTCTTTCTCTTTTGTCATTTCCCATTTTATTTTGTATTTCTGTTTTGTTTTCGTTTTGTTCTTTCCTGTTCTAGTATTCTCTTCACTTTGCTATTGGCGTTATTGGATTTGGACTTTTTTTTATTCGTTGTTATTGTTTTCTATTTTTAGAATGGCTGATGTTTTGTTTTGTTTCGTTATGTTCCCGTTATTTGTTTTAGAAAGTGATTCGTTTTGCTTTGGTATTCATCATTAGCTAGAAAAGTGTTTGTTTTGTTACTCGTTATCTTTTTAAAAAGATAATTCATTCTGTTTTAGGATTCATTGTCATTGACTGAAATTTTTCCATTATTGTTCATTCTGAATGCTTTGTTCTGGTATTGCTCACCATTCCTGCTTATAACACTATTAGAAGAAAAATGAATAACATATTCTAAATCTAAATTCTCAGTCAGTTTTATTCAGTTTCAAAATGTAGTGAAGTGAATGAAAAGTTGAAAATTTTTAACTTTGGATTGAGTATGATTTCATAAAGATAGCTCATTGTATCAGAAAATAAAGATTCAACTTCCTCGGTGGAATTGAAGGGATTGAGTGAGAACTGGGTTATGAAATGGTTTGATGCATCCATTTATCACATGCATTTAGATTATGAAATTTTACATGTTAGGTGAGTTTCAATTTCATTACTCTGTGAAATTTCGATTGATATGTGCTTGAAATGTGGAATGAGCTTAATGTAAGGAAAATTTAAGGTGCCACAAATTGTTGAAATTTCATCAGCATGGACCTGCATAATTCCTGAGACCCAGAATCATGGTATGCTCTTATTTCAACCTATTAAATCAGTTTCTGTAGTACTGAAGGTTGTAATATGAAGATTAACTGTATTACTGGGAGCCGGAACTTTTTTCTTCCCCTTATAATAACTTAGTTGATGTGTTACGATATGGCGATGCATCTTTTTAAATTATTTTTAATAAGTTCGAATAAAAAAATTTATAGTTTTTCTAAATTTATTTTATACGTTGAAATTGCATATTTTGAATTATCAAGCAAACTTGAAACATTTTTATGATATGCTTGACTATGCTCAACGCCTGTTTTATTCATTCACATAACACTCCAGTTTTCCTTGGTCGCATTTTTTTTTCACCATGTTGAAACGAGTCTGAAAGCGTTAATCGATTTCAACGGTTAATATTCGCATTGGGATTTGCATGTAAAATTTGCATTTTATAGTTCCTATTAGACGATGCCTCACCTCATTTCGTTGCTGAAAGTAAATTCGCTCTTATAAGTAAATTTCTACCGCTTAAAACTTCCACCAACCAAGAAATGTAAAATGGTAAAAGAGTGTTGGAAGAAGGTGCGGGTCTTGAACTTAATATTTACATTTAGATAGGGGCATGAGTCTGTAAGGGTAATTAAAAGTCGAGAAGCGGTTTTATTTGAAAGTTGCGGGACCTTTCTTTCAAATGTCTCGAGAATGAAGAAAACTCGCGTACCGAAAGTTTCGCGTCCTTATTCGTTTAGTTGACATTCGACACGCGACCAGAAAAATTAGTCAACTACGAATTCCCATACTAATCATGATCTGTATTTCTAAGTGAAAAATATATCCTCATTTTTCACTGGGAGGAGTAAGAGAGCGACATAATCGAAATAATATCATTTATAGAATTATAGTAATATGGCGACGAGTATATCGTTTAGCGCAAAACGTGCCCTTTTCATTTACCTACTTGTTTCAATACCCGAATCACCTACTTGAAAAAATGATTCTTTTTTAGGAATTGTAAAATTACCCAAAATTACGAGGAAAATTCGAGCGTATTATAGTTTATAATGAATTCATTAAGCTCTTCTTTTATCGGAGCGGTCGGCAGGAAAAAAAGTAACAGCTTACGGTTTATTAATTCTCCCTCCGAAGGTGTTGTACAAACAATTTACATAGTATTTTATTTCATCCTTTACAGCGGAAACGGCTGTGTTTAATTTGTAAATAAAGTGGTAATAATGGAAAGCGAGTGGTTCGTCCTCGATAAAAAAAAAAAATACCCTAAAAAAAAGAATGAAAACACAAAAAAAAGTCGGGAAGAAGAAAAAATCTACTAAGGGTTTAATGAAGAAACGATGATGAGGGCTGTAAAGCCTTTATAAGCTTATTCTTGACACTAGACACAAATCTGATCAACAACCCTTTTATTTTTATTTTTCCCCTTTTTATAAAACTCTGATATTTAAACGTTCACCTATTTTTTTCCTCAGTAATCGAAACCGCGTAAATTGCGGCCCCAGTTCGTTGTAAAGGATAAGGTGAAGTATCTACTGGTGCGGATTTATCTCCAAGTTTCGCTAAGACACTATATACTTTGATTTAAAATCCGTTAAACGAATGTTACCAATTATGGCTGCTGGTTTTTATTGTCCTTAAGGGGACCGAATAACCCTTGAAATAAATTGCTTGTAATTGATGACTGCCGAGTATTTCTTCGTAGTCGTAAATTGCTGAGGCCTTCTTCGGTGGGAAATTTTGTGCATATTTACTCGTCTGTAATGGCATTCCGTGGATTGTGCGGAAGAAAGGGAATTTTAAGAGTAGCCAAAATATTCCTTATTTTGTCACAAGACAAAATATTAAAATTCAGTTGAATGAAGAGAGGAAGAGAATGGAGAACTTTATGAGTTTCAGATCACTTATAAGAATACCTTACTTTTTCATTAGATATATTTGAAAAACAGGTCAAAGTAATTTCTTTTTTATGTAAAAGAAAAAAAATGGATTTGTACAACAGAAAATTCCAAGGTCAAAAAGTCAGTATCCTTTGAATCTTCTTATTAGGTGTTTTTCGAGAAAAAAGTACCCAATTTCAGTGAATGAAAAATTCCATTCTGCACCCTTTGCTCTCATCTCTATTGAAAGACTTCTTTTTTAAATCAACGTTTCTATTGCTGTAAAAGAATTTAAATACTAAGTTATTAAGGGTGAGCGGTAACAGTAATGAACAATTTCCTATACAAAATAAAGATCAGATAAGTTACACGCAAAAAATGAATTGTTGATTTCTGTTGGGAAAGAAACTCTTTTGTAAAGGAAGAAAAAAAGAAAGAAAAGCGAGGAGATAAAAAAAAGAATAAAATCCTCTCTAACGCCCTCTGACGAGATTTTTGTTTGCACTCGATGTCTTTCCCACTTGTCTTTTAACCCTCTTTAAGCCTTTTTTTTTTCTCTCCCTAGGATAAAAAGCTTCTTCTGTATATGCCTCGCGAAGGCTATACAATTACAAGAAACAATGTGGGTAAGTAGGATGATATAAAAGATATGGGATGTTTGATCGTGATGATGGTTAACAGGTCATTTTGACTTCTTTAATGGATTATACTAGTGATAAGGGTGGTGTCAACAGGTATTATTGTAGATGGTTTTGCCGTAGATGGTTATTGATGATAACGATGAAGTGGTAGATGATTATTTTTACGTTTATACGGTACTTTAAATTATCGTCTTATTTTTCATTTCATTAATATTTTGTAACTGTAATTTTATTTTATTTTTTCCAGAAACAATTGAACCAACGAAATGTTGCAACGCTAATTTTACCAACTTAAAAGTAAGTTTTTTCTCATTAGTTAGTACCTATAGATATATTATCATTAAGTCCTTAGTTGATTTTAATTTTATTTCAAATGTAAAACATGAGTAGAATCGGTTAAATACGATTTGCAGTATATTTCTAATATCTAGAAAGAGCTTAGGTCGTACACGGGGGGGGAGACCAAAGAAAGTGAATTTACAAAATGGTACAACTGTTTAAAAAAAAGTTTAGATATAACCGTTTTAATATTATTATTATTATTATTGAAAAGACCATTGTGCCAGGATGTACGTGTACTTCAAATTTATATTAAATTATTAGTTTTCATTGTTTCAAAAATTCAATAATTTTATTTTATAAGTGAGGCTCATTTGCGATGAAGTTTTGTTTTTGAGAGAAAATCAACGATTTTACTAAAAATTATGAGATGCTTAAAAGGCTAAAATGATAAAGTACAGGAAGTGAAAGCATGTCAAAAAGGTTGAGAAATCTCATAAATTGAAAAATGTTTAGAAAATTTGAAAAAAATGAATAAAAACAATTCAAAATAGAAAAAATAGGAAAAGTGCAATAGTTATAAAATTGAAGTACCATGAATTAAAAAAATGTTTGATAGATGAATGATATTGACGAAAAAATCTAAGAATAGCAAAAACTTCGAAAAAGTCACTAACTTTCAGAAATATCAAAAATAAAAATGAATGTTAACAAAATAAAAAAAAAAAAAACTGAAAATTTTCAAAAATGCTTAAAATAGAAAAAACAATTAAAATACTTACATTTTTGAGAAAATTTAAGGGGTATCATAAATTGAAAAAATTCGAAAAATATGTCATATATTGAAACAAAAAGTCAATCAGTTCTAAAAAAATCTAAAAAGTCACCACATTTCAGAAATGTTGAAAGTGGAGATGAAAGGTATGAAATTAAACAAAACGAAAAAATTTCAACAATATTAAAAATTGAAAAAAGGTCAAAAATGATAAATATTATAACATTTGAAAACATTTAAAGAATACCATAAATTGAAAAAAATTCAAAAATATGTCAAATATTTGAATAAAAGTAAAATAGTCATGAAAAAATTTTTTGTTGCCAAATTTCAAAAATGTCAAAGATTAAAGAAAATGTTGAAAATTACCAAAGTAAAAAAATTCGAGCATGGTAAAAAAAATTTTAATATGTCCTATGTTATGCTAAAAAGTCATAAAAAGAACTGTAAAAAAATTTCAAACAAATTTTTAATAATTAAAAAAAAAAAAAAAAAAAAGGCCACGCAGCTGCAAAAAATCAACAGCTTAATGAAATTTCAGAATATTTAAACAATGTTAAAAAATGTCGAAAAATCGCACCTCGAAAACAGTGACGTAACTCAAAAAACAATTTTTCCGAGTTGAGCATTTTCAGAGAGCCATTTCGGAATCTTTTTTCAAATTTCAAATGGTACAGCGTTGCATAAGTATGCTCATAATGCATGAGAATTCATATGCAATTTCATACCATTTGAAACTTTAAAACTGCCTTCAAAATTGCTCTTTAAAGATGTAAAGAAAATATATTTACCAATCAATTTATTGCAAGATGTGCAATAAACTTGATCTTTGATTTTAACATCACTGGAAGATTGCTACGTCGAACAAACAAGATGGTATTGCAGAAGAGTCGATTACACGCCCAAATCGTCATGTCGCACTCGTCTCACCACGTAATACCGTGGTTCGTCGCAGTCCTAAAAAAAAAATCCAAGAAAAAGCAAGGGGTTGAGAACGCATCGGTTTAAAAAGCAATGCTGCAGGCGTTCGCTTAACACGCTATCTATGTTATAGGCACAAGGGTGTCGTTAAGAATTACCCCTTTTACAGATTAAACTAAAAGGCGGGATAAAACTTAACATTCGAGGGTATAGAGAGAGAAAACTGTCCTCGGAAAAGAACATAACGATATGTCACCGGAAAAAAACGTATAATTCACCTTATTCGAAGTTTCGTATAGCACAAATGCGAATAAATATTTGGCGGACGTGAAGTACCCGATAAAATTGCAACTCAAACTAGGTATTACGATTTGTAATTAGCAGAGTTGAAAAATCATGGTGCTGCAGACGATGGTATTTTTATGCGACGTTTGCAACAGACCGCATTTTATCGAAACGAGGATTCTAAATGGGAGAGGGGGTTGAGCGATATGCTCGTGACGTCTAGTAAGTGAAAGATGTGGTTTCAGGTGAGGTTGGCAGCTCATTACCGGAACTTATAATCAAGAAAGCTTCAACCGTGAGTTTTAGATTTTGTCGGCGGAGTCGGGAGGAACGAATTCCATAACATCGGAACACACCGTAGCTTCTTCTTTAAGATACGTCGTAATTCTCGAAAGTTGCTACGAAAATAATAAACTAAAACTCATTTCAAAAGTAACGTTTCGGAAAGTTTTCATAAACTTTTGAGAAACATTAAGAAACCGTAAAAACCGCGAGACATGGAAATACAATATTTTAGCGAGGTAACTCGGCGAGGCGGGCGACTGACGCAAAATAAATTATTATTACACAGCGCACGTATTAAAACGTGCTATGCCCGTACCGTATTTTTGAAAATTCGTGATCGCTGTTGGCCGCCTTTCGGCGCTGATTACTTCGTAATAGTAGCTCGCTTATCTGAAACTAGCGAGCGAAATTCACTCGAATCGAATGGAAATCCAATACGTCGCCCGTTTCTCGGCCAATCGTTTCCGTTCTCGATTGTATATAGGTCTATTTCCTATGTGCTACCATAAACGGCGCCTTTAATCTATAGAGGGTGCGAAGTCAGATCTTCAGATTCCAACATCCCTGCCCTATACATTTGCCTTATTAGTCGCTACTCATCCGCATTTCCTTCCAATCTGCATATGACGAATGGCTGAAAATTACTCATCATCTTGACGTTTTTTTTTACCACAGCTGATCGCGAGCAACTCATGATAACAGGGAAACAAAGCTACACCTTACACGTAGGCGTAATTTCCAAACACACTCGTTAAAATAAAGTGAAGCAAGCAGGTAGACATGTGAAAACGTGCTTACACAAACAGCGTTAATACGCGGATTTCTCTGTTTCATTTGTTACTGTGCAAGAAAAAGTTTTTCTTTTGAGAAAAGAAATTTGTAATATGTCTCGTTTGTAACGTTTTCAATCTTAAATGAGATATTTCTCCCGCTCACGTGTATAATTCTGTTTTGTAGATGTTTCGGATGTATGTGCGTTGATTGCATCTTAGCGGGGAGCCAATATTTAGGGTGATACGCTTCAACCGCAAAACATTCTTTAAGGCTGACGATAATTCGTTTTCTTTTTCTTCGAATGATTTTACTACGAGCGCAGAAAATGCCTAATCGATTGCTTCGTTTAATTTTATTTCAAACGAATCGATTCGAAAAAATTCACTTCAACATTGTTCATTAGAATGAAATACTAATGTACGCTGGAGAGTTTTGATGAGAACTAGGACCCAAGTACTTTTTAAAAGCATTAAACATACCTACTATCTCCATGTGTGAAGTAGAAGTAAGAAGGTGTCTTTTAATGGTGGCTTCGTTTAAGTGGACGCAACTACTCTCGCAGGAGTTACTTTTCAGCATTCGTTGCGTTTTTGCCGGCAAAATCTTTTTCGTGTTTTTCATTAACGCTGTTTTCGAGCGAGGGTGTAGAATTTCATACCTATAGATTCATATTTCCAAGGGTATAAAATGAAAGTGATTTAGGAGGTGATTTCAACTTAAAGTTGGGAATTAAGAAATACCTTCGTTTTTGGTTCCTTCTATTGCGAATTTCAATTTTCGAGATAGGTAGTTCGTATTTATTGTAGAAGGTATTCTCTGGTATTAAAAAACTCAATTTTTAACCTGTTTTTAACCCCATTTACAAAATTCAAACTTTATGATATGAGTGATTCAAAAAAATAATACACTGAGTCCCAAGTTGGGCGCCATTATTGTTTCATTAGCTCATGAAAGGTGATACCACAGCACAAAAATTTGACTACACTTTATACTATTTAATATAAGCTTCACTAATCACTTCATTTTTTGAATATTCTTTTATGAAAAAAATCTTGCATCATTGCACCATTGGATGAAGAATATATTATTAGGCTATATGTTGGTAAATTTTTAGGGAAAATGATTCATTAAATTTGAAATATTCCATTCAATACCCACGTATGTATCTTATATGAAAGTTTGTAATGTCTACCAAAGATTCTCATATGGTGTAGATTAAGAAAAATTTGCAAGCAGCTGTGTAGCCCAATTGGAGCTGAGTTTTCAATTGAAGCATGTTTAGATCCGTAGATAATCGTGTTATTCGCTTTATACCTAATACCAGTCAGAGACTGGTAACCCCTTCCTACTCTCTGCAACATCACTTACGAAGATTGATTTGGACCAAAAATAGTTCGGGAATGTAACACATGAGCGCTGTAGGTATGATGTATACACTGTGCCTAAATGATTCTAGCCGGTCCAAGCGATAAATTCCCTTGAATAAAAAATAACAATTAATTATTTCTTTTCTTTTGATGCATTTTCGCAAGATTAAGAAATTAAATTATTATTTATTCGTTTTTCGATGATTTCCAATTATAATTCTTGAGATTAAGTATTTTTCAATCTTTTAACGATTCTTTCACGTTAAGTTGGCAACACTGGAAACAGGTAAAATTCAATCGAATTAATGAATGCAGAGGAAAAAGTTATTAAGCATATAAAATTATGTTTCATAAGTTTGAAATCATTTATTATCACGAGATAAAATCAAAAGAAGTTAAATAATTGATTGTCCTTTCCTTTTTCAGTAAAAGGAATTTGGCGTTCAGGATGCTGAAATCACTTAGGCATAGTTTAATAGGGAAAGACGATGTAGGTTTACTTTCGCATGTGTTGTAAATATGAAGAAAATAGGTGAGTTAATGTAAAGAGGGACAGACGAAGTCAACTAGGGATAATCTGTCAATGTTTCATTCTTTGCGATTAAAGAAGTGGTAGTGTGGTATATTTTCTGTCTCTAGGAATCATATTGTACTCATAATTATGAAACTGAAGCTATTTACAGCTTCTTATGCCTCCATAAATTTCCATCGAATGCCATTTTTGATCTATTTTGATTTAAGTTCCGGGGGTAATTTAGTCCACATCTAGGAAACGATAAAAGGAGTCATACTGGGTCTCCATATTGTTCCTTATGAAGCCCGTCAACAAGGCTTCTTTACCGCTATGACCAAGTTGCTCTCTCAACGATGAAATAGCTGTATGAACAGGTTTTTTAAAGAACAACGTAACGATTCAGCATACCCCCTCTTATTATGCCTTACAACAACCAATCTCACATACAAGGGAAAATCCTTTCTATGATACTTAGTGAAAAAATACAGATGATTCATAAAATTTCTTGTCATGATATATAATTATAAAGATACTTTTCACTCTTACTGTCCTCCAAATTCACTCTTAGAGCTAAAATGTTGACATGTTTGTATCCTTATTGCACTAGGACAAAAATCACTAATTTCAAGGTTCCATCCAGCTCGCTTCAAAAATTGAGTGCACCAACATTTAGAGTCTCGATTGTCAGAAAAAATGATTTTTAGATCTTCACAAAAACATCGTATGCCAAATTTTTAGTGATTTTTATCCACTCGACCTTGCTGTATGATTTGAGTAAATTAAAAGAAAAAAGTTAGAAATATACCATAATTATGATTGAGAATAGTCTGAAAAGTAAAGATATGAAGACCCCCTCCCTCTTCGACCCCTCTTTTCCAAATTAAGTGAATGTATTAGCTATAATTTTCATCAAAATTATAACTCTGATAGTAAATTTAATGGCGCCCAACTGAGGCTCAAAAATTATTATTATTCCCATTTTACACGAATTTATGCAATTTCATTATACCATATCCTCATTTACTTTTTTTTTTAAGTAAGTTATTCGTTACACTTTTTTTACGGACATTTGAGATCGAGACTAAGAGCTGGGTAGGTTAAGCTCCCCCCCCCCGCTCCTACTATTTAAAATTGTAATTTCTGTTTCAACGATAATTAGATTACACTTCATTATGTTTACAGTTGAAAAAAAATTTAATTCCTAATTAATTTCACCAAGTATTTGTCATCTCCTCCACATCTGTTATCTTATTTCACAAAAATTTGTCAATTTGATAAGCTTAAAAAAAAAATCATTATTAATCAAAATTTGATAAAGAAAAAAAAAGTTATAACAAATTATTAAAAACTAAAAAAAAAAAAAAATTACAAAAATTGGGATTCAAAAAAATAGAAAAAAATTTGAAATTAAAAAAAAAGAAAATGAATCAGAAAATTAAAAATTATCAGAAATAAAAGATTGTAAAAATAAAAATATTAAAAAATAATTCCTTTTTCATTCTTTTTTGTTTTTTATGTTAATCTGTAATTCTCCTGCTTATGTTTGTAACCTTAATCTAATAAAAAAAAAATAATAATAAATGTAGAAAAAAAAATTAACGATAATAATATTAATGATATTTTTTTTTTCGTCATACATGTCAACATAGTTACCTAATGTAAATTAATCTTCACCCCTTTCATTGTGACAAGGCGAACGCGGTATTAGTAAACTATTGAAACGGTATCTTACTGAATGGACGAATTGGTGGATGAGATAAAAGCCAAGAATCTAAATGTAATTACATATGTGACTGGAATAATAATTACAGCCGGGTAATTTATATTAGGAAACGTCTCGAATTAACGGAAAATTAAGGGTAATTATTCTATTAGAAATGTCACGCACGTACATCTGAATCATTTCGCTAT
Organism: Phenacoccus solenopsis; assembly: GCA_009761765.1. NCBI lineage: Eukaryota > Metazoa > Arthropoda > Insecta > Hemiptera > Pseudococcidae > Phenacoccus > Phenacoccus solenopsis. The sequence continues at coordinate 15,410,363 of CM019752.1, forward strand.
TGCTTCGGGCTTCAGATTGATTATGAATGAAGAATATCTCACGTCGAGGCGTCAATTTCCCCTTGTCTGTAGTGGTTCTTAATTTTCAATTTGTAAATTAGATGGGATGATTTTCACAACGTAGAAACATCGTTGGAGCTTTTTTCACAGTTTTTCGACAGCTACGTTATCGTGGTAAACATAAGAAGGGGATTCGATCGATGTAATAAAAGGTAATCATCGCGGATAAAATCAGCGTGTATTTTTGGAACCACCGTTGCGGCGAAGCGGCGAGTCGTTAAGAGGTCTCCGATAAGGAAATGTTTTTGAGGAAAACGTCGTCAGAGGGCGCATATGTTTCCTAACAGCCATAACGCGAGCAAACTGCTCGGCTGCTTTATTACAAATGCAAAATTTCCCATTCATATTCAAAATTTTATATATCCTTGATTCGGTTATGACGACGAAATTAGAACTACAGCGAGAAAGAGACGCCGAAGCGATTTTCGGTAGGGGTTTGCAGACCCTTATTCGCAGTCTTAACCGCTAATTTATTCTGATTCCCTTCGTTTGTCTCCCCTGTTGATACTACTTACGTCGAAATTATTCCTTCAGTCTGCAAAGACTCTGATTTGATTTCGCTTATAATAATAGGCCTGTCAAACAAATACAAGCCGCTTTCGTTTTCGTATATGTGATAAAATTCGTCTCTTGTAGGTGGAAATTGAGGTTTACGAAATTTCATTTTTTTGCATCCTCCTCATCCTATTAGTTTTACGTACATTTGCACTCATTGAAGATGATATGAAAACATGCAATGGTACAGAGTGATTTGTAAGTGAGACGAATGCCCCATGAAGTTGCTTCGCGCTGTGAAGACAAGCGAAAGAAAGATGCAAAAATAAATTCACCAGAAGGTGAACTACAAGTCGGCGACGTATCATCAATATAACTATCAATCATCGCCTGTCGCTTAGCAATCTGACACCAAACTTTGCATACGTACCGAACAGGAAATTGAAAATTCTAAATCCTTCGGTTAAACATTAACAACATTCCACCGTTATTTTCCAAAACTTAAAATATCGTTAACTGCTTTAAAAAGCTTACACCCCCTTCGAGCGATTCTCAAATAAATGATCGCGATTTGACAATTGACAATAATGGTGGATTATGTTGGTTTGAATTTGTTAGTTATGCTGAAGGATTGTGGGTAAATTGATTACTTTTACTTATGAAGGGTTCTTTGGGTGTTTGAAAAAAATGTCGGATATTAACAAACAAATTAAAAAATAAATAACTGAAGAAATATAGAAATAAATTTCGGAGATTAAAAAATAAATTAAAAAATAAATAATTAAAAAAATATAGAAATAATAATTGGTAAAAAAAAAAACAAATTAAAAGGATATTGAAATTTTAAAAAAATCAAAAATATAATAAGAGATTACCAAGAAGAATGAAAAAAGCTGCAGAAAAAAAAATGAAAAAATAAAAATGTGAGCAAAAAATAATAAGAAGAATAATAAAAATAAAATAATAACAAAAATTGGGAAAATGATAAAAATAAATTGAGAAATATTTGAAAAAATATCCAATTATATAAAATTCTCGTGTCACAGTGTTTGTAACAAAACTACTCCGAAACGGCTAGACCGATTCTTCTGAAATTTTGTGTGTATATTCAGTAGATCTGAGAATAGGACGTAAACTATTTTTCATATCCGTAAGCGATTAGTGTGGTCAATGGTCAACCCAAAACATGTTTTTTTTTTTTTTGGACAAAATTTTTTCTTTTAATTTTTTTATGATTCGGCAGAAAGAATGAGTCACAGACACCAACATATCTAAATTTGAGTTTTTTAAGTATATTTTGAGGGGCATTAGAAGAGAAAACGTCTTTTTGAGGAACTTTCGAGTCATGAAATTTCTTGAGTCTTTCATATCTCCTCACTAAGTCAATTTTGAAAGATCAAACTTTAGATGTGGAGTGAGTTGGTGACCAAATGTGACCTTTTTAGTTTGGATCAAAATGGATTCAAAATGGCGGATTATCAAAATTTGAGTGAAACTTGAAGGCTCAAATTAGTAAAAATGTAATTAATATCAACTCATATGATTATTGGTGATAAGAAATAGGTATACTGTTTCCCATGTTCACCTCCATGCATGTTGTTGGAGAGGAGAAGTAGATGTTATCGACCTGAAAATATGGTGGGGGTACAAGAAATGTCGAAAATTTTTTATTGTGGTGTCATATGACAAAATGAGTTCGAGTGACTAAACTTCCTTGATTTGAGCTTCTCAAGTGCATTTGGAGGGAGTTGGAAATAATTTATATAACAAAATAACGTTTGCTGGGTCATGTATATAATTATATAAATAGAGATTATCAAGAAGGATGATAAAAGCTGTAGAAAAAATAATGAAAAAAAAATTCGAATATGAAGTATAATGCGAAGAATAATAAAAATAAAATGATCACGAAAATTGAGAAAATGATAAAAATTAATGGAGAAATATTTGAAAAAAAAAACCAAATACAAATAAAGATTATTAAGAAAAATGATAAAAAATAAAAATTAAAAAAAATAAATTAACGTGAAAAATAATAAAAATAAATTGATAAATATTTTTTTAAATTTTAAATTAAAAAAAAACTGATGACAAAGGAAAAAAAGTTTGCCAACTGTCCAATTTATTTTTGAACATCGACTTTATGATCTAATTTCGCTATTGAATTACACTTTATTATTGGTAAAACATGATAATTATGAGCAACTGCATACCAATGTAAGTCGTAACCAAAAATACAGATTAATCTTATGAAAATATTAGAGATCAAAAATTCGCCCATAGGTTGGTAAG